>JAHWFO010089604.1:119990-303303 GCA_023313115.1 Rhysida immarginata
ACAAAGCAAGCGTAGACCTCTTTTGCATACTCCCAGGATTTCTCAAAGATTTGCCTTAGAGCAAAGATGTAATCCGTCGTGCTTCGGCCAGGTCGGAAACCACACTGCTCCCCCGACAGTTTGGAGTCGACTACTTCCCGACTTCTCTTCTCCAGACACTTAGCGTACACTTTCCCAGGAATACTGAGCAAAGAGATGCCTCGATAGTTGTTGCAATCTCTCTGAAGATAGAGATCACAATTCCTGTCTGCCATTGCTTAGGGGCCTGTCCAGATATCCAAGCAACCTGGCACACTCGAGTCAGCCACAGGATACCATCCTGACTTAAGGCCTTTAACATCTCGGACCGGATTTTCTCATAACCTGTGCCGGCCAGGTGGCCGAGAAGGCTAGGGCGTAGGCTTTCTAGTTCTCGAATCCGCCTGGCCGCGGATTCGAATCCCGCCGTGGACATAGATGTTTGTTTTTGTCCCGGGCTGCGTACTGTTATAACTTGTGTAAAAGACACAAAATGACCTTAGTACTCGACGCCAAAATTTCTAGAACCCCCCCCCCCCTCTTCATCACCTGCAGCTTTGCCAGTCTTCAGGGACTTAATTGCCCATCTGACTTCTGCTTCTGTGATACTACCGTGACCACTCTCCGCTCCAAGGTGTACCTCATGAGCCTCAAGGCGGAGACACACATGCACGGTTTACATCCGACTAGCTGTCGCATGCGACTCTGGAACGACTACTTCCGGTCTCAAACGGCCAGCCGTAGGAGTCGTGCGACTAGTTTTTCAAACTTCAGCTCTGTCCGACTTTCACGCGACTTGTCGTTCACGATAACCAATCAGGTTGCGAGAGTATACACGATTAGCATCATGGGAAGCATTCACACGATCAGCATCACGGGAAGCATCCACACGATTAGCATCACGGGAAGAATATACACGATTTAGCATCACGATTAAAATTAACTTTGTTGGATTAATAATAAATTGTATTTTTGACGCGTAATCGAATCCATTTTGGCGGAAATGAATACAGTTTCCTGTGTGACTGCAGCGCTATCACGGACACAATTTGAGTTAAAATGCTTGTCGGTTGAAAGTCGTGCGCGCGGAAGTCGGAAATGTGTGTTTTGCTAGTCGCATGCACTCTGGTGTCGCTTCAAGTCGGATGAAAACCGTGCGCGTCAAAGTCGGATATGTGTGTTGGCACCTTCAGTTGTTGCTGTCACCGGTTAAGAAGAGATGCAAAGTATTTCTTTCCACCTATGCAACACGCTCTCCTCCGTTTTTCTATTTCCGCTACCAAATAGGGCGCTGATAGAAAGATGCTTCTTTTTTTATACGGCTCCCTAGTTAGATCTAAATTGGATTATGGAGGCATTGTTTATGCCTCAGCTTCAAAAAGTAATTTGAAGCTGTTAGATCCCGTCCATAATCTAGGCATAAGAATTGCCACAGGAGCGTTCCGAACAAGTCCGGTAGAGAGCCTTTATGTAGATGCTTCTGAACCCTTGTTATGGTTTAGAAGAGCCAAACTCCTCCTCAAATATGCTCTTCGCATATATGGTGAAAGTCTGCATCCAGCTTTTGCCTGCCTATTTGACGAACCTAGAATCCCTCCCCATCACTCTTTTAGGAGCATCAACAATTTGTTCCAGAATCTTCTGGAGAGCCTAACCTCTCATTTACAGCCATGCATAGCCGAGAGGTCAGAGATGTCCGTCAGTGGATTCTCCCCCAACCAGATGTAAATTACAACTTATTCGCCGGGAAAAAAACAAATTTTATGGAAGCTGAAATTAACGCACTCTTTAAGGTTATTTAGAAACCCTTCCTGACGGCTTCCACATATACACAGATGGGACCAAATCGGAAGATGGAGTTGGCTGTGCATTTCTTATATGATCAAAAATATCCGGACACCCCCCACAGATCATCGATTGGCCCAATGTCACATGATAATGACTTACACAACATTTAAATAGCTTCCCACACCTTCAGACACAACTCTGCTTGGACATTGGCAAGAATGGGTCGTTCGGCAGAGCTCAGTGAGTTCCAACGTGGAACCATCGTTGAATGTCACCTATGCGGCAAGTCCGTGCGTGACATTTCCAGCCTTCTTCAGATACCCAAGTCAACAGTAGGCGATGTCATTATGAAATGGAAGACCCGGGGATCAACAACAGTTCAACAACGAACCGGTAGACCCAAGAAACTATCGGACAGAGACCGTCGAGTGCTTCGTCGTGTCACCCGCAGCAACCGGAAGTCCTCGGCGGAAAAAATTGCCACAGAGTTTCGAAACGCCTCTGCAAATGATGCCAGTAACATGACAATTCGTCGGGAACTGCACACGATGGGATTCCATGGCCGTGCTGCTGCCCACAAGCCCCACATCAGAAGGGTCAACGCCAAGCGACGTCTGGAGTGGTGCAAAGCCCACAGAAACTGGACAATGGACCAATGGAAACGTGTAATGTGGACAGACGAATCTCGCTACACACTCTGGCAATCCGATGGACGAGTTTGGGTTTGGCGCATACCTGGAGAACGCTTCTTACCTGAGTGCACAGAGCCCACAGTCAAGTTCGGGGGAGGAGGAGTCATGGTGTGGGGCTCATTTTCATGGTATGGACTGGGCCAGCTCGTTCCTGTGCAAGGAATCATGAACTCCGACCGTTATCTGAATGTTTTGGACAACTGTGCACTTCCAACGTTGTGGCAATTTTTCGGTAACGGGCCATTTCTCTAATAACACGACAATGCTCCGTGCCACAAAGCGAGGCGTGTACAGCAGTGGTTTGCGGACTCAGGGGTCGAAGAAATGGGGTGGCCGGCACAAAGTCCCGACCTCAATCCTATAGAGAGTCTGTGGGATGAATTGGAAAGACGCTTGCGGGCCAGATCACATCGGCCAACTTCTGTACCTGAACTGATTCTCGCTCTTCGGGAGGAATGGAGGAACATTCCGGAAAGTACCTACCGACATTTGGTGGAAAGTCTTCCCCGAAGGGTGGAAGCTGTGATTCGGGCAAAGGGATGTGCAACGCCCTATTGATTTCCATGAAATCGTGGCTAGAGCGCAAACGTGCATGTGTCCGGATATTTGTGATCATATAGTGTAGATAACACTGTATTTTATTATCATTTGCCAAACGAGTTCTCTATCTTTTCAGCGGAATTAGTAACTATAGCCAAAGCGTTAGAGTTTGTTTTTAAGTAAGTATCGAAATTCCAACATCTGGATATTCTCTGATTCCCTGAACGCTTTGCAATCTTTGGAATCATTTAATTCTGAAAATCCTTTTGTTCAAAGAATCCAAGAATATCTTCATTACCTGGATTCACAAGGTACCAGAATTCATTTTTTCTGGATCCCTAGTCATATGGGTAGCCAGCAAAATGAACGGGTGGATAAGGCGGCAAAACACGCTATTAATCAGTTACCGATCTCTGAGTTGCTTTCAATCCCGGAACATTTGTACTCGGTGATTTCCAAGAAACTCAGATCTTCTTGGCAGGAGGCCTGGCCTCTTAACCCAGCTATAAACTATTTGAAGTAAAGCGTACCATCACACCGTGGTCATTACCCTGTCTAACAAACAGGCGAGAAGATGTCGTTCTTACCCGGCTTAGGATTGGTCACAGCCGTCTTACTCACATCCATTTATTAAAAACAGAACCAGCTCCATTGTGTTCTTGTGGAGCAATGCTGACTATTAAGCATATTTTAATCCAGCGCCCTTTACACACAAACTTACGAAGCTCATTAGGGCTGAATCATTCACTAGATTTTTTACTGGGGAACAACCCTATAATTTTTAAAAAGTGTTTCTATTTTTAAAAATTATTCATATTTTTAAATTCATATAGTCATCCTTTTATTGCTTTTGCATTGTATATATTTGATCATTAAGTATATGTTTTATGCAGTGCCCTTTACACACTAATCATATTTACCAGTTTTTATTAGGGGACAACCCATAAGAAAATATATTTTAATCATTTATTAGTCAGTTAGTGCCCTATACACACTAATTTACATTGTTCAGTAGAGCTGTTATTCATGAGATCTATGGTTAAGGGAGAAATATTAAAAAAAAAAGTTTGGTTTTAAAATTATTTGTGATTCTAAATTAACATAATCATACTTTTTATTGCTTTTATATATTTATGGTTTACGTTTTTATTATTTTTTTTGAGTTTTTTGTCCATATACTGTGGATATACCGGGTGTTTCAAAAATGACCGGTATATTTGAAAAATCTAAACGGGCAGCGATAGAAATAGACCGTGAACTAATTTCGAAAGTTTGTCTGCCTGAAAATTTACTGTTGTCCCAAGCATATTGCAACAAACGGTGTATTTCTATCGCTGCCCGTTTAGTTTTTATTGATTTTTCAAATATACCGGAATACCGGTCATTTTTGAAACATCCGGTATAAACTTTTTGTCGGGCGCAAAATGGCCGTAGCAGCCGACGCCCTAAAATTGCAACCAACCAACCAACCAACCTCCGTTTTCAGAAGCCTCCCATCTGAACTCTTAATAGTTTGTGATGAAAGAGACTTCTTTCCACGGAGGCGGCGCACGGTCTGCCAGAATACCTTGTTTGCCGAACCATAGTCTGCCTCCAATTTCTCCCCGAACGTCTCCCAGGCCTTGGCTTTAGCTGTTGATACTGTCTTTGCTGCTGCTTTTCGCGTCTCAGCGTACCGCGCTCGACTCGAAGTTGACTTTTTTGCAAGCCATAGCAAATAGGCTTCCTTCTTTGCCTTGACAGCTTCTTGGACTTCACTGTTCCACCATGCAGTCCTTTTCTCACCGCCCTGCGCCACACTCAGCCGCTTACGACCACAGCACAGTGCAGCCGAAGTAATCACAGCAGTTTTAAACAACTGCCACTCCTCTTCAACAGTACCATGATCACTGGGTAGTTCTTTGAAACTTGAAGATATGTTATCTGCAAAGGTCTTCATCACAGCTCTATCCTCCAATGACTCCCATTTGATGCGCCAAGTTTGTCTGAACCTAGTATTTCGCTTGGTTGCCATGGGTTCAGAGAACCGCAAAGTGCAGACAACAAGGTGGTGATCAGTTGATAGTTCTGCCCCTTTTTCACACGAGTATCCAATAACACTGATCGGAATAAGTCGGCTGAAACGATTACAAAATCAATCAGTGACTTCTGGTCCATTGCATCCCTGTACCAGGTATACTTATGGATGTCCCTGTGCTGGAAGAAGGTGTTTGTGATGGAAAGTCCATTGTTGCAACAGAAATCCAATAAGCATCTCCCATTCGCATTTAAATCGGGGTCACCATTTCTCCCAATGACGCCTTTCCACGTTTGGTCATCAGCCCCTACGTGTGCATTGAAGTCGCCCACCAGGATGACAGAATCTGCACTCCCTCTCCTGCTAAGAGCAGCATCAACTTCATCTAGAAAAAGTAGATACTCTGTGACTGCATTCGGAGCATATGGAACGAATAGAGAGAGAGAGACCGTTTCCCTATCTGAAGCCTCAGGAGACACTGGTGTCGACCCTAACATGACTGCCCAGGCGGGAGTGGGGATACTCACAAGTCCCCGGCTGGCAGATTATGTTGCAGATTGGACCCCCTTAGGTGGAAAACTGTGTAGAAAAGCTTCCACCCTCCTTCTAAGTTCACAGTTCCAGAACCCGGACGTTTCGTAGAGGTAATGCCTATGATATCCAGTCGATACCGTTTGGCTTCCTCCACTAAATCTGATTCCTTTCCTGTCATGGAGAATACGTTCCAAGTGCCGATTGACAGCACCCGATCCCGTTGTCGCTTAACCCGTCTCTCCTCCTGGGTAAAGGCATGCGCTGCCCCCGACCCTATCCCCAAGCGCATAGCGAGTGCATTGGTGGCGCTTCTCGGAGACATTGCTCCGAGATAACAGCCGGGAGACTGTCGACTATTTTTCGAACGACAGCCTCTGCCTAACTCCCGAATGCGGGTGACTTTAACCTGCGCCACACCCGATGCAGTACAATTACTACATGTAAATATATGGAGACTTTACATATATTCCACATCGTGTCAGACAACCTAAAATCGGGACAAGTAAGCATCCTGCATTGCCTGCCAAAAAAAGTCGGGACAAAAGGCGAAAAATCGGGACGTCTAACCGCTTTCATTAAAGGAAAAAAAAACTGTTCATATCTCTTTTGTGACAAATGAAGGTGTCAGTGAAATAGTTAATTTTACATCAAGAGCTAGGAGCAGATCAACCAAAGAGTGTTATTTCTAATTCGAAAGCGTTTCTAAATTACTTTATTATACTACTGTATCATTCAGCACAATGGCTGTAACATCTTATTCTTTTCCAAAGAGTGGTTGTATAATAAAGTGAGTTCAAAACATATAATTTTCAATTATCAATGAGTGTATAATAATTAAAATCGTATAGAACTGAGATTTGGTATATTAAATCTAGTTAAGTCCGTATTATTTTTACACAACTGTCATTGGTGAGAATACAAGCGCAATATAGTGTTAATGGGAACACATCACTTGGAATTCGACGCAAGCTGCAGGGAGATATCAAGAATACAACTCAGGTGAGATAAAAGAAAAAATAAAAACGAAAATAGTTTAAATGCCATTATTTGTTCGACATTTAAGAGAAAATGAAGCAGAATACCACAAAATCCTTTCATGGCTGCCTTTTAAAGGTCAGCATGAATAATTCATTCATAGCGAACAAACGAATCCATAGAATATACTCTAAATTTTAATTTAATAAGCTGATCGTAATGTTACAATTTTATTAGGTTATCATCGAATGAAAAATAAAAAGACCCCAATAGCTGTTTTATTTCCTAATGCTATTAGTGAAGATTTTACTTAGAATTACAATCGGCATTTGCTGGATTACATGGTATTGGTTTTTTTTTTTTATTGTTTTTTTTTTGTTCTTGTGCAGAAGCTCGTCGGGTCTTCAAAGGAGTTTTGACCTTGCAGAAGAGAAAACTTCTTTTTATTTAAAAAAAATTTTTTAAAGCAGTCCTCTGTAAACAACAATTAAGAAAATAATTTTTTTTAAGTTCGTCAGTAAGGTAAAGATAAAGGAGTAAGATAATTTTAAGTCTTTGAAGATATTTGTTTTTGTGTAAGTTTTGAATGCGCCATTAAGGAATTCGCTTGGAGGCTTTTCGAATACTTTTCGAAGAAACTTACCAATTCTTTCTCCTACAACATCGTTAATGAATTTTTATATTGTAATATATTCAAATAAAATTTTATTGAAATACATTATTACAATAATAAGTTGACTACAACATACAAAACAGGCTTAGCACAAACATAAAATTGCAGAATTCCGTGCTCGGTAACTCCAACCCGCTTAGTGTTGTGGCTCCGTGCTCAGTTGGGTGGAGCCACAACACTAACCGACTCGAACAAAACGAATCCTCCTGTTGAAAGGCAAACAAAATTACTGGTCGTTTTAAATTACAAAATACTGACAAAAGACTGAACAGAATATATAATTTTTAAGTTAAATTCCTGAATATAGAAAAACCCATTTGTTCTGATGATCCCTTTTTAATATAATAGTCATAAAAAATGATGCTTCTTATTTAATTTGACGCATTTTCATTTTTGTTAACTTCTGATGTAATTTGACTTGAATTTGTATAAATAAGGCAGATTTATATACAGTAGACCCCCGTTTTACGTTCGTTTCGATTTACGTCCTTCGGCGGACGTCTGAAAAAAACCCGTTTTACGTCCGCACCTGCCGTTCGCCCGCGCGCAAAAATTCGAGGGCGCTGATGCGCAATATGCGTTTTCCTGTAAAATGTTAAAAATAGTAAAAAAAAAAAAAAAAAAAAATAGGTAGAAGTAGTGTTTGGGGTGTTTTTGATTGTTTGCTTTTAATCTTTCTGTTAAATTAAAGTACTGTACAGTATATTTTCAGTGCTTTTGTGTTGTTTCATTTTTTCAAGTGTTGTAGATGCTCTTTTCTTTTATTTCATGATGTTTTCGTATTTGCTGCAGATAGTTTTAAAAAAATTGTGTGAACCTAAACCGTTTTTTCCGTTAACCCCTTCACTCACGATTTTTTTAAAAGTGGCAAACAAATTTTTTTGCACTGGTTATAATTTAGATTTTATTGTACAGTACTTTATAAATAATTGTGCATATTGATGAGTGCATGTTTTCTATCTTTTTTTTTTTATTGTAGGAGGAATAATTTGTGGGTCACTTTTTTCTATCCGGAACAGAATAAAAATTTTTATAATTTTTTCGATCCTAATCGTTCTGGAACGGATTACGAACGTAAAACGAAGGCCTACTGTATTATAAATGTTTCCCCCAAAATAATATCCTGGTTAAATATGCTCATAAGCACAGGCCATAACGTTCGAAATCTTCACGGCAATTTATCGGCAAAAAATAGGCTACTAAATAAACAGAAAACAGGAATTTTATACTCATGATCACTGCCGCTTGTGAGAACTCTGTTGATGCTGATTCTTGAAAAAGGGTTTTTTTTTTTTAAGTACAGAAGCTTGACTAAGATTATGGTAACGATTTGGAAAGAAAATTTACGAAGAAACCTTCTCCATCAACGATCGTGTTCCAGCTCATGCTAAGGACGTATCGGTCAGCATCTGTTAAAATATTATGATCTTCTGCTACATAATGTTGCAGATCGGTTATGCGTTGAGTACTTGATGAAGCCTCACACGGAAAATTCCGAAGGGGGAAGGGGAATCAAGCGAATTTGGTAGTCATTGTTGCGTAAATTATCGTTGAATATATGTAGCATTCAAGAAATCACATATAATCAAAAATCCATATGCAATCATGAAAAATAGAATCCAGAAATAGTATCTATGAAACAAAAATGATCTCATTGACTGCATCAAAATGTTTGGGGGGAAAATCCACAGGAATTTTGCTCTGGCCTTACTAATGCGACGAGGCTTTGTCTTGTTGGAAAATTACCCCGAAGATGCCAACGTCTTCCGGTTCCAGGATAAGAAAGTTCTGAGGTATGTAATTTGTTCTAGCAGATGGTCAGCTTCACGAAAAAGAATCGTGTACACTTTGTTATGCATAAGGCCGCACAAAACGTTGGTGGTGGACTCTCTTTCCAATTCGTAAGAAGCGGAAGATCGTAGTAGCATTTAAACGCATCACACCATATTTGCTGACTGATAATTGGCGTGAACTGTTCTGTAAAAAGGGGGAATCTGTATCCATAAGGAGACATGAAATACCGGATACGTATTTCGGTTACCAAGTAGCCATCTTCAGCGGCGAGAAACAAATAAAAAAAAAAAGTAAATAAATAAATAAATAAATAAATAAATAAATAAATAAATAAAAAGATATAAAAATTTTTTTTTAATTTAATTTACCGGTAAGATTACTCAAAGCAGATATCTTTTTTCTCATCCAAAGCCGTAAACTTAATGCCTTGAAATACCGTAAGAAAAAAGGAAATCTCGCCAACTCTTCTCACTGCCTTGAGATTTGATATCTGTTCAGCCAACTTTCTTCCATAGAACTTATAATTTACACTTAGTTTTAAGTAATTCTTTTAATTGTTTCGAACGATGTCAATCAAGGAAAATATGAATCTAATGTCTCCACTTTCTAAAGAAGAAACTGTCTGCATTGTTGCCTGCTGTTCCTATTTCTGAGGTCTTTAACCCAATTAACAATGTATACCCATTAGTTTAAAACGACCCTTCACCACCTTTAATAAAGACGAGATGAATGTTCTAGAAAAAATGTCTGAAATTCCAACAGACGTAAACTAGTCGAAAAGCTGATTGCTGAAATCGAAACTGGTATCCAATATTTCGATGATTAAAGCAAGATATTCATTCGAAATGCTTGCAAGTTGCAGATTGAAGGCAATTTAGCCGATAAGAAGTATTCCCAGTTCCAACCCACAAGATAAGAGCACAGTATTTATTAAAGGCTTAAAAGAAAAAGACTGTTTTATCTTAAGGCCGATAAAGGCAACATGTTAGCTTTTTGTTTTAATACATTTGTCTCTTATCGCTGAAGATGGCTACTTGGTAGCCGAAGTACGTGTCCGGTATTTCATTTCTCCTTGTGGATTAGAGGTTGCCTGTTTTTGATTGATCCATTCTACAGTTTTCGCTTACTTTTTAAATTTTTGTTCTTTTGGTGCCTCATAAACGGCGGTATTCCTATAATATACGGAATCCTACATATTTCGCACTAATGGAATCCTATAATATACGGTTCCTTTTCCTGTAAGATTCAAATTCTGCTGTACAAGAACAAGAAGCAATAGTGCCACATTTGGGAAAATAGCCGCTACTGAGCATTGCTTTGAGAAACTTGCAAAATGAAGCCCTAGAAGGCCTGAGACAGCATTCTGAAGTCACGAGTCGAAAATAACCTCTGTGTGCCAGAAAGTGCTGATGAATTTGGAATAGGGAGATCCAAAGTTTCCAAAAAATTTAGACATCTTGAAATGAAAAGTATTTTACCATAAACGGATTCCATGTGATTTAGCAGAAACACACAAACTGTGCACATCTTTGAGTATTCTTTAGGTAAACCTTCCATTTCTAGCCTTTTTGGTCACGTGAGAATTGTTTATGTTCCTCGCAGTGGGTGGATACAAAGGGAAAAAACACAGAATCGGCCTACAACTAAATCTAACGAAGCTAAAAGTGGCAGAATAGTGAAGCTATAAGTATTTGTTATAACCTCCCAGGAATGGGTGAGACCATTAATGCGGACATTATTGTCAACAACTCAAAATTATGCATCAAAAACTTTAGCCAGCATTGGTTAATCGTAAAAATGTTATTCTTTTCCATGATAATGCAAGACCTCAAGTTTCATGTGTCTTATTTTCTGATTCGTGTTTATTAAGTGTTAGATTATTGGTTTGTTTTTGTGACGTTAATTTGCTTTTTGTCTTTTGTTTGTTGTATTAATAGTGATTTTATTATTGCTGTTGCTGCTTGTTTTAATTTTATAGATATATTAAATCCTGCGTATAGAGCGCAAATGACCAATGCTGTTGACGCGTCCATAATTCCAACCAACCGTCCAACCAAATGTCACACGTTAGAAATTGAAAGTTGAAATTTCATTTTTGCTGCATCTACATTGCTCACAGTATTGCTTCGCATTGACAGTCATTTTTCAAGCATTTAAACACTTTCCTCAGAGAGAAGCTCTTTCCAAATAAAGGTTTACAGTAAAGTTTTGACGTAATCTTACAAAATTGGCCATTTCATATGTGACTATCCTGATATTTTTAAAGGGCAATTAAATGAAAGAAGCTTACCGGCAACTCCAATTAGTGCCATCTTCGTCAGTTATTAGTAATTATCGTCAATTATATGCAAAAATAGTCAATTATAAGCAAAAAAACAAAAATAAAAATGCACATAATTGTTGTAATTAGCTGTGCATGTGATTATTTAATTTTTTTTCTTTGTCTTAAATTTTGTACGGTAATATTTGTGATGCATGGAATGCTGAAAGCTTTTAATTAAAGCTTAATTGCTACATGAATAGAAAAGATCAGCCTCGGTCATTTTCTAAAAGAAAAAAAATCGCTGACAAAAAACAGGCGGGAAAAATGAAACGCGCTTACTCCGGTGCATTGGCTGACGAAATGGGTTGAGTTTTCGAGGCTTCCTAAATGAAATCTACACCCATTCAAGTTTCAGAGCTTAACTTTAAGCCTGATTCGACCTTCTACAACTCCCTCCCCCTCGACATTTACCACCCACTCATCTCTCATTTAGAGCAAGCGATCTCCCTAATAAAACATCTGAAACACGGGCTGTCTTTCATCAATGACTTCCTTTCGACGCGCTGCTTTTTTTCCTCTTCTCCTCGCGAGCATCGGTTGTACGCATGCGTATATGGGACAGCGCCCATTAGGAATGATTAGATTCATTCTCGGCCCTTTCATGTCCTTTTTTACATTCTTCTTTTCTTCGTTAACTTTCCTTACGTCTTCCTTTTTTTCCCCTGTTATTGATCCGTCTTTTTTTTCCTTGATAATGTTCATTAAATGGACAGACGAAATAGAGACTGAGAGAGAGAGAAAATTATCTCGTATATAATCGGTGACTCAATTTGGCAGACTGAAACATTATTTATTATAATACTAGACAGAAAGAGTTATATTTCCTATTCAGCATTCATAGTCATCCCTATTTAAATATCGGTTGACTGAATTGGCTAATTCTTTGTTTCCGTTGCTTCTTTTGAAAGCAGACAATTTTGGGCTTTGAATTTCTCTCTTAGGATCGATTCTAACTCGATAGCTATAAATAGACATTATTTTAAGTAAGACTTAGAAGAAATTTTTATTTGTCAGAAGACGTGTAATTTTTATTATTCGCATACCCCAGGTTACAAATCTCTCAAAGCTTCGTTAATTGACTCGACATTGAGTTTCACCTTCGCAACCGTTGTTGCTGATGTCAGACTCACTTGTTGAGGGTTTAACGAACCGTTCCTTGCCGCTTCCTCCGATAGAAAAATTAGCCAAAAAAATATGCCGACCGCCTGTGGAAGCCAAACACCTGTTGTTACCGGTGAACCTGCCTCCCCTACCACGTGACACCAATAGGCCCTCAGTACTCTCCCCCATCCTGTGGAAGCCATAAAGAAACCCGCAAACGTCAAACTTTATTTCTGCACGCACACACACACACACACACACACACACATACACACATACACATTCACAGGAGCTTCTATTCAAGGTTGTCTCATTGCTTTTGGTTATATTATAAAAGCAAATAAGTTTTTAACCATATCATAATAAGTTCGAGTCTTACCGCTAATTTTATTTGCAATCATTTTATGGAGGCCCGCCACTGTAATGAGCAAATATTTTCAATCCGCAAGCATTTAATTTGTTGTTTTTTTATCCTTTTTTAAACAATATTAAAATGTTTTTGAAAGTTCGTAAAACATCGCTGGCGGTTTGGAAGAGAATATTTTACATTATCCATAAAATGACGAAAATAAAATCAAATTTTCAACAACAACAAAAAAATAATGAAATCGACATTCACGACCGAACTATTTTTCAATGCTGAGATCAATTCGGTGAAGGATATATAATACGACGGGGAAAAGAAAAAACAGAGCAGCAAAGCCTTAGAATTTATCAGTTTGTCTTCCGTCCTGACCTTTTAACAAGATCGGATTAAAATTCAAAATGTGAAAGAGTTGGCAGCAATAAAATGTGAAGATGAAGTAATCCGTAGATTTCCTATACGGGTTTGAGAAATCGCTTCCTAATTTAGCATTGAATAAGCTTAAGAGCTTTCCTTCAAACATAAATAAATATAAATTTGGAGATTATACTTGGGCTATAAACACATTTCTGATAAGTAATGAAGAAGGAAGATGAAATTTCTTAATCTTTGATGGCTGTTTATCGTTAGTTACTGAAGAATGGGAGATGACGAAAGGGGCACTCTGAATATGTCAAACAATCTCAACTCGGTTAGTACACGAATTTATAAACATGCTTCAACACTTCTTGACTTCTTATCGTTTCTTTCCTGTATTAAATAATTTCGACCTAATTCTAATGAGGATTTCAAGGGGCGTTAGTAAGGCTGCTAATTTTTTAAAATCTTAATCATAAATGTTGCCAAAAATAGCTCTATTTGCAAGGCGTGATGAGTTAAATGTAGCGTGATGTTGTTGTAAACATTAAAAAAAACAGTGTATGATAAACAACATGTACTTAGATATCTATCTGTTAGTTTGCCTGTAACAGCATTTTTACAATAATGCTAATTACAATTTCTTATCTGAATATTTTCTTTTTAAAGAATTGGAGGTATTAGTATTAAAATCCAACTGATTATCAGATTTATTTCCACATTTATTATTATGAATTTATGCTATTAGCGTGTTCTTGCAGATCTTGACTGTATTTAGAAAACTATGCCCACAGTCCTAAATTCTAATAAAGGAGATAGTTTCATGCAGTATTTTGTTAACGGATGTTTTGCATCAACATCACCTGAATAAATTTTGTTTTATCTATTTTTCCTTGACACTTACTGAATAAATTTGTTCATTTGACTCTGGCATAAAAAGTATTTGCTAAATAAAAACAGATTACAAAAACAAAAGCCTAACTGGTATACACTTTCTCACATGGCACAACCTGTTGAATGTGATGCCACTGTTCGTTTACGATGCGCATCTGATGCGATCGTAATTGACAGAACAAGCGAGAGAAAAGTTTGAAGGTCTTATTAATAGGTGAGATAATTAGAAAATATAGATATGGTTAAAATGTAATTTTACTTACAGCAAATAAATGGCAGGTTGCGACAGCGAGGCCGATGGCGAGAGGAGCCGAGCCCTTGAGGTCAGTGCGATTGCCATCACACACGGCGAACACGGTGAAGACGAGCACGAACGTAATGAGGAACTCGACACCGAATCCCTGCACTGGATTGACGGATTCATGAAGGGTCGTCTGTCCGAGAGTGTTTTGCAGTTTGTCCGGAGTGAGGGCCTTGAGGATGCCGGCGCCAACGATCGCCCCCAACACCTGAAAAATGATGTAGAGGAGAGAGCGGAGAAGCGCGATCTTGCCCGTCACGAGCATGCCGCATGTTACGGCTGGATTGATATGACCCCCGCTGACATGACCTATGCATTGGACGAGCGTGGCGACGGTGATCCCAAAGGCCAGAGCAATCTGGACGATGTCGGGATTTCCGCTATGCCATCCGACGCACGAGCCGCATCCGACGAGCACGAGGAAGAGCGTGCCTACGAATTCGGCGAGCAGGCACTTCCAGATGTGACGTCCCGTCTCCTGCAAGTCCGAGTAGCCAAGGAACCGATCCAATTTACTCATGGCTGTGGTCAGCGAGTTGGAGGGGTCAACGAGGAAGAAGTAGCGAACGACAAACCGAGATGGCACGGAGGAGCGAACTGTCTGTCTGAAATGGAAACACCGGAGGGAGTATCGGTGGCTCCTCCACCCCTGGTCGTTTCCCTACCAGCCAATCAGAGACGATGATTGTCGGCGCCTCAGGTCGGACGCTCAGGTGAAGGGAACAGAACACAAAACACCCTTTCTCCCTCTCTGCCCCCTTCAATAATCACCATGGAGACAACAACTAACCTCAACCTTTAACCCCCTCCCTCCACATTCAGCAAAGAATTTTTTTTTCTACTTTTTTCTTTCTCTCTCTCTCTCTCTCGACGGGACGTCATGAAGTTCCGGAATGAAAGGGTTTGTAAGGGATTACTATAAGGCGATTCAATTTTTTTTGAAAATTGGATCCCCCTCCCCCCTGTCAACGTTTTATCTATGTAAAATTTATTAGTATTTGAGAACGCATTTAAAACAAAGGAAATGTTCATATAAATGTCCTAAGACACATTGGATGTATATTCACATATTTAGCCACACATTGTGCGGCAGTCGGACAATAAATGTTTTGCTCATTTTTTTTTCTATAAATTATAAAACATTTCATTGCTATTAGCTCAATGAAAGAACACATTATATTTAATTTTTTTTAGCTTTATATTTAAATTTATTTTTCCTATTGATCTCAGTTTATCCTCGCATCATTTATGCCATATGCTATAACACTGACATTTTTACATGAAAAAATACTCCTTTGTCGACTTTTTCATCAGGTTAGAGGTTGAATTCTTTAGGTTTATTTATTTTCTTGGAACTCGAAATGGATCATATTTCTTTTCAAATGCAGTACAATTTCTGCCAGTAAATTCTCTGAAATTTTAATTCTCTTTATTTTGTTTTCATCATTTAAGTTCATTTGGAGCGCATAAGGAGGGCATACGATTTCGTTTTTTACTTCTCCGCGATTATAAATTCAGAGAAAAATATTTATATATCCTTTTACTTGCCTCTTATACTTAATCCGCTATAAATTCTTAAAAGAAAAGAGTAATTTTCCTCTCTATATATAAAATTTTTCCTTTACATATGCTCCCAAAGTTTCAGTAGAGAACCCTTCAATTCGATTTAATTTTTTTTTCTCCTTCGAAAGAGAGTATGAGTCACGTGCGGATCGAGCATGTGTTTCTGGATTAAATAAATAACAACCAAAACAACATTAAAAAAAATTGAACACAAGTGTTTTTTTCAAAATTTTTATTTTGGCGCCATGGCTTCGCTCTAAACTTGCGAAGTTAAAACTGGGGAGGAGGAGGAGAAGGAGATGGAGGTGATGGAGGGCAGTCAACGAGTTATAGGTTGGATTACTATCTCTCACGCAAGAGAAGCGGGCAGGTTCCTCCTATTTTTCGTCCTTTTTCCCATCGCCCCACCTCTCATCTCTTGCTATACTTATTTTCTCCATTCGTCCGATTCTTCCTCAAAGTTCAATCGTGAGAGGAATCGCCAAAACTGAACAGCGAGCATACACGAATGACGTCGTCGCACCATTGTAATTATATCAGATCAACAACTAGCAATTTAAAAATGAAAATACAGCCATTAAAAATTCCTTTTAACGCATTAAATTCTCTTTAAAAACCTTCTTAATTGAAAACTATTTTTATGTTCTACTTAAACTATCTATCCAAATTTTCTAATTTAATAAATTGTCCCCGCACTTTTAATCCTCAATTCAGTTGCATCTCCCACCCATAGACGGTAGAAACAAACCTCTAATAACTCTAATTTGAGAGGGATGCGAGTGTTAATGAGGCCATGTGAGCTAATTGGATTCACTCTGGTGATTAGGTGCAACACCACGCGTTGCACAACATGGAGGCGCCAGCTACACAAAACCTTCCTCCCCCTTCTGGAACCTCATCTATTGTAATGAGTTCGGGGAAGAGAACCCAGACCCTGGTTGCCTCGGGTTTTCTCTCTTTTCTCTCTCATTTTTTTTCTTGGACCTCCCTCAACGATTGACTGAGAGGAAAACGTCACGCATGCGCAAACGCACAACCGATCGTAATCCAAAGGTCTTGCTTGGTTGGACAAGCTGCCAACTGTGGGTTCGACTTCTTATTGAACTGTTAGAGAGAGGCGGGAAGTAAAATGTTCATAAAGTTGATAAATGCCCTATACGACGCCTTAAAATTTTCCAAGAAATCTGTCGATGGCTATCTTTTCACCATCCAAAGAAGAAAAATTATGTTGGCTGATGGGTATTTCCAGTTAGGCTTTTTCTAGTTTGGATATTTCTTTCTTTTTTATTCATATTCAAGTGTTCATCCAAGAGATATTTTGGAAATTCACTTTGGAAAATACTTTCTAACAGGGCGTTCCATGTCGTTATTGTTCGGCGGATGTGCATATAAAAGCCTATATCTTATTTTCAGATAAATAATTAAATATATACTGGAGATAATCTCCAAATATGTTGTAATGATTTTTCTATCGAAAAATGGAAGGAAAAATTCTGCGATCTGGATTCGAACCAGGAATCTCGACTGTCATGTTCGACACCTCTACCAATTGGGCTATCGCAGACACCCGGAAGCCATTATATCTTATTTGGTTATTGTGAATTTGATAATCAGTTGTATTCATCTATCATGGAAGCCATTACAATATTGCAATAATTGCAAATAAAAACTCTAAAGAGTTTATCTCTTTGTAGTAAGTAAACTCCATTTTGGATTACTTTTACAAGATTAATATCGTTTAGAGAGATTCGATAGATTTAATGAAAGTTGATGTTAAATTTTTTTTTTTTTTAATGAACAAAAGTTCTAGAATAAGCAGTAAGAGAGAAAATTTAATACGATGACGCGTTTCTGTTTAGACCATCATCACGGACTTACAACTTCTGTTGATCGGCCTCGGTGGCTCAGGGTTTGCGTGATCGCCTCTGATGCCCGAGGACGCGGGTTCGACCCCGGCCGAGGACGACGAGGATTTTTTCAGGGGAAAAATCCTGAGATCACGCCCTTCCTTCGGAAGGGAAGTAAAGCCGTTGGTCCCGTGTAGTCGTTTGCCGGCTGCACGTTAAAGAATCCTTGCGAGGCAAAATTTGTGGCTCCTATAACGCCGTCCTGAAATGACCATGGCAGTTGAAAAGGACGTTAAAACCAAACCAAACCAAACCAACTTCTGTTGTCCGTTGTCCATTATTTTGTAGCTGTAAGCCCGTGATGATGGTGCAAACCGAAACGCATCGGCGTTTTTAAATGCTTAATACCTTATTACTTATTCTAGAACTGTTTGTCCGATTTTTATTGTTCATGATTGTTTTAATAACTCTGTACACGAAATAAGATCAGTATGCTCAAATTCAACAATAAGGGAATCCGAATTAACTTCTTACTGTTGAGCAAATTGACCGTTAATAAAAAAGAACGGTGGAAAATCAAGGGCGTAGCCAGGGGTTGGGGGTTAAAGGTCTGCATCTCCCGCCTTCCCTCAGAGGTTGAAAATTGCAATGAAGGAACTGCGTGTGATATCGTTCTCTTTTTATTTGGTTTACCAAATATTTTATAAGAAGTATGTTCTACTAGTGGGTCCAAATGGGAAAAAACGTTGCTGTTCGTACAGTATGCAACATGACCCCCCCCCCCCCGAGGAATTTCTGGAGACTTTACTGTGCAAAAGTAAAGCTCATTTAGTTTTTATTGAACTGACATACAAAACAATATTGATAAGAAGTAATAGAAGAATTCATAAGTTTCATGTTTGTATGTGTAGTTTGCGACCATCTGAATGCCACCATACAAGAACGCTGATCGGCCTTGCCGGGAATCATGATTTGCCGATTCTGCTCTGCCCTCCGCGATCACCTGCTTTAATATTTTGAGATTTTTTTTGTGGAGATACGTCAATACCACAACTGGTCTATTTGAAGTAAGGCATCTCTGGTGAAGTGAAGCTGATAACCGATGATATGTTGGGACGCGTTTAGGAAGAAATGGGCTACGTTTAAAATTCTTCCGTGTCAACCAGGATGCTCATATCTAACACTTGTAATCTACATATGAAACTTATGAAGTTCTTCTATCTCTTCATTTCAATATGGTTTTTGTATGTTCGTTCAATAAGAAGAGATAAACGAGCTTTACTTTTGCACCATCCTATTTGAATAACCCTGTTTACTTCATCTTTACATCTACCATTAAGTGCAGTTTACATCTACACAAAATCGCATCCAATTGTGCGTTTGCATCAGACGAACAATTGTCCAGTGTTGCCAGGTCGTAGAGCAGCGCCGTCACTAAATCCGGTAGAAAGTGTAACTAAAATGTACTAAGAATTTTCAAAAGTTACTAAAAAAAGTTACTGAATTAAAATTACTCAATAAAAATCCACATAACGTACATTCTTCTTCTTCGTCAGTCCCCCACATAAGATTACCGCCCAGGAAAGGTTAATAAAATAAAAGGAAAACACATTACAAAATATTTGTGAAAATAATATTGAAATTTAATCAAATAAATCCAAAACATCTTGTACAATTGTTTCTTCAGAGGGATTTGCTGTGTTGTAATCGTACATAGTATTATTAAACAATCTTAACATTTTCTCAGACGGCTCAAAATTGGTGCAGTTGGCATTCTTATTTTTTAAAGAATACTGTATTGTCATAAGAGATTGTGCCATTTCAACACTTAAACGACTGCGAAGCTTGTTCTTAATAATAGCATGTAGAGAAAATGCCCTCTCTACAGTGGCATTGGAGATAGGCAAAATCAAACACTTTTTTGCAAGAGCAGCAACATTATAAAACCGATAGTTACCTGCTGGTCCCTGTCATTTGCAACCTCGAACCAAAAGGATTCCACATTATCAGTGTTATTCCAAGATTTATTTGAAATACACTGCCACTCTTTCTCAATGACAGAAATGTTGCCATCATCATATCCAAGTAACTTTGATAGCTGAATAATACTTGGTTTTGATTGTGAAGTTGCAACTGCTGGGGTCAGGATAGATATAGTTTGAAGGACAGATAAATTACTTGGCAGTCTAGCACGAATTTGTTTACACAGTTCAGAAAGACAATCTCTGCATCTAAGCTTGACATCATTTTTCTCATTGTTAGACAAACCATCACAAAGGATGCTAAATTCGAAACTATTTGTGTAAGGTGATCAGCAGTTCTTAAAGAAGAATGTTCGGCGATAAAACAAGCTAACTTCAATTCTGCAATCTTCTCAGCTTCTGTTTTCCATCGTGTGAAATTTAATTGTCGACAAGATATTGCTGACTTCTCCATCTCCACGTGATTCTGATGCTTAGTACTTTTAGAATGCTTCAGTAAGGCAGCTTTATGTGCATTCAATTGACATCTACAGTATCTGCACAGTGCATGTTCGTTTGAACCAGGATATGGTGCTATCCAATCTATTACAAAAAAATTGGTAATTAACAACTCGATCCAATCGATCAAAAAAAGTGCAATTTCTTACATGTGCAATATACAAATCGTGATGTCCACATGGCGTACATTTACCATATTAGTTATCCTTACCTTTTAATTCTTCGTCAGTCTCCCAAGACTTCACATATTTTTGGATGTATTTCTGCTTCTTCTGTGGTGGTGGTGGCATCGTTGGTTGCGATCGCGGAAAATTTTATAAAATTTGTAAAAATTCCCTGACTTTTTCCGGTCGCTATATTATTTTATAAACAATCCTATATTATTGTTATTATGATTATTATTATTATTTACAATATTTTTTTTATCTAAAAACTGTGGTCTACTTACAATTATGAAGTCTTCCAACGAAGAGGTTTCCAACGAAGAAGTTTCCAACGAAGTACAACGAACTGAAAGTGTTCAATCGACAATCGACAATCGACGAACACCACGTTTATATATACCCCAGAATACAAATAAAGCACCAATGGGAGGCCAGCTCCAATTCTCGAAACCACATTGGCTACAATACGAACATTTATATTACTGAAAATCACTTTTGAAAAAAAAAGTCACTAAAAATTTTTAGTCACTGAAAAGTCACTTTTGGAAAAAAAAGTTACTAAATCTAGTGACAAAGTTACTGACCTGGCAACACTGCAATTGTCCGAGCAATGTGAATTATCGGAAAATGTCACAATCCAAAGCCACTGTGATAACAAAGTCTGTTCACTGAAACGTCAAGCATTGTTACATCATTATCAAAGGGCCAAATTTAGGGCTTATTAATGGTATAAATATGATTAACAATGGCCCAGTATAGGTAACACCACCTAAAGAGAAAGCCTGCGCACGGCAACGTCATACATTGTTAACTCATCATACCTAATCATAATTTAGGGCTTATTATTGATAGAAAGACGATTAAAGAGCACTATTTATGACGATTTAACAATGTATGACTTTTCCGTCTGCAGGGCTTTCTCTTTAGGTGGTGTTGGTACAAAGCCAACGCGAAAGACAGGCATGGAAGCGGAAAATTCACCTTACCAACGGGATGCTAGCAACAATCCATCTTCATTGTTTCCAACGAACGGAAAAGCACCCCGTTAACATCCGAGATGGAGATAATGAAGGTTGGATTGTTGCTAGCACCCCGATGTTCAGGCGACTTTCCGCTTCCAGTCCCGTCTCTCTCGTTGGACTCGGTGCTGGTATACGTGATGTAACAATAAATAACGTTTCAGTAAACAGTCCATGTTATCTCGGTGGCCTCCGCATAATCCCATGCGTTTATCCGTGCATGTAAACCAGCCTTTAACAAGATGTACAGTGAAGCAATCAAAGTTTATATCTGATGGATATGTTTTGATTAATGAATTTATACTGATGTTATATGGCATCACCAACAGGTGGAAATTTGCATCGGCGTGATATCTGTTAAGTTCAGAAAAAGGTGCAGCGCGGACCAATGAAACTTATGCAGAATTTTCTTCCAAACCATAGTGGATGGAAGAAGGGAGGAGGCAACATTTGTCCACAAAATTGGTCGAAATGTACATTAGTAGTCGAAATATACCTAAAATATGCTATTCTCAAAAAATTTCTTTTGTGGTCACGTGTTGCTTCCATCCTTCTAGTCTTGTCTTTGAAATCATTTTCATCTCGTATTGTGATATAAGTAATCTTCATTTATTTATTGGCGAAGAAAATTTTGTTAAGAATAAATTGTTAGAAAAGATAAACATTTGAAAAGATGATTGTTAGAAAATGAGTAATTTAAAAGCTGAATGAAGTAAAATTTCTCAAGACAAAAATTTAATTATTTTAAAGTTTGCTAATAGAAAATTAATTAATATTGACTGATGCTCTTATTAAATCAATTCTTTTGCATTATAATAATCGATCTTTTTATTATTTTAATAGGCGATCTTTTTACTTTGCTGCGTCAGTAATTGTGCTTTCATTTAATTTCATTTAATCTGGTTCTCTTTGGGAAATTTTAATAATGAATGCCAACATTCAAAAACGTTTAATACCATTGGGGGAGGGAGTTCTGTTTTATAATTTTTAAAGTCAAGTTTTTAACCTTTGAATTGACACTTTGCGAAATATTTTAAATTTTGGAACAAAAATTTATCTTTTAGCCAGTAGGTTGGCTAATTCGACAACGTCGTTTTTATCCATGGAAGGAGTAGAAGTTTCTCACCGGCTATATGCGTCTAAGTTTTGGTTCCGTATGTTGTTACAAGAAAGATAAAACTCATCATGCTGTTACAACTTCTGCTGAAATGATTTTAAAATGTGAGTTGTTTGATTGGAAATGTTTTGTTTTTTTTGCGGCCGAAGATGTCTTTCCACGTTGTTGTTCGGCATCGCCGTTTTAATGCCAAGATTATGAATTGAATGTGAGTTAAGTTATTTTTAAGCGATTCAATCAAGAGGTTTATGGTTTTTGGTAAATAAAGTAAATATGTAAATAACTTGCTTAAATTAAAAGATCTTTGGTTTATATTTTCAAATTTTATTTGTCGGGTTAATTTTTTCGGAAATTAAAATGAAATTATAATTTTCATTTTATCCCTGACGTTATTATTGAAAATCTGATTTTAATTTAAGAATAAAGAAATCTGATTTTTAAAAAACGGGACATGATTCTTAATTTTGAATTGTCGGTTCATGAAGTTATTTTTATCTAGGATACTCGCCGAAATACTGCTATTGTACATCGGGCGCCAGTTTTAAATCTATTACCATGGGAACGAGCAATGTCGCCACGTTTTCATGTGTCGCCCAAATGTTTTCATGGAAAAGATGAAACAGTTATGGTAGTTGTTTTCGCGTTCTTTTGTTAAGATAATTAAAAATAAAAAAGAAAAGGCGTTGAATTGGCAGTGACTGACTCAAAAATGGAATTTTTTTTTTTTACTCCCTACACACTTTACACTACGCAGTCAAGCGGTTCGTTATAAGAAAAAAAATGAAAACATAAACCGTATGTTATAGAAATTTCGAAATAGACTGATAGACTATCAACAGAGTTTTGCGTTTTTTATCGAGGGTTCACCATTACTAATTTACAAGTAGGTGGGAAGGTGGGATTGGTACAACCGTGTTTCCTCTCTGCTTTAGATTATTATCTCTAGAGAACAGATCGGAATAGTTTTCATCACTATTTCTTGACTCTTCCGCTCAAGTACAGAAACCAAAAAAAAAAAAAAAAATTTGCTCAATCGGCAGGTCAATAGAAGGTGTGTTAGCAGGTTAACACGATATGATCGTTTACTATTAGAAATGATTACAAAATCAGGTGATGTTTCCTGCTGTTAACTATTCCTAACGGCGCTGGAAAATTTGGAACATTGACCATTTTCGAGCTCAAAGGTAGAGTTTAAAATTGACTGATGATGAGTCAATCATTTCAAAATTTAGAATATTTATATTTTGCCGTCACAGTCCGTTGCTTACAAATATACTCATTTAAAGTGCAGAACAGATCTTATATAATTTTTTTAAAATTCATTAACGATTTCTTTTCTGAATAACAAAATAATTTATGCCGCTGAAAACGTTTGATAGTTTTAAAACAGTTTTTGTTAAAAAAAAAAAAAAGCGACACAATTCCTCAAAGTTTTATGATTTTATTTTACGAACAGGTCAGTAGCATTAATAACCAGGTGCTGAAAATTAATCAGACGTTCTCTACGTTGTAGTCCATACAAGGGTAATAAATTGAGGACTAAATAAATTGCCATTCGGAAATAAATAATATCAATACAAATAAGCTTATTTAAAATAAATTTCTTTAATTTAATCACGAATATTCAAACGGCCCTTTAACTTTTCGGAAAAAATCGTTCTTAAATTTTTGCAAGTTTTTGCTGTTTAAGAAATTAAATTCAGGAAATGAAACGTATCAAAGTCAATTATATTTGATGAGCATTTTGAACGGGGCAGTGATTACTTTCCCTATTAACAAAGATTTTATTTTATGTAAAAAACAGTTTTGTATTAGGAATAAAACTTCATATAAAACAGAGAAGAAAAACATTTTTCTACATAAGGTTTAATACGGTATTAAACCTTATGGAAAAGTGTTTTCCTTCTCTGTTTTATTTGCATATTCTCATCCATAGTTTCAAGTGAATCTCACGTACGTATTTTAATAAAACTTCGACATATGCGGCGTAAACAGAAAAGAAGAAAAGTTTCCTATTAGAAAAAGTAGTTTCTACTTAAAAATTATAACTTCTTCCTCAGACTAAAATTCATAACAAGAAAATACAAGAAGCCTTTACTCTTTAAAAAATTGAAAAAAAAAACAATGATAAATTGAACCTACTCGTTTATTTTTTTTTATGAACGAATGAATTAAATAATGCCAGTTATTAAATTTATATTCATTAGTACCAAAAAATAATGAAACGCGAACGGATTTCTAATTTAGTGGTCATTTTAATAGACGAGTTTTACGAAAACTTTAGAGGCCATTCGAAACGCGCTCTTTAACGTCCTCTCTAGACACCAATGATTTAAATTATGGTCTTTAAGTACATTTACAGAACTACACAATAATAGGAAAGGATGTTAAAGTCATTTTCAACTACGTAAACCATAGCAATCTTTATTAGACCACCAAAGAAGATGGAGTGCATAGATAGAAAGTAATAACTTTTTTCGAACTAAGCGACCATGGTTGACTAGAAAATTGTATTCGTTAGCTAAAAATGATGATGAATTATTTGCTGATAATTATTAACAATATCTACTCCTATTGTTCTTTTATTATACAATAAAAAATAATTTCTTAAATAAAATAGAGCAAGATATTATATTTTGTTGTAATTTTTATTCGGGATAAGAATGTCGGCGAGGTCGGCTTTAAAAACAAGGTAGTAATGGTCATTGACTTCGTTTCCTACTGAATAGAAGATCGTTATTAATTTTTTTAACCATACTTATTTAATAACGACGTTAATATTAAAGACGCCGACCTAGGAAAGTCGTGATGAGAAATTAAAGAAAAAAAATTAATCCTCCAAGCACTTTTTTATTTTTTTAAGCTCATTACAGGAACCGGATGGAAAACAACCAAAGAAAGGAAGGAAGAAACTGAATTCGTTCTACGTATTATCATCAAAGTAGAAATGTCATTGTTTAAAGGTTAAAATTTTGTTTCTTTCGATAATGAATTTTTGATAAACGGCGTTACTTGTCTTTTCCTTTATTTTCTTCTCCCTAGCTCAAGGTGCCATATCCTTAGTAATGATTTATTTCCAAAATATACAAAATGATATTATTTCTTTATCGCTTACATTTGCTGATATACGGGCTTCATTTTTAAAATCCTCTTAAAGTTCTTTTAAGTCATTTTAAAAATTCGTCCTTAAAGATCTTTTAAGTCAGCAAAACTCACTGGGTGTCCAACTTCTCTCCAACTCATTGCATTCCTCTTCACATGTCCGCGACACAACGTTTACCGATTTCCGATGGGCCATTGAGAGACATTGCTTCAGAAAAAATTCTTTTATTCTCTGTCTCCTCTACCTCTTCTCTCTCCGCTTCCCTTCCCTGCACTATTCATTTTTAAACCCCTCTTCAGCAACCTACCCCTTCTACGAATCAACCTCCTAACTGCCTCTTCTGGAAGATTTTCGGCTCTCGCAGGCAGCTTTGGGTCCTCCACGTCGACCTTGGGTAAGCAACACCCTCTTGCTAGTGTACACACCCCTTATTCGGCTATCAAAAATTATGAACAAACCTATGCCAAGAGCAAATTTAACATTTTGCAACGAGATCTACTAACTTAACAAGCATGACTCGTGCTATAAAAATCTCGTTCAATAAAAACTTTCGTTTAATCAAGCATTACAAAGGAAAGAGTTTGAATAGGCCCCTTAAATGGATCACAACTAGACTCCTTTAGCATTGTAAAATGATGAAGGTTTCTGTAATAAAATTTTTTGTTGCTTGTTTTCCTTTCAAAGATTTCAACCTTGAGGAGCATTTGACTGTTTGGTTTTTTAGGGGTTGGAAGTTCCCTTAAATAGCTTATCATTTTCTTCTCAGTTGAAACTTATATACCTGATGGACTGCCTTTTTTATTTTAGAATTTATTTTTTTTTGCAGCCTCGTTCTGGTCCTAGGGTCGCTCTCCTCCCACTCTTCGCGGTCACGTGTTACGAACAAAGGTGACTCGTGGAAACAGGTGACGAACAGGAAGAACGCTTTGCCTCCTACACAAAAACAGTTTCACTGGTAGATAGGAAGGTGGGAGGGGGGGGGGATAGGTAAAGAACCCCCATCCCTTGTCTTTCCTGACACTTTATCATCCTCCTCGAGACAAGAGATCGCAACGTCAAATGAACCAGCCCGCACCGTTCGGAAACCTATTTCAATGGGATTAGTCTTCCACAATGGATTCGTTTCACGGCAGATTAAACGCTCGAAGTGGAATAAAAAGCCGAAGGGGAAGAAAGGAGAGAAGAAAAGGAGAAAAATCGTCGTGAAACCTCGGGTGATTTCCAACAAACACCGTCTAATTCCCGCTGAACATGACTTGAGCGGCGATTTTTCACACTAGAAATGTATTTCGCTGCTTTCAATTCGTCTTAGATAACGCGCTTAACCTGTATATCTCATAAAGGCTGAGCGTTGTCTTAAAGCTTAATATGTTCCAATAAGGAAGTATATTGGACAAATTAATTTGTATGTTTTAGATTATGAACTTTATTTTGAGCGAAACATTTTTTGCTCTGCACTTGTAAAATTTTCAATCCACAATTACTTTTTTCATATTACGAACATATTCTTGAAATTAATTCCTTTCTTGTATTTTATTCTAAACTGAAAGAGTTTATATATTTTTTAAATTCTTAAGCTTGTTCCGAATTGCCTCAATCGTATATTATTAATGCTAGTTATACATGTGCAATATACTATTAAAATATTTAAATCAAATAAAACTCTGTTTCATCATTTAATCAATTATAAATTTAGAATATTTTATAAAAATTATCTAGATAACGATATAAAAATTACATATAAACTTCTTAAATTATCTGCATTACTGCCTTACTTTTATTTTTTGGCTGTATGAAGACAAAAATATCATCTTTAAAGAACACAGAACAAAGCCCTGCGTATATTATATTAACTTTACGTTTCTACAAATAAAATAGATTACACCTACTTTATGGAGGATGAATTTGGGAAACAAACATAATATTTCTCTCGCTAATGAGGCATTAGTTAATAGGTTGTACTTTTTTGGAACAAAAATGCACTTTTTATTGTATATTATAAAATATTTGGCAGAGGGTTGGAACAATAAAAATAACTCGAGAGAGCAATAAAGATGAGTTTTTTTTAGTTCGTTGACACTGAGTTAATGAATATCATTCTCAGTTGAAGTAAATGCAATTGTAACTTTTTATTTTAATTGATAATTATTAAACAAAATGCCAAACATAAAGAGAAGCATTTTGAATAGAAGATAGGAGGCAACAATCGTTCACAAAAGAGATTTATTCCGCATAAATAGACATTTCGACCACTAAAGGCCGGTTCTCGGATAAATCCTCAGTTAGAATAATTACTGGAATAAAGCTCAGATAAGTCAAAACGATGCTCTACCATCCTCAGATAGACACCAAAATAAACTAAAGATATCCTGATAACGTTATACCACAGAATAAGAAACACAGAAGTGACACTCAAGGGATTCCATGGTAGTGATTTTGTATAGCGCCGCCCTGGTGGCTGTGATGTGGCTGAGCAGACGATCCTTCACAATGCCAATGGAAAAATGCAACGTTAAAAATATTTCGAGCATTCAAAGTGAATAATAATAAAAAATATATTATTAAGCATAGGTTTTTAATAAAAAGTATTATTTTTAAGCAAGGTTATGTATTTTTATTAAAAAAAAAACTTTCATTAAAACTTGACCGTAAATTGAAATTTCTTATTGTGATTTTACTGACTGAGGGAAAATTTTTACGCTAACACATCAATAATAAATATACTTTTTTAGAGGCTTTGCATTACATCGTAGTGAATAGGAGTTGACTAGATTCGCTTTTATTCCCAGTTTTATCAAAGTAATAAGAAGATAAAAAGTAACAATTTTATACAAATTTTGAACTTGTGTTATTTTTCCCATTCTTGCCACTTTGATAAAGCTAGCAATAAAAGTGAAATTAGTCAGCTTTTACTCTCTACTACCGTATTTATTGCAAAACTTTGTATTATAATTCGTTCGAAGTTGCAATGCAAAGTCCAAAAGATCTTTTGATGTTATTTATCTTTTAAAAAGTATTAGTATGTAGTGAAAATTAAAGAGTTGCCTTCGTTCATTCGCAATTCGTTTGTGCTGTGTTTTTTTTTCTAATTTGTGGAATGATGTTTGAGAATGTTTTATATCAAAATCTCACACTAAGATTAGCCTCGGAGTTATTTTTCTTTGATGAATGAATTTTTTCTTCATGTAAAAAATGAATCCCAAATCAAAAGGGCACTTTTGTGCAGCCACAGACAACGAAACACTGCTAAATTACACGCGCCATCAAACGAATTCCTCATCCTTATTGAAAGTTGTGAAGATTTTCTTATGAGTACGTTCGACAAAATAATATGCAAAAAGGGCGTGAAAGCTGAACTGATTAGGCTTTTCAATGAACAGAAAATCTCTTTCCCTAGCAGCTGGTCAGATACAAGAGTTAAATATTATATCGTTAACTTGTTTTTCAGGACGAGAGTATACCATTTACTGAAAATAAAATCTAAATCTTTCTTATCTCTGGAAAAAATAAAGAGTAGAAAACATTTGAAAGTAACCCATATCTGAAATTTATGTGTACAGTTTCATATCTATATATTCAGAATATAAGGAGTTTTTACATTTAGTTTTTAGGGAACAGAAAAATTTCAAATTTCAACTCTTCTGTAGTCCTGTGGAGCATAAGGCCTCATACATATAAAAAATACTTGCCTTGAGGAAAACTATGTTAAATTCAATAATTAAAATTCACCCCAACTAAAAAAAAAACATTTATTGAAAATTAAACAAAATTCTATTACCCTCACTTAAATAGAACACCTAAAATTAATTTAGGTACAATTCTATCACATTTTTAACAATTTACAATTTAAATTCATTAATAAATTTTATTTTAGAATTAATTAAAAATTAATTAAAAGTAGCTTCTTACATTTAAAATGAATTATCTTGTAAATTGTTGGAATTGGAGTGGAATTGTAATTAAAATAACTTTAGAAATCTCCCATGTTAATTCAGGTTAATATAATTTTGGTTAACTTTCAATAAAATCTTTTTATAATTTGTTTTTTTTTTATTTTTAAATTCAAGTTGAGGTGAATTTATATTATTGAATATAACATAAATCATCTGAACCTACAGTGATTGTAAGCAAAATTTTGTGAACCTGCATGCTTTTGTAAATTCATTTTTTTTAAATATATATTTTCCATTAAAAAAAGCTCTGCTGCAATACTAAGTGATTTGCTTTTATTCCTTTTAGAACATACGTGTGCTTTACTTAATTAAAAAAAATTAAAAACCGACACAAATTTAAAAAGAAGACAGGTAGACGAGACAAATTCATAGAAACACATAGGAAAAGTGAGCGTCTGCTCGTATTGTAACATCACAGCCGCTGTAGGGCGCCACCAGCAAATGAGCATCTGCTCACTACCATCGCTTACAATGGAAACCCTAGGAGTGTCACTTCTGTGTTTCTTATTCTGTGGTTATACGGTCCTCTAGAGGTCGAGTAGCCACTTATTCCTCGTATAGTGAATCGTTTCGCTCAAATTTACGAGCATTAATGGCGGTACTTCCGGTCCGCTTCAATTTGAAAATGCCTTCAAAACCATAGTATTTCGTGTTATATAATTACTTTTTTTTTTCTTTTTTTTGGGCTGCAAATGGGTTCTACTCATAACTAGGGGATGACCCTCTAATTGCCTTCAAGGACTTAAAGGAATCAACTAGGAGTAGAAGCCTAATGTCCAATCCGTACTATCTTCCAGTTGGGGCAGCCTGTTAGTAATCATGCCTTGTGCATGGTGAACGGACACGGATGGGCTTCCTCCAACACGCACTGGGCCATCGCGGAGGATCTTGGCCCACTACTCTCTAAACACTTGACTACTTCTCAAAATCGGCCATGGCCCTCAGTTCCCGGCAGCCAGATTGTCCCTGGTTACGGTGGCAACCAGCAAGACATGAAGGCAGAGGGTGGTAAAAATATCCGGTTCGGACCTGGCCACCACAAGACACTGACCCTGGCTACCTATAACGGACGTTCCCTTTCCTCAGAGAGTCGTCTGCAAGAACTAGAAGAAGAATTGGATAGGATAAGAAGAATTTTATCTTCACCTTTTCATTGTCGTCTGCGAAGTAAGAAGAAAAGGTGAAGATAAAATTGAGCTGAACAGTGGGCACATACTATACCACAGAGGAACAACCGACGGAAGAGTTAGTGGTGTTGGCTTCCTTATTCATAAGAAATGGAAGAATCAAATAATTGAGCTTGATAGTGCCTCCGACAGAATTGCAAGATTGGTCATCCAATTGTCGAGAAGATACAAGATACAGATCATACAGGCCTATGCGCCAACCACAAGCTACTCTGATGAGGAACTGGATGACTTTTATGAGGAAGTTAGCAAGGTGAATCAAACAGGAAACTATTATCTTAAAGCCGTTATGGACGACTTTAACGCCCGTGTCGGAGAAAAAAAGAAAGGAGAAAATTTTCTTGGTAGTCATGATTATGGCACAAGAAATGAAAGAGGAACAAACTGGTGGAATTTGCAGAGTACGAACAACTGTACGTCATGAATTCCTTTTTCAAGAAGAAACCCCAGCGTAAATGGATTTGGAAAAGCCCAAATGGAGCAACTAGTGAAATAGATTACATTCTGGCAAATAGGAAGCACTTGATCCAAGACTGCACTGTTCTCAACAACTTCAACACAGGAAGCGACCACAGACTGGTAAGATGCAAGCTTGTTCTAAACACGAAAACAGAAAGACGAAAGCTTTTCAGGAACACAAAGAAGATCGTCAACATTGTACGCCTGCAAGAACGCAGAAAGGAATTCCAGCTAGAACTGCGAAATCGCTTGAAATCTTACAGAGTGGCATCCAGGAAGATGACATCACAGATATTAACAGGACACTAACTAAACACATAAAAGAAGCAGCGGAAGTAGTAGCTGGAGAACAAGTTTCCAAACCACAGACGAAACTCCCAGAAGAAACGAGGAAATAAATGAAGAAACGAAGAGAAATGAAGACAAAAAGAGTAGATACAAGATCAGTAATAGAATATGCGGAGCTTTGCAAAACAGTACGGAAACACATCACAGAAGATGTTCGGAAGTTCAACTGCAATCTTGTCAAAAAGGCAGTTGAAGATAACAAGAGTTTGAAAACTGTGAAGAGAAAGCTCTGCATTGGAAGAAGAGGAATGTTTGCACTCAAGAGAGCAAATGGCACAATCACGAAGAATGGAAGTGAAATCATCAAAATTGTGGAGGATTTCTACAATAAACTTTACAAATGTGAAGATGATAATGACGTAAGAACAGCAGACCAACTGAAAGGAAAAGATGAAGTGCCACCGGTTATGGAAGGCGAAGTTGACAAGGCTATTAAATCCATGAAGAAAGGAAAGTCCCCCGGAGAAGATGGAATTACAATTGACCTGATTAAGGAAGCAGGAGAAGAATTCAACAAGTTACTGGCAAGTTTTTTCACGAAATGCCTTGAGATGTCAGACGTACCAGATGATTGGAATAATGCAATGATGCTTCTATTTTTCAAAAAAGGAGACCGAGAAAATATCCAGAGCTATCGCCCTATCAGCCTTTTGTCAGTTGTTTATAAGATCTTCAGTAAAGTCCTGACAAACAGACTTGATTTAGCACCTGACTCAGCACAACCAAGAGAACAAGCGGGCTTTCGAAGTGGATATAGCACGATCGACCACAATCAAGTTATTAGAGAACTTATCGAATGCCACAACGAATATGAAGTGCCACTTTGCTTTGCCTTCATCGACTTTGAGAAAGCTTTCGACTCGGTGTTCACACATGCTGTAGTGAAAGCTCTGGAAAGAATGGGAATAGCCGGAAGCTATATTAGTATTCTTCAGAAGATATTTAGTAAAGCGACTGCTACCATTCGTTTGGATAATTGAAAAGCAAGGATCAACCTTGGAAAAGGAGTAAGACGAGGAGACGCCATCTCACCAAAACTCTTCACAGCAGTTTTAGAGGAAGTCTTCAAGGAACTGAACTGGTCAAAAAAAGGACTTAAAATAAACGGTGAATTCATTAACCACCTTCGTTTTGCCGATGACACCGTTCTCACCAGTAATAGTCCTTCTGAATTAGAGGAAATGTTACAAGAACTAGCAGAGACTAGCCGGCGTGTAGGACTGAAACTGAACACACAGAAGACAAACGTTATGTTCAATGCATTTGCGCCAAAACAGAAGGTCATGGCAGGCAGCATTGTGGTTGAAGAAGTACAGAGCTACATTTACCTGGGAAAAGAAATCACCATGGATGGCAACATTCTGAATGAAGTTAACAGACGAATTAGAACAGCATGGAGTGCTTTTGGCAAGAATAACATTATCTTGAAGAGCAACAGGCCACTTAGCTTGAAACGAAAAGTTTTCAACCAGTGTGTTTTACCAGCACTCACCTACGGAGCTGAAACACGACTTTATCAAGGAGGACAACACAAAGACTACAGACAACACAGAGAAGCATGGAAAGATGTATGTTGGGAATTACAAAAATGCAACAATTGGATAAGAAGCCAAACGAAGGTGATTGACGTCATCGAACGGATCAAACGTTCTAAATGGCAATGGGCTGGTCACATTGCTGGAAGACAAGACATGAGATGGACCACAGTCATTCTGGATTGGTACCCTCGAGACTTTAAACGCCCAAGAGGACGACCCCATGCAAGGTGGCTCGACGAAATAAGGAAGGTGGCTGGTTTCAACTGGAAATCCAAAGCTTCAAACAGAGAAGAATGGAAGCGTTTAGAGAAGATCTTCATCCAGCAGTGGATTGCAAAGGGTTGACCGTGATGATGATGATGATGATGATGAATTGCCTTATTAAATTACGACGGTAGGAATAAGTTTTAGGGTACAAGTGAACAGCAGATTAGATCAAGATTACCTCTGTGTATTTCATTTTCAATGATTGACAACATAGCCCCCAAAAGGAGAAACGAAACGGAAGTTTAGCGTCTCTGAGGTCTGAGTTCTCCAGCTGAACTTGTTTTTCGAGTTTGTTTTTTACCGCCGTGCCGCATTTTATTTTCCACGGTAGAGGGCTTTCTCTTAAGATTGTAGGCTATGCATTGACTGGAATGAATACTTTTGTTTTTTCACGACAGATGGAAGCACTAAATATCAAACTGACCAATTACAGTGCGCCTTACATTAGATAACGTTATCGGAGGAATAAAAATGTTGGTAGAACGCAACTGAAGCGGTATACCGGGTTTAAGTTTAAACCTTGGATAACTATCTGAGGATTTATCCGAGGTTGGTAGAACCGGCCCTAAATGGTCATCTTTCAGTATGCATCGTTATCCAATTTTGGCGAGGGTATACATTATCTGGTTATTCGTCACCGGACATCCCATACCAGCAAGTTAAATCGGACATTGCACCGCATCGGTATCGTGTAGAGCCGCCTTTCGCCACAATAACATCCGCAACCTTTCGACGAAGGCTTTCCACCAATTTGCGATAGGTATCGGCGGGAATCTTGCTCCATTTATTCTGCAAATTTGCAAACAGCTCAGTGGTGTTCTTTGGGCGGCATGGCCTGGCTTTCAACCGGTGCTCCAATTTGTTCCAAAATTGTTTAATGGGGTTGAGGTGTGGACTTTGGGCTGGCCAGTCAAGTTTCTCCACACCCGTACCTCAAACCAGGTGTTAATAACGCCTGCTGTAGAACTGAGAACATTGCCGTGCCTGTGTCATTACGAAGTGTTCCCACAATGTTGGAAACGTAGAATTGTCCAGATCTGTTTGACGCTTCGCGTACTAAAACACCAGGACCAAGGCCACACTACGAAAAGCAGGACCAGACCATGATGCCACCTCCTCCGAATTTCAGTGTGAGCGACACATTCCTGCAAATATCGTTTATTGATGAAAAATAGAAAAGAAAATTCCTCAACCTGGATTCGAACCAGGAACTATCGGCTCATACGTCTTAGATGTCAATTTTTTTCTATTTTTCATCAATAATTTAACATCTGAGGTAAGTCGTATGATTAAAAACCTCACGGACCCATCTTGAACTATTCTTGAAATATCGTCTGCCATGAAGACCAGCCCACACACGTCCATCAGACCGTCACAACTGTAGCGGGATTAATCACTCCAAAGGATGGTTTACCATTGTTCTGGAATCCAGTGGCGGCATTCCTTGTACCACTGTAACCGACGGGTCGCATTGAGGCCTATGATAATTAGCCTGTGAACTGATGCTCGACCAGGAAAAAAGTGCGACGATCTCGGGGGGGGGGGGGGGACGATACGATCGAAAGTCCGTGCCAATGTTTTTAACGAAGCCTTCCGGTTTAACATCACCATACGTTTCAAGCATCGACGGTCGCGATCCGTCAATTTCGTCGGTTTACTGGGTCTGGGTTGGCAAGTTATAACTCCCTCTCGCTTCCACTTCAAAATAACACCACTCACTGTCGAGCGGTAAAATGCCCAAACCTGTGGGCTCCAATGATCATCCCTCTTTTCTCCGCATTAAGTTTGCGTCATCTGTGTATATTGACTGCAGCAGCTGCTATGAATGTATTCTATCGACAGTCGACAATCGAAGAGTGTAGGGAATACGAAACGAGCGATCCGGAAGCAACGCTTTCACTGCCATACTCGTCCAGAAAATAACCAGGGAAAGTACACTGAACTAGACTAGAAGCAGATGAAACCTAGTTAAGTTATCCCGAGGATAAGATGGAGTCCTTTCCTATCAGGACGATAGAGTTGATTGTTGATTGACGAGGGATGGGACACGAGGAGCTAGGAGATTCAGTATTCTGGAAAGATGGCCTTTTAGATGTCGTCGAAATTGATGTCCAGGATGCGACGAGGCCTGCGATGCCTGAGGAAACTTCTAAAGGTGAGCGGATGCTCAAGAATACCTGCAACCAGAGGATCAGGATGGTCCTTTGGTAGCAGCTTTCTTCAGCAACTCCTGGACGTGATTTCCAATGGGAGGTATATCAAAATCGTCGGCAATAGAAGTATTTGTTGCAACTCTCCTTCATGTTGGGCAATAGTCCTCAAGGTAACGTTTTGGAAGATTTGGAGATCCTTCCATCTGGACTTACATGTTGTTGCCCAGGCAGGCATACGATAAAGCAAGATGGTTCGTATTACCGTCCTGTATAGCAATAGTTTGCAGTCCAATCCAAGCGCGCTGTTTTGCCCCAGAAGAGCTTCCAGACTGAATTTTGCCTTCTTTGCCTTGTTGATGGCGTAGGAGACATGGTCGCCCCAATTTAGCTTGGCATCTATTACCACTCCGAGGTATTTGTAATGTTATACCCATTCGAGCTCTTTACCAGAAAGGAAGAGAGGACTCGGGGGTTTTCGAAGTTTCTACGTAATGAACATAGCCTTGCATTTGTCAACATTTAGATTGAGTCTCCACTTAGCAACCATTTCCCGCACAGATGTAAGGCATTTTGCAACCGAGATATGACGTGAGCGGGATTGCGGTCAGTAATCATGATGGACGCGTCCTCAGCGAACAGATATAGCTTGCACTTTGTAAAGGTTGGGAAGTCATGGATGAAAAAGTTAAACAGGCCCAGGACAAGCCCTCGGGAACACCAGCATTGACTTTACAAGGGTTAGACAAGGAGCAGACAACCTTGACACGAAATATCGTGTTTGACAGAAAGGATCTACAGTAATCAAGGCAATAAGATCGTCCGGAAATATCAGGCCTTTGTGCCAAACCTGAAAGAACACATCTGTATTTGTTTATAAACCTGTATATGCGAGTTCAGTCCCCCTTTTAGTCCGCGTTAATCACTACTCAGATGCACACTTATCAATTGAAACAATGTAGCAATGAGCTGAAAATTAAAAAACAAACAATACACCTTATCAAAAGTTTTTCGAACATCCAAAAACACAAGACCACCATATTTAGCACAGTTCAGAGGAGTGTTTAGATCTGCAACAAGCCTCCAGATCTGGAGTTGGCAGGAGTGACCTGGGCGAAAGCCGAATTGCTCTTCACGAACAAGAGCGTATTCTAACCCGTCAACGTTTTATAGATTGTATGACGTGTACAGACGATCCTATGTGACTTTGGAGAGGTGTCCGGTTACGAATGGCCAATTAATGTATACAATGGCCAATATACAGATGGGGGACCAGTCAGGAGTTAGTGTCTATTCTCCAAGGTCGGATTGGTCCTGGAGTGGCCAACCGACAAGTAGTCTGTTTCCTGATTGGTCTTACAAAGTAAAGAAATTTATAATAAAAGAAAAATTACAATAAATTTTCAATTACTTTTTATGGTTCAATATTCTGGTGCAGTTTAAGTTTAATGGACCCCTGTCTTGGTTCATTAAAGAATCCAGATGTTATTTGGATATCTCAAAAGATTCCATACCATTAATTTGTAATCAGATGAGTACGGGGGGGGGGTCGATGTTCACGATCTGCCTTCTCGTCAAAACTCTCTGCTCTGTGATGGACTTGTGAGGCGGTGCATTGTCGTGCAACGGCCACCATTTACACTGCCCAACAATTCTGGTCTCATGCTATGACAAGAGCATATATACACACTTTACACGCTGCTTCTTGTTTATATGAAAATGGCAACATTTTATTTTGTGCGCTACAGTTTATGTATGCAAATTAGCCTCGAGATATTAGGTTATGATTTAAATTAAGCAATCAAACACCCAGATATGGCTATTATCTTAAATATTTAATTCAAAAGTTTCTTCAGTTTTTAACTATGGTTGAAATATCAGTTATATAAAGCTTATATCTTGAATAATATACGTCCGCAATCAATTAATCCCTCTCATCGTCTTTAATTTGCTGTCATCATTTATGCGCGATTCCTAAGTAATGTTTATCTATTGCACAATTGTTTCGTTCATTTCCCCCAATTTTTTTAAAATTGTAATTTACACAAGATGCGAAAATTAAAAGTAATCGTAATGTGTAAATAAAAAATGTTAAGATTAATGAGACCATATACTGTAGTCGGAAATATTGTCGTAAAACATCTTCCAATGCCTGGATGTTGCTCATAATAGGATAATTATGATAAATTACTTTAAGAGAGCATCTATTTTTATTCTCGAATTTTTTTCTTCGAGGAAAAAAAAATGAAGAAATCCTTCAACACGCAACGAAGACAGAAAAAAAAAGAAACTGAATTTTGTAAAAGAAAAACCGACTTGAATGCTTCACATTTTTACTTTTTCATACATCACCGTGTAATCAGCCCAACATCGATTAACGTCAGGTTCGCATTCTTTTCTCTTATAATTCACTAACTAGGTCATGTGAATAGGTTTGGTTACAGTTTTTCTCGGGACAATCGTCCTTCACCGACTGATTGAGAATTATTAAACCATATTCCTTATCAAGAAAAATGGTCGCGATGATTATGAAGCGTTTTAAAAAATTAAACTTAAATTTAATTAGCAACTCCAAACAACACTCTTTTTTGTTCCGCTGGGTTAAATTTTAGAAAAAAAGAAAACGGATGGAATTAATATCTTATTCAAATGGACAACGACATCTTTAAAGGAGCGACGATATTTATAATAGATCTAGCGGAACTGTTTGTCTACCAACCGGAAGTAAGAAGGGGATGAGCAGATCAAATTCAAAAGGGAACAGCTATTCCTTCCATGGACTGCACAACTGACCAAACACACCACACAAATACACCCTCACACATACTTCCTATGCGTTGTATGTGCAGATGTTCGTCTGTCTCACGCTAACGATTATTTTGAAAACCTCGACCCCAATTTCGCAACATATTTTCGTTTATAATGTTTTCAAATGATACTAAAATAAAAGATAAGAAATGTAGCTAATTGTCTATATTTTGTCAATTTGAAATTTAACAAAACAAAAAGCCTCACTGCATTCTTTCATATTTTCTCTAATAAAAATAAACTTTCAGCACTTAAGTTTTAATGTTCTAAAAATAGTTGTAGCTCATTTATGGAAATACAGATACGTTGCACCAGATGATGTTTGTAAGGAAATTCAGAAATAAATTATAGGTAGAACTATTTTAAGTTTTATCATTTTAACAGCGTTATTTCGTAAACAGATTGCTAAAAATTGATAGCAAAATAATTGCAGTCTCTATATCTGAAAAAAAATATAAGAAAATTATCTGTTGAATCTTTTATAACATTTTATTTTTTTAATTTGAAAATTAAATTAAATTAAAACTGTTTAATTTTTATTAAAATCAGATAGTTAATTATAATGATTAATTGTTGGAGATGTCATAATATTTTCGTGTATAATCATCCCCGCAATTACGGAGGGTCATTTCTCCTTAACTTCGCCGATTTTGAACGCCCCTCTCCGGCAATAGAATGTGTTCTACCTATGTATATCAGGTGGTGTATCAGTGGGCATTCCATAAATTTTTGTTCAAGATACGAGCGCAGAAAATTCATGGCATAACTAGAAAAATTAATGATTTTGGAGAGGGTGCTTACGAACGCTTTCCAAGGCAGGATTTAGTGCCGTACGCATCCTGCAATAGTGCAAGACGGAAGGAATTTCGTTATCCAAGGCTGCTGTTAACTCCATTCTGGCTGATATACGTAATTCGGGCGTTCCCGACAAGTTCACACAGAAAAAGCTACCTCGGAAGAGATCCCACCCCAGCCGTTCACCTGACACAGTCAAAAAAAAAAAAATCAGGAAGATGATAGCACAGGAAAACCCTCCGCTCAGAAGGCAGGAACATCTGCGTCAACGGTAAACCGCATAATTAAGCTCAACTTAGGCCTGCGCAAGTTCCATAAAGCCAGGGTTCATGCTCCTAATGAACGTCACATACCTGAATGGAGGCTACCTTGCGGGCGAGAAATGGTGTTTGTTGTCACGTTGGAAGAAGCGCGGGTTTGCCTCACAGACTGTGGTAAGGTTAGATTGCCTAAAGCCCAGCAGACACGAAAGGCCGGATTGATTGGGTGCGCAGATGTGAAAGTTTTCCGAAAGTCCGCCCCTTCATGATGGTGGCAGGGTACTGCTCAAAGGACGGTTGCAACTTCATTGGATGGAGAAAAACGCTAAGGTGAATGGAAATTACTACCAGAAGAACATTTTGAAACCTCTTTACACGGAGGGGATCCCGGCGTTGTACGTAGAAGAGCGCAACAAAATTTGTGTTCATCAAGATTGGCGCCCAGCCACACCGCGCGCTCAGCACAGAATTTCATGGCACAACTTTCACATCTGCGCACCCAATCAATCCGGCCTTTCGTGCAATACCCTTCTCTGCTATCCCTGACAAGTCACCTGACGCCTCCCCCAAGGACTTTTGTGGCTTTGACTCTCTCAAAAGGGGTCTCGGAAAGGGGTCAACCCTTAATGGGACGTTGCTGTCCTTCTTCAAGTAATTTAGTTATTCCATCGCAGACCTCTGTGTGAACTGTAGTGCGAAGTCGCCAGATCAGGCCTAAAGACGTAACTTCCGTTTTGGACAATGTTTCGTAATAAATGGAAACAGTCTCTTCTATAGACACTGCTCGATGAACATTCCCAAGTTGACGGACATCTTTGAAGGTGCGATTAGGGGCGTGACCTTACATGGGGACAAATCAAACTTTCTTCTGGAACTTTGATTGCCACTTGAACTTCTCTGTTTGAATAAACTTCCTGACCCTCTGTGTTGTTTCCAGCGCAGTCTTTTCCATCCAATATTTAGTGAGACCCGTCATCAAAGATAACATCGAAATTGTAGCTTGTGTTAGTTTACTTTCTCTAAGTTTTCGCAGAGCCGATTTCTGCTTCAGAAGTTGCTTTGTCGTGTATTTGAGAGCCGATATGTGCGATTTCAGTTTGACAAGATTCTCCTTCATTATTTTCCTTCCGTATTTCTCGTCTATCTTGAATTTTCGGCAAATTCTCCGATCAAAATTTCCAACAACAACTGACACACACACACTCGCTTTTCTTTGGGCAATCATCCAAAATCGGAAGAGGAAGTGATTTCACCTGGCTTTCTTGTGAGTTGTTCACCGTTGCTCACTCTTCTAATAAGTCATAGATGGTTTGACGACTAATATCCATCTCCAGGAAATGAGTGACCGTAAAAGGTTTTCTAAATTGCATATTTTTTATTAAATGTCGACAGTGAGAAACCGCCGTTCATGCTCTTTCACACCTGCTTATTTTGTTGTACGAATTTTTAATCGGAAGAGCAGACGGTTATGCGACTTGTGAAAGCAGACGGTTCTCGGAATCCTATGAAAAGCATCTGGATTAGAGCTTGTACAGCTTCCCTGAAACATCCACTTCCCCACCATAGACACTCTCTTAATGCAGAGGAGGAGATTCATTATCTCTATTTTGATGAGGGCTAAGCTTAATTTGGATACCTTTACCAGACAGGATTTACTGAAGAGGTGAATCTTGTCTGTTGTGGACCCGCTTAAGATGATCAGTTCTCTCGATGGATGTTGTCATTTTAAAGTTGGCTTGTTTGGCATCAGCTAACATGTTTGACGTACATGGTTGCCTAATTAGTGGGGAAGGAGGGATCCTGGAGGATGAGGGAAGGACTTTCTGAGCAACACAGAATTCCTCTACTCAGTTTCTTAATTAATTATTTGTTAGTCTTTATTATCAACGCTAAAAATTAATTTTTAGTTTTAACAAAGAGTAGCCTCTTCGGAAACGTCAGCTTATTTTTCAGTTTTTAGCATAATCTAAAACCCTGTTAACGACAGTATAGATGTATGTATGTAATGTGTATGTCACACGCCATAAAGTTTGAAAGGATTGACCTAGATACTTGATATTTTGAACACACGTAGGCCCTATACAGAGGACAGTGCGAAAACTGTAACGAATCCTCTAGGGTGCCCTGGGGCCCCTCAGGGGCACATGTATGAATTTCATGGTTCCTTTTTTATCTTTTGAACAAAGAGACCTAGAGACTTGAAATTTTGTACACACGTGAGCCCTATACAGGAGACGATGCGAAAAATATAGCGAATCCTCTACGGTGGCCCGAGGCTCCTCAGGGGCTACTTGTATGAATTTCATGGTTCCTTTATTATCTTTTGAACAAAGAGGCCTAAAATCCTGAAATTTCGTAAATTTGTAGTGCGGTTCTAAAAAAATAAAACCAATATATAAGAAAAGTGACATAAGCCTCTAGGGCCCCGTCGGAGGTCCCGAGGCCCCAATACAATTGAAGCTATAACATTTGAACGGAAAGGCCTAGGATCCTGAAATTTTTTATATTTATCGTGTGGTACTAAAAAAATATTATAAATATACAAAAAAAGTAATATAGGCCCCAGCAGAGCCCCAGAGGCCCAAACACAAGCAAAGCTACAACTTTTAAACGAAAAGGTCTAGCAATCTGAAATTTTATTTACTTACAGAAAATTACTTAAAAATTTAGCTAATATACACTAAAAACTTGTATAAGCCTCTTGGGTCTCGACAGGGGTCCTGAGGCCCCAATCACAAATCAACCAATAACTTTTGAACCAGAAGTCCAGAAACCTGAATTCTTGCATATTTATGGTGTGTTACTTAAAATTTTAGCTATTATACACTAAAACTTAGATTGTCCTCTGGGGCCCTGGCAGGGGCCCTAAACACAAACAGAGCTATAATGTGTGAACCAAAAGGCTTAGAAATCTGAAATTTTGTATACTTTTAGTAGTTTACTCAAAAAATTAACTAATATACACTAAAAACTGATTTAAGCCTCTTAGGTCTCGACCGGGGCCCTAAAGCCCAAATCACAAATCATGCTCTAACATTTGAATAATAAAAAGGCCTAAGAACTTGAAGTTTGGTATTTTTACAGTGCGTTACTTAAAACTTACAGACAAGATACAAGGAGACTGGTATAGGCCTCGGGGCCCCTGGCGGCCTCAAATACAATTGAAGCTATAACATTTGAACAGAAAGGCCTAGGGACCTGAAATTTTGTTTAATCATTGTGCGATATTTAAAAATTTAGCTAATCTATATTAAAATTATATAAGTCTCTTGGAAGGGACCATGCGGCCTCAATCTCAAATCAAGCTATAAATTTTGAACCAGAAGTCCAGAAACCTGAAATGTTTTATATTTATAATGTGTTGCTTAAAACTTTAGCTATTACACACTAAAACTGATATAGTTCTCTGAGGCTTCGCAGGGGCCGCGAGGCTCCAAATAGAGTTCTCACACTATAAGGTGAAATGGAGGAGTTCACTTTATCACTTTCAATAGGTAGGGATAGGTAGAGAAATATTTTTTTAAAATGCTCTAATTTCCTTAAATCCTGGCACTTCAAAATAGGCTGCAACGAGCGGTTGCGAGTAGACTTGAATGAAAAAAAACACCAGCTCACAGATCGCGCCTGAGGGTATAAACTTTATATCTATGACGTCCCTACTTATTGAACACGATGAACTTAACTCTTCCATTTCACCTTACAGTGCGAGGTCTCTATAACTTATGTAAGAGAAGGCCCAGGAACCTGAAATTTTGTATTTGAACCCCTCCATTTATTATAGTCATGAGCCACTACTGTTCGTAACATTTTGATGCTAAAACCCCTATATCGTTGGATAACGATGCCTTAACTAATTTTTCTCTCATTGATTTCATATAGAGGAGAGACGGGAAAAAAGGAAACAATAAATACACACATTTTTAAAGATATTGGATATCTTCTTATGTTATCTTGGATACCTAAAGTCAAAGTGTTCACTTTCCTTTTGTAAATATACACTTCAAGAAAGATATTATTGTATGATTTGCATGTCTTTAAAAAAGTTATGAAAGTACGTAGCATTAGCATAGAGTTAACGTTGATGAAAATATATTTTATCTGATACAGTAAACTTTATATACATATTATGCATGAATATAACAAGAGGGACAAAGACCATATTTATAGATGAAAAAGTTCTAGAGAAGCCTCGGAGCGGGGAGAGAAAAAGAAGAATTCCATCGTTACATTTACTTGGTGTGAATTTCATTTCGAAGCGAACACTTGATTCCACTTCCGCTGGAAACAGCGAAATAAAAGAGAAGAGAAAACGGAAATGACAAAGTAGAAATGTGCTTGTGTGGGTGGATGGACATCGACAATTCATGGAAAAGGAGCAAGAGACGTGGAAAAAATAAGGGATAAAAACACGAAGGAAGAGGAAATTAACAAAATGCAGACAAGTGTCCTTTTGATACAGTTGTAAATAAGATTTTGAAGTGCAAATAAAACCATCACATAACAGAATAATTGTGTTCACTTTGTTTCTCATTTTGATAATTTTTTTTATTAATATCTAATCAGTATTCATTGTTCAATTTAATTTACAGCTCTCCTCGAGAGCAGAATTCGCTTTAGGGGAAATAGTTTAGAGTTTTAATTCATTTATATATTATTTTTATTTTAGTTATTAAAAATCAACTATATAAATTCCATATTGTATTCAGCGAATCTTTTCAAGCATGCACTGTATATAAAACTTCATAATTTCCTTAACTTTTTGCTTATTTAAGGAAATTTAAGGGTTGAAAGTCATTCCTCTTAACCCTTTTTAGTCAATTCCTTTGAATAAATTATTATTATTTTTATGGTTAATGCTGTTATTATTCAATGTTGTTATTAAAAAAAATTATCACACATTATATATGTGTATCTTGAAGTTGACTTACTTACTTTACTTACTTTTCAAACCCGCTTATCCGTTAGGGTCGCGGGGGCAGCAGCCCTATGGAGGATCTCCAGCGCTCGCGATCTTCCGCCATCAGGTGCATGGACTCCCTGTAATACCTAAGCGATTCGAACCCAGATTCTCCATGTATTGTAGCCACCTGGTTCTAGACCGACCCCTTGGTCTCTTACCCACCGGCTTGGAAAATAACAACTGCCTAGGAAGGCCATTTTGCGGCATCCGTATCACGTGGCCATACCAGCTCAACAGAGATCTCTCAATGCGGAGAAGTAGCGGCTCAACACCTAAACATTCCCTTATTGCGCTGCTGTGCACTCTGTCTAATAGGGTAACAACTGCCACACCTCTCAGAAATCTCATTTCGGCCGCTTGTACCCGCGATCGCACTCTTTCGGTCATTACCCAAGCCTCATGACCATGGGTGAGAATGGGGACAAAGATAGATTTGAAGACGGAGAGCTTGGCTTTGTTACCCAGCTCGCGTTTCGTTACCACCGATCGCCACATTTGACTCTTACACAGCTTGCTGCACCGAACCGAGCATCCACTTCTTTTTCCTGCCGCCCATCACTCGTGAATGCAATCCCGAGATATTTGACTTCTCCACCTGTCTCAATGAGGCTCCCCTAACATGGAGAGCGCACTGAGCAGGCTGTCTTGAAATGACCAGAACCTCATTCTTACCCACACTGATCTTCATCCCAGCTTCTTCACATTTGGCTGCAAACCGGTCTAGTGCATGCTGAAGGTTCGTGCGAGAAGACCCAAGGAGGACAAAGTCGTCAGTAAAGAGCAACCTATCCACTAGGTAGTCGCCCACAGAAACACGCTCATCGCCTCGGCTGCCCCTGTCTATCCAGTTCATAAAGACAATGAACAAGAGGGCCGACAGTACGCACCCTTGTAGTCCAACATCCACGGTGAATGGTCTTGACTTAATACCATTTATTCGGACACACATCTCAGAGCTTTTGTACAGAGACATGATAGCAACCAGTAATTGCCCATCCACTCCTTACTCTTGCAACATTTGGCAGAGCTTCTCCCGAGGAACTCTGTCATATGCCTTTGTCATATGAATTTGACTCGCTAATAAATTTATCACCCTTACCAATTTTTAGGATGTCCTAAAAAAAGGACTGACGGTTCTTAAAATGAAATAGCAGGCAACAGTACCGGTTCTTGTAAATTTCTCCTCAGTGTGGACTGCCCGGACATGAGATGGAATCTTGTTCGAATGAGTTCCACTTCTGTAATTCTGTAATTCCCACTCTGCCCTTTCAAGAGACTGCCCTATTTGGTGGAAGGAAAAGAAAATCCAAGAGGTTCGTGTCCTTTGAGGGTTTGTGTCAGCGATTAAGGTTGAAGAACGGGCGATAAAAGATCAGAAAAAAGAAATTAAGAAATTGGAAAAAGAGAAAGGAAAATTAGTGGAGCGCTGTACAGGGAAGCGACCCCCGCGAGAAATGAAGAAGGTCAGGCGAGTCGACAATAGGAGAAGTGAAGAGCAAAGGGGAGATAGAGTGCAAAACAAAAAAGATAAATAGAGAGTGCTCCGAGACGAACGAGAAAGGTTCGGAAAGAACGGAATGATGGAAGAGAAATATTGGAGAACAAAAGAACCAAGGTTGGAATGAACGAGCATGGAGATAGAAATAGAAGGGGACAGGCAATAGAGAGAAAACGGAATTTCGAGAAATGGTGCGAGTCTCGACGAAGAAGGAATACGACTGATAGACGGAACGAGCAGATATCGTCTACGGAGAAAGCAGCAGCAACGTCCGAGAAACCGATGACTGCCACGTCGACAGACACGGACGACAATAATAGCAGTTCGGCTTGCGAATCTTATTCGGAGTCCGCGCAAGCTGCAGCGTGCGAACTAGCGCCAGCAACCGCGCGCTGTATTGCTTGCGTAAGGGATTATTCTGCCTCAAATTCACGTGAGTGAAATTCTTTGTTTACTATATCTCATAACTGATAACTTTGAGTGCCTGACGTCCATCCATGCTAGTGCGTTCGTCAGTTAGCATAACTTCCATAAGCACACCGTGTCAAAACTTCAAAAGCGTTTGAAATTTAATGTCTTGCTAATTCTGTATGCTATTTTTATTTTTCACGATATCAAGAACCCGATTTATCCCGGATTTCATTATGGCAACATGTCCCGACGCCTCATTCTAATTCTGCAGTACTTACTGCCCTAAACCGCTCAACGTTCATTCTCACGTAGGACCAGGGTCCGAAGCATCGAATATTAATTTTCAAAGTAAGCAACTCAATTACTTACGAACCTTTAATCTTTTACTACTCAAATTCGTAAAGTTAAAGTTTAGAAAACTTAAGGTGAGAATAGTAACAGTTGTGATAGGCGTTTACTCAAACTATTCAATCTTGTAATATTGAAATGTTTTTCTACGTAGGACGGAGCGCCTACTCTCCTTATAGTGGGACTTGAACCTTTCCGAAGGTGGACGGTTAATTTCTACGCAGAAGCCAACGGTCCAAGAAAAACTTATTGTGAATTCTATTGTTTGATTAATTCAAAGAAACATGAATGTCTGATACTTTATGCACATCATAATCGAATCTTACATTTTACTTGTATTATCTAATTTAGTTTCATTAAATTATTTCATATTATCCATTACACAACGTCCTTCCTCCTTACTCTGCTGTCACTGCAAATTAATATGTGACAGTTTGTCTTTTCCGGAAGCACGCAGGCAAATAGAACAGAATGAAGTCCGAAAATATGCAGCAGTCGTTAAGAGTCGTCCTGCTGTTAAGTCTGTTAGAACTATGACAGAGTTGAGTATCGCAGATTTTTCCTGTGGAACTTCCAATTCCGCAATACCATCTTCCAACGCTAGTCGGACTATGAAAACTGTTACACTTCCAGGATCTCCTCCAAGAACTTCGGAAAGAGAAAAGGGCAAGAAACGCTCGTCAGAGGTGTCAAACTATACCAAAAAATGTGTAGTTGAAACTATACCAAATTCCCCAGTTCTGAGGGAAAAGCCAGACTTCTCTTTAAATTTGCAGGCGTCTCCTATCGAGGAGATAGTTATTCTATCGAAAAATGGACAGAAAAATTCTGCGACCTGGGTTCGAACCAGGAACCTCGACTATCATGGCCGATGCCTCTACCAGTTTTGGTATCGCAGACACCCGGACAGCATGGCTGTTTGGAGGTTATCTGCAGTCTATATTTATTTATTTACCTGAGATGGAGTTATCTCGGGAGTTTAAACCTACCTCTTAAAATCCTTTGAGAATGCTTTTAGACTGTCTCTTAAAATGATTTTAGAGAATTATCCTTTTAGCTTTGATAAAGGATATTCTTTATCCGAAACGTCAGCTCTTTATTTTGATTTTATTTATTAATTTTAATTTTTTATTTTTTATTAATCATTATTTATTTACTTTTTATTTTTTAATTAATAACTTTTATTGTATTCCAGGGTTTTTGTGTCTCGTCCTTCTTTCATATATATGGTGTATCATATGGTCATAAAGTACCTAGCGTGATCTTTTGCATGATTACAAACTTAAAGTTCCATATTGAAAATGTCGAAAACTCAAAATTTAAACTGCGTCGTTACGTCATTTATGAACTTTCCGCACCAGCAGTTCATTAAATTCAAAGGGGCGATTACAATTAAATCGGCGGCAATTGTTGAGATTAAATGACGTTTTCGACAGGTTTTCAGCAAACTTCGCGTGATGTTTAGACCCTTAACATTTGAGTTTTGAACATTTTGCATAAGGAACTTTAAGTTTGTAATCATGCAAAGGATCAGGCTAGGTACATTATGGCCATCGAACCTGATACACCCTGTATATCCGTCTTAAAATACTTGTTATGGACCTACTACAATGGAACCTTTATGGTTTTTCTGTCGCTTAGAAGACCTAAAGCGCATCGTCAGTAAGTTCTCTTTTTCCTTATTCGCCCTGCAAGAAACGTTCTTATTGCCTTTCCAGTCTCCTATTTTGAAAGGGTTTAATGTTATCAGGAAGGATTATATTTCGGGAAAGAAAGGCTGTGGTGGTGTGGCCGTCTTAGTTCAAAGGTCTCTGCCGTATACTGTCATTAATTTAACATCTAATCTTCAGGCAGTAGCAGTTAGAGTATTTTTCAAACTGTTCAGATCTCTCACCTCTAACCCTATGTTCAGTTTACTTACCCCCAGATCAATATGTGGATGAAAAATCCTATTCATCTCTTTTGTGTGAACTTCCAAGTCCCTTACTAATATTGGGTGATTTTAACACCCACAATCCCATTTGGAGGTCTATAAATCTCTCGCCAAATCTCTTTGGATGGCTCGCCAACTTTCCTCCACTCAGCAAATGGTTCTTTTTCATCTATATCATTTTCATCTTTCGCGCCTAATTTAGCCTGAAGTGTAATTCCAGCTTTATATGCTAGTGACTATTTCCTGATTAGTATTTCCCTGAGCTCATCTTCTTTTTCCAGTCCTCTTCCACGTTGGAAGGTGGATAAAGCAGACTGGCAGGTCTTGCAATCTCACCTACAGTCTGAGAATTAAACAGTCTTTACATCTGTAGATGAGGCGATAGAGGATTTCACTTCCCGCATATTCCATGCGGCAGAACAATCCGTTCCTAAATATAGACCCTCTTCCATTAAAATTCCGTTGCCATGGTGGAATGAAGACTGTGCCTTAGCGGTTCAAAAACGTAAGAGAGCCAACCGCTTTTTTTCCGCACAACCTACTATGGAGAATCTTATAATTTACAAACAAAAAAAGGGCCAGTTGTAAACTAATCATCGCCAGAAATAAGAAACTTTGTTGGAGGGATTATATTTCCTCCATAAATAAGAACGCTGCTCTTCGAACAATATGGAACGTGATTAGGAAAATAAATCGGAAACGGCTCCTGGATAAACTTCCTTCTCTCATTCAAAATATACATACGTAGTATGACCCGAACGAGGTAGCTAATATTCTTGGAAGAACATTTGCTGAAATCTCACAAATAAAAAATAATTCATCTTCCTTTCAAAAACGGAAAGGTATTGAGGAATCGCATGCTATAAATTTTAAGTCCCACAACCTGCGTAAAGCGAATATATCCACAAAAAATTTCATTACCTTTACCTGCGAAAATTTGATTCATCCCACAGGCTATAAAAAAACTTTTTGTTATGCTGCTAAAAGTTATAATCTCCCGTTTTCTTTACGGGAACTACATTATGCCCTTCGTTGCTCTAGGGACTCTGCTTCAGGCCCAGATGGTATCTTATACTCTTTCCTGCAACATCTTACGCCGGAAGCTTATGTGTATCTTCTTTCATTCTACATCTGGTCCTTAGGAGAGATTCCAAATTTATGGAGAGAGGCAATTGTTATTGCCATTCCAAAACCGAATAAAGACCATTATTGCCCTTCAAATTATTGATCAATTGCGTTAACTAGCTGCCTGTGTAAAGTCTTGGAAAGGGTGGTATCCGTCCGACTTAGATGGTACTTGATAAAAAACTACCTGTTATCTAAGTTCCAGTGTGGTTTCCGAAAATCTCGCTCGAGCGTTGATCATCTTCTTCGGTTGGAGCATGAGATTCATTTAGCACAGAAATATAGACAACATGTCATAGGGGTGTTCTTTGACCTGGAAAAAGCCTACGACACAACTTGGAGGCATGGAATCACAATACTTTTACGGAAATACGGACTTGTGGGACATCTTTCAACTTTCCTGTGCCATTTTATGGAAAAGAGAACCTTCCGAGTGCGCGTCGACTCAACGCTCTCGGAATTTTTACACAGGATAATGGTGTCCCACAGGCAAGTGCTCTGAGCCCATTTTTCTTCCTCATTGCTATTAATGAGGCGTATGCCCAGTTTCCCTCCACTGTGAACTATTCTTTGTACGTCGATGACATCGCTATTTACTGTAGATGGTTTGGTGTGTTTGGTATTAACGTCCTTTTCAACTGCCATGGTCATTTCAGGACGGCGTTATAGGGGCCGCAAATTTTGCCTCGCAAGGGTTCTTTAAAGTGCAGCCAGCAAACGACTACACGGGACCAACGGCTTCCGAAGGAAGTGCGTGGTCTCAGGATTTTCCCCCTGAAAAAATCCTCGTCGTCCTCGGCCGGGGTCGAACCCGTAAAGAACGTCAGGACATATGCAGTCTGAAAATATCGGTCTGCAAAACATAGGGAAACGTGCCAAAACAAATTCCTGGCCGTGCACATTAATCTCCTTCAAGAATAATTTTAATAACTATCACCATTTGCCTGCTATTCCAATTTTAAAACCGTCAGCACATTTTAGGACACTCTGTACGCTTACAAGTAAACTAAAGCATTCTTAGGTCTGTTTTAGGAAAATAATTAAATACTTTTCAAATACACACAGATGATTTAGGTTCGTTATACAGGGTGTCTCATCTAAATGAACCAATAGCCAATTTCTAAAATACAAATATGACAGAGTACTTTCAATAGAAGAATTATTGTACTTTTATATAAGGGTTTATATATACGAGGGTGAATCATAAATTAAGTTACACTAAGCATATATGTGGTCGAAGAGCGCTGACATCATTCGCCGTTTTTAAGGATGTTTCCTGTATGTCTGTAATTGCAACGTGGCATGATCGCACGTGTTCACGTGTTGACTGCGTTAGCAAGAGTATCGTTGTCATGGCGCAGCAACTGGTTGTACACTCCAAGTTGGAGATTCGCAGAACAATCCGTTTTTTGTGGGCGAAAGGCTTAAATTGCAGTGAAATCTTTAAGGAAATTTTCAGTGTCTACGGGGATAATGTGATTTCTCGTGCTGCAAATGTGAAGTTGTGCCAGCAGTTCGAAAATTGGCACTCAGATTTGACGGACGAATACCGCTCAGGAAGACCATCCACGTCCAACACTCCCGAGCAGCCCGCGTTAATGAGATGATTCTGGACAATCGACGAAATTGAAATGTGACCTGGAAGAAAAACAATTCCGCACTGATGACGACGTCAAAGATGCAGTGCTGACATGGCTGAGAAACGCTGGACCGGATTTTTAACGCAGCGGCATGGAAAAGTTAATTTCACGTTCAGCCAACGTTTACAATTGTTGGGTGATTATGTAGAAAAGTGAAATAAATGGTGCACGTTTCCTCAGAAAGTGTGTATGGGATCTTAACTTACATTTGTTTTTACTGTGTCAGAGTGTAACTTACTTTTTGATCCACCCTCGTATGTGCCCCCTCCGTGGGCACTACCTTGACGTGGTGGAGGGGCTTGAGTGCCTCAGTGATGCCAAGGGCTATGCTGGTTTGGGTCACCCATGCCAGACAGGCCTTAGCAGAGAGACCAGACGAAAAGTGTTTGGTCGGTTGTGGACCCTCCCAAAGGGACCGGAGCTCGCAGTGGAGGCTTGTTTTCGACATGGCCTCCATTGCGACCAGTACGTCCACCTGCGTGTTTGCCTTGCGTAGCGACCCTACTACTGGGGAAAGGGGGATCCTGGTGGTTGAGTAAAGGCTATCCGGAGCAACATTCCACTTTGGCCCCTGCTTTTCGGAAGGATGGGTGGTCTGGATGAGCCCGTCCAGATCAATCGGCTGGTGGTCGCTCCTTCGGCCATAGGGGTAGGCGCTGCCTATATCTCTCTCGTATCTCTGGTGCTAATGGGCATCCCCTTGTTGGACTCGGTGGTGGGTAGAGAGCGAGAGAAATGAAAGCTAAATTCATATATCATGAAAAACCACAATTCCAAGCAAATTAACCGAAAAAAAATAAGGATCGTGAAGGGAGATCATGTGTAAGACTGCCAAAGAATCCGAAGTTTTTGGAAATGAAATTGGCGAGTGGGGATTCGTTCAAGACCATCTCCCCATTTTGCTTGCAAAAGAACTAAAACGGCTTGTTGGGGATACTAAAAGCATATGGAGAGACTCTTTAATGGCCACTTTCTTATTGAGGTCTCCAAGGATAAGCAAGCTACCACTCTTTTATCCTTGAAAAGGTTTGCAGGGAAAGCGGTTTCCGTTTCTGCCCACGTATCCTTAAATTATAAGAAAGGTGTTTCCACGTGCCAGGATCTGGAAGGAATGGAGGATAAGGAAATCGTTGCCGAATTGGAAGAACAATCGGTTGTTGACATTCGTAGGATCACTCCAAGGAGGAACGGTGTTTCTCATCCTAAAAATTCCTTCATAGTAACCTTTGAGGGAACAGTGTTGCCTGATACAGTATATATTGGTTATATTAAATGTCACGTGAGACCCTTAATCCCCAACCCGTTGCGTTGCTTTCAATGCCAGGAGTTCGGCCTCCTGCCTTAAAAGGGTTTAATTTTATTAGGAAGGATTGATTATATGTCGGGAAATAAAGCCTGTGGTGGTGTTGCAATATTAGTTCAAGGATCTCTGCCTTTTATTCATCTCTTTTGTGTGAACTTCCAAGCCCCTTTCTAATTCTGGGCGATATTAATGGCCATAATCCCATTTGGGGATCTGTAAAGCTCTCTGAAAGAGGATATATAATAGAGAAAGTTTTGAATTCTTTTAAAATAAATTTGTTAAACGATGGCTTGCCAACATTCCTCCAGTCAGCCAACGGCTCTCTTTCTTGCATCGATCTATCTATATCCTCTTTATCTTTTACACCTAATTTAGCCTGGAGCGTATTCCCAGATTTACATGGTAGTGACCATTTCCCTATTAGTATTTTCCTAAGTTCTTCTTTTACCAACTCTCTACTACGTTGGAAATTGGATAAAGGAGACTAAGAGGTCTTCCAATCCCACCTACAGTTTGAGAATAGAGCATCCTTTCCATCTCTAGATGAGGCTGTAAAGGATTTCACTTCCCGCATCCTCCATGCAGCAGAACAATCCGTTCCTAAATATAGACCCTCTTCCATTACAATTCCGTTGCCATGGTGGAATGAAGACTGTGCCTTAGCGATTCAAGAACGTAAGAGAGCCCTCCGCTTTTTTTTCGCACAACCTACTATGGAGAATCTTATAATTTACAAACAAAAAAAGGGCCAGTTGTAATTTAATCATTTTCGCAAATAAGAAACTCTGTTGGAGAGATTATATCTCCTCCATTAATAAGAACACTCGTCTTCAAGCTATCTGGAACATGATTAGGAAAATAAATAGAAAACGATTCCCGGACAAACTCCCTTCTATCATGCTTAATGATCATTTGTACTATGACCGAAAAGTGGTAGCGAATATTCTCGGAAGAAGATTTGCTGAGGTTTCTCAAACAAAACATTATCCTGCATACTATAAAATTTTCATCCCGAAACACTGAATAATATAATCTCCCTTTTACTTTGCGGGAACTGCATGATGCCCTTCGTTGTTCTAGGGTTTCTGTCCCAGACCGAGATGGGATTTTATATACTTTCCTGCATCATCTCACTCAGGAAGCTTATGCACACCTCCTCTCATTGTATAATTACATCTGGTCCTAGAGTGAAATTCCAAGTCTATGGAGAGAGGCAATCGTAATTGCTATTCCTAAACTAAATAAAGACCACACTTGCCCTTTAAATTATCGTCCAATTGCATTAAGTCTGGCAAGGATGGTCTGTCAGATTTATGTGGTGCCTAGAAAAAAATCACCTGATTTCTAGGTTTCAGTGCGGTTTCCGTAAATTCCGTTCAACTACTGACCATCTTCTCTGGTTAGAGCATGAGATTCATCTAGCACAGAGAAATAGACAACATGTAGTAGGGGTTTTCTTCGACCTGGAAAAAGCCTACGACACAACCTGGAGGTATGGAATAGCAAGACTTCTGCGGAAATGCGGCCTTTTAGGACGACTTCCTTCTTTTCTATGCAATTTTATGAAGAATAGAACCTTCCGTGTACGTGTAGGTTCAACGCTTTCAAACTTTTTTACACAAGAGAATCGTGTCCCACAGGGAAGTGTATTGAGTCCTTTCCTCTTCCTCATTGCTATCAATGAGGCTTGTTTACACCTCCCCCCCCCCACGGTGAAATATTACTTATGCATGGACGACATTGCCATTTACTGTCGAGGGTCCTCAATGAGCTCTATTGAACGGCAACTATAATTAGTCATTAAAAAACTTGTGTTGTTGAGTAACGATTTTGGGTTTAAATTCTCATTTCAGAAAACAAGGGCCGTCCACTTTTGTTTTTTGAGAGGTCTCCATCCTGACCCGGACCTTACTCTTTACGAAAACTGTATTTCAGTGGTGGACTCCGATAAATTCCTGGGTTTGACTTTCGATAAAAGAATATCTTGGCTCCCACATCTTCGCAATTTAAAATGAGATGATTACAAGCTATGAATGTATTGCGTTCCATTTCCGCTACTAAATGGGGCGCTGATAGGAGATGCTCTTATTTCTATACGGCTCCATAGTTAGATCCAAATTAGACTACGGAAGCATTGTTTATGCATCAGGCTCTAAGAGTGTTGAAGATGCTGGATCCCGTCCACTATCTTGGCATAAGAATAGCCACAGGAGCTTTTCGTACAAGTCCGGTAGAGAGTCTACGTCGATACTTTTGAACCACCGTTATGGTTTAGAAGAGCCAAACTCCTCCTTAAATATGCTCTGTGTTCATGGCGATAGTAATCACCCAGCTTTTGCATGTCTCTTTGATAAACTTGGGACCTCTCCTCGTCCCTCGGCTAGAAGTATCAACAACTTATTCCAAAATCTGTTGGAGAATATGAGCCTCTCATTCCCAGCCATGCATTCCCGAAAAATCAGAGAGGTTCTTCAGTGGATTCTTCCTCAACCAATTACTAATGATAGATTGTTCGCTGGAAAAAAAGAGAATTTTTTAATGAATTTTTTAGAAACTCTCCCGGATGGTATGCATATTTACATATCAGAAGAGGGAGTTGTCTGTGCATTCCTTATAAAACACTCCGTTTTTTCCTAACGATTGCCAAATGAGTTTTCCATCTTATCAGCGGAATTGGTAGCCATTGCCAGAGCGCTGGAGTATTCTTTTCATTATCCGGATGCTAACGTTTGGATATTCGCTGATTCTGTGAGCGCTTTGCAATCACGGGAATTATTCAATTCTGACAATCCTTTTGTTGAAAGAATACAGGTATATCTTTATTTCCTGGATTCCCAAGGTACTAGAATTTATTTTGTTTGAATCCCTAGCCACATGGGTATATCGCCAAATGCACGGGTTGATAAGTCGGCAAAGGATGCTATTACATATTTACCGGTCTCTCAATTCCCGAACATCTGTTCCCGGTGATCTACAAAAAACTTGGAGTCTTGGCCTCTCAAGCCAGCAAACAAACTATTTGATATAAAGCATGCCATTTCCCCATGGCACTTACCCTGTCTCTCAATCAGGCGAGAAGATATTGTGTTAACTCGGCTTAAGGATTGGTCACAGCCGTCTTGCTAAAATCCCTCGTTCATTTATTAAAAAATGAACCAGCCCCATCGTGCTCCTGTGGAGCAATGCTGACTATTAAGCATATTTTTATTCAGTGCCCTTTACACGCTAATTTACGATGCTCATTAGGGCTAAATTATTCACTAGATTTTTTTGTTGGGGAACAACTCGATGATTTTTAAAAAAGTATTTCTGTTTCTAAAAATTATTCATGTTTTTAAATTCATATAGTCATCCTTTTATTGCTTTTGCATTGTATATAGCTGACCATTAAGTATATTTTTATTTAGTGCTTTTACACACTAATCATATTCACCATTTTTATATTAGAGGACAACCCCCCCCCCTCAAAAATGGATATTAATCTTTTGCTAGCTAGCTGGTTCCCTATACACACTAATTTACATTGCTCGTTAGACCTACAATATTCATGACATTTCTTATTTGGGGAGAACCTGATGAAAAAAAAAAGTTTGGTTCTAAAATTATTTCTGACTTTAAATCTTCATAGTCATATTTTTTATTGCTTTTGCATCTTTGTAACTCACGTTTTTGTTAATTTTTCGTCTGAATTTTTTTCAAACTTTTGGCCCATAAACTCACGTATTTAAACTTTTTGTCGGGTGCAAAATGGCCATAGCAGCCGACGCTCTAAAATTTCAATCAATCAACCAACCTCGCATGTAATCATTTTCGAAATTATGACTTCGGATTCTTAAAGACCATGAAAAAGTAGAATGTAAGACCCACCCTCTATCTCTTTGTCTTCATCGATAAAATTGGGTTCAAAACTTTAAAAGTTCAACACTTTCAGTGCCTCTTTCTTCAACATTTCTCAAATGTTGTATACAATCTGAAAATACAACCCCTGGCAAAAAAGTATGGAATAATTCATTCATTGTCACCTGGCGTCGCGCTATTGGAATTATTACGCGATAACCGTTCAGAGAAGATCAATGATCTTTTATTTACAATCTGTCAAGTGTTTGTACAGTTATGTATTTAATCTCAGCTGGTTCGGCCGTTCCGGAAATTAATTACAATTCGTCGAACAAAAGGACTCTTGGGAAAAAAGTATGGAATAGTCCAAACCATTGGAAAAAAGTATGGAATAATTAGGGGTTAACGAATGAAAACCAATATGCAAATGACAGAATGACGTTAGTTACATCACGTGACTGGTATATGATAAAAAAACAGAAGCTGCACGTTGTTAAGTAGCATTTAACAGCTAAAAAGGCTAAAACACGTGAACTTAACACTGCAGAAAAAGAACTCATTCTGAAGCTCATATGTGACGGTTACACGCAGCAATCAATTGCCGAAAAACTGAAATGCTTCCAGGGAACAGTTTCCAAAGTCCTACCTAAAAAGGCCAAAAGGGGGACAGTTTCCAATGCAATAAAATGGAAGGCCACGAGCCACATCTCACCGGGATGACCAAACGCAGGTTGCCATCGTCAAAAAACAGCGTTTCTCCTCATCTGGCAACATCAACAATGCATGGAAAGCTACAGGAAAGGTACATTGACAATGTCTCTGACCGAACAGTGCCAAATCGGTTGGCAGAGAAGGGTTCAGATCATCTAAAGCGAAAACCAAAGCATACATGACCAAGAAGCAGAAACGAGAGAGATTACAATGGGCGAAACAGTATTAAGAATGGACTAACAATGAATGGAAGAGAGTGATGTTCACAGATGAATCAAGGGGTGCCTGGGGTGTGGTGACAGCTACGGGCGTTTTGTTTATAGATAACCGCATGAAAAGTTTCAACCAGACTGCCTTCGTTCTGTGACCAAATTTCCAAGATGATTGCTGGTGTGGGGAGGTGTCATCCATAAGGGGGTGGGGGAACTTGCCATTGTTACATGCAATGTCAATTCAGAAGCATACATCGATATCTTGGAAACGTTTATGTTAAAGACTGCAGATGATGACTATGGCGACGAGGATTTCATTCTTCAAGATAACGCATCATGTCATCGGTCCCGACAAGTGGGAGTTTGGTTACAGGGAAAAAAAGTAAAACGTTTACCCTGGCCAGATATCAATCCAATAGAGAATGTTTGGGCAATCTTAAAGAAAAAGGTCGCTATGGAAAAACCAGCAAACTTGGAGGAACTGAAGAAAGCTATCAAGAAATGTTGGACAGAAATTTATCCCCATCAATGCGAAAAGTTATGTTTATCAATGCCCATGAGATTGCAATCAGTGATCAGGGCCAAAGGAGGTCCTACCCAATATTAATGGTTGATATTCCATACTTTTTTCCAATGGTTTGGACTATTCCATACTTTTTTTCCAAGATTCCTTTTGTTCAATGAATTGTAATTAATATCCGGAACGGCCGAACCAGCTGAGATTAAATACAAAACTGTATAAACGCTTGACAGATGTGTAAAAAAAAGATCATTGATCTTCTCTGAACGGTTATCTCGTAATAATTCCAATAGCACGACCTCAGGTGACAATGAATGAATTATTCCATACTTTTTGCCAGGGGTTGTATTATTAAAAATTGCACATTCCAAATTTGACTTCCGTATTCGAAAATAGCATCGTTTTTTTTGGGAAAAGCCCCCTCACGTAAAACCCCCTCACATTGTTCAGATTTTTATTTAGAGGTTAGCTGTTACAACTTTTAAACTTTTTAAAAGTTGGGAGAAAATATCTGTATAAATTTACAAGGAGCTCCGCATTATCAAATTCTAAAAATTTGACTCCCAACAATAAATAAAATTAAACATAAAAAATAAAATTGATATGAAAAACTCCCTACCCTATCCCTATTACAAAAGTAATGGATCCAAACAATTAATTAACCATTTTTGTTCACAGTTAATACAGAAATTTAATTAAAATTCCATAAAGGGCAAAACAAATTTTATTTTTTTCATATCAATTTTATTTTTTATGTTTAATTTTATTTATTGTTGGGAATCAAATTTTTAGAATTTGATAATGTGGAGCTCCTTGTAAATTTATACAGATATTTCCTCTCAGCGTTTGAAAAGTTGTAAATATAAAAATGTGATACTTTTAATAATTTTGGATCACTAATATTCCCTTTCTCAGGACAGGTTATCACATGACTTCCAGTATTGTTTTCTGTACTTAATTTTTTAGTTTCCTTTGTATCGCTCTCCACTAGCCTCCTGAAGATGAGTGTTGATCACACGAAAACGTTAGAGTTTCCTCGTATTTGTATTTAGTGGAACTTGATGCATTCTATGAAACTATATGTATTAAATGGTCAACTTTTGTAAGATATCTTGGATCATCATCCTTTCATCTATTTCTTCAAGAACTGATTTTGGACTTTATGTCAAAAATTTAGCCATGGACATTACTTAAACCTTGTTTTGTATTTGTAATAAAATTTGTTTTGCTCTTTATGGAATTTTAATTAAATTTACGTATTAACTGTGAGCAATAAGGGGTAATAATTGGTTGGTTCCATCACTTTTGTAATAGGGATGGGGTAAGGAATTTCTCAAATCAATTTTATTTTTATGTTTAATTTTATATATCGTTTGGAGTCAAATTTTTCGAATTTGATGATGCGGAGCTTTTTGTAAACTTAGTACAGCTGTTGGTTCACTTCAGGCGAGACATCCTGTAGAATATCGTTTCTGGGGAATTATCTTGTAGTCCAAATGAACTACATTCTGTAGTATCTTCTGTGGGCAAGCTTGACATGGTGAAGGAGCTTGAGTTCCTTAGTAAAGCTAAGATCTATGCAGGTTGATATACAGGGTGAGTCAAAAGTCTGTTACTTCCCAGACAATTTAAAAACGAACGGAGAAACAACAAATCTTTTTGCAGGCATCATATAGGAAGTTGGGTAGGGGCTAAACAATTGTGGTGTCAAATTTGATCTTTGACCTCTAATTTTGCACCTTGCAATTTGTAACTTTGAAACCGTTACAGGTAGAGAAAAATTTCCAATTGTACAGTTGTAGAACTCAAAACGCCGTTTTTTACAAAAAAAAGCTATTAAAAACTCATTACAAATAAACTCACTACAAGAAAATGAAATTTCAGTCCTGAAGCTACATTAAATTTTGTCAATGAATGAAGTGTTCAATGTGGTGTCCTTCTGCAACAATGTATAAACTGTGCACAGTATTTCACAGAACCCATCACATTTAACATCATGATGGGTCTGTACAACCTACTAAATTCTTTTTTTCAAACCATTTAATGATGCTAGATCCCTAAAGGAAAAAATCATGTGGTATCAAATCAGGCGACGTGGTGGCCAATGAACTGAACCTCCTTGGCCAATCCACCGATGTGGAAACATGTCATCCAGTCGTTGACGTGCAATGGCTGCAAAATGTTGAGGTGCCCCATTATACTGGAACCACATTCGGCGGTACTGCACTAAAGGCAAGTTGTCTAAAAAGTCTGAGACGAAGCCACCTAAAATCATTTTTGTGTACCTTACTCTTGTAAGGCAACCGTTTAAGAAAACAAGTCCTACCAAGTAGACATTCCATAGTCCACACAACACATTTAAGTCAAGACCTGCGCCTTAACGCTCTTGGCCACCGAGCGGCTATAATGCGTTTATTTTTAATCTGTTTTTTTTTTGTTTGTTAAAATCAGCGTTTTGAGCTCATTTGAAAATGTTTCTCTACCTGTAACGGATACAAAGTTACAAATTGCAAAGTGCAAAATTCGAGGTCAAGGGTCAAATTTGACACCACAATTGTTTAGCCCGTACCCATACCGATTTGTTGTATCTCAACTCATTTTGAAATTGTATGGGGGATAACAGACTTTTGACTCACCCTGTATATCCAATGATATGCACACCTCAGCAGAGAGATTATACACTGACTGCTCAATTGAAAGTGGACACTTTCAAGTTTAGACGTTTAGTCGAATATCCAGCAAAGTTTATTTATTTATTTATTTGTGGTTAGAAAAAATTACAACAATGCCGCGCGATGCCAGGTATGGTCAAAGACCGACAAGCAAAACCTCGGGGGCGCAAAATGTGACATATACAGCAAAATAATGGGTTAGAAAAATTGCTATGATTGATTATAAAAGGTAAAAGCAAGGAGAGCATACATATTGTTATAGACTTAACTAATTAAAAGTGGATCAGAATCCCACAGTGAATCTGAATCGAGAACACATCACAACAATAAGATGAGGAGGGGACCAGCAACAAATTGAACAAAAAACAAAGTTTCGGATCACTCTATAAAAAATAATGCTTGAAAGGCGTTGTAGCTATAGTATAGTGGCTAGAAGTGGCTAGCTATAGACTCTTCTAGCCACTATAGCTATAGCATATGATTATGAGGCTTCTTTTACTTATCGGTGAGGTTTATTTGTATGAAAGTAGCACGTGTATTCATGGAGATATAAGGTTTCTTTGAAAAATGGAAATTTTTTCGTAAATTTTTTGTTTTTAAACTTTACACCCCTGAAGTTTCAGGATAATTCCTCAAGCATTTTTCTAGATATTCGACAAAACATCTGAAATCGAAAGTGTCTACTTTCAATTGTATATTACGGAGGGTTGATTCAGATAAAATGAGACGACTTTAAACGCCGCGTATGACCTTGACGGAATGTGATTTGCATGACTCGTCCACTATTCATGGAGATTAGCTTTGTATACACTTGTTGCTGTTATTTGGGACATTTTGTGCTGAAACATGGCTTCCAAAATCACAGCTTTTTGGGAAGGGTATATGTTTGGCCTTTCCGACGCTAATTTCAGTCTTTCGTGCATTGTGGAATTATGCAAACGAAATGGTATTATGGTATCCAAAGCTACTGTGGGTCGAATAATCAAAAAGAACAAATTGCGACCATCTAATGAACGTGGACGAGCAGAGAAGCAGACCAGAAACAAGCCCCACCAACACGCCCAGCTCAGGTGGTGCGAGAAATCCAGTCTGAAATGCTGAAATAAAATCCCCCCACACAGAGAAGTCTAGCCCAAAGGAAAGGTATTTCACAGGCAACAGTCTCCAAAATAATTCATGACATTCTTGGGCTGGAGCGACGTCATAAAGCGCGCGGTCACAGACTGCATCAAGCCACACTGCCAAGTCATCTGTGGCTTACTACAGGAAGATGGAACAGGAGACGGGCATACGAGTTATTCCCTTTTCTGATGTGCCTGTAAAATCTCCTGACGCATCACCGATGGATTTCTGTGATTATGGTCTCCTGAAACGAAGGCTCGGAAGTCGTCGACCAAGAACCGTTGATGGGCTATGGAAAGTGTGTCAGCAGGTGTGGAACGAATTTCCCATGGAGTCCCTCAAACTCAGCCTACTTCAGTGGAAATTACGGTGCCGGGCGATAGTCCAACAACGTGGTTCTCACATCGAACACAACCGATGGTGGCGCCATGGTATTACACCATCGTAACAGAACTGCAAAGTCGTCTCATTTTATCTGAATCAACCCTCCGTATACATTGAGTGGCCAATTTATTAGGAACACTCCCCTAATATTGTGTTGCGCCGCCCCTAGCAGCTATAACAACACGAATTCGCCGTGGCATGGATTCATTTAGCCGCTGGAAGCATTGTTCCGTGATGTTTGTCAATGCGGATGCAACAGCTGCTCCCAGTTGATGCTTATTGGATGGTGGTGGATCCATGCTTCGAATAACCCGTTCCAGCTCATCCCAAAGATGTTCGATTGGATTCAAATTCGGGAACTGTGATGGCCAGAGAGTAAGTTGAATTCATTATCGTGCTCCTGGAACCATTCCATGACGATACGAGCCTTATGACACGGAGCATTGCCCTGCTGGAAATATCTTTCCGATGGGGGAAACACAGTAGCCATGAAGGGATGAACGTGGTCGGCAACAATGTTAAGGTAGCCCTGGTCATTAAGGCGTTGTTCTACAGGTATCAGCGGACCAAAAGTAGGCCAGGAAAACATTCCCCAGACCATTACAGAGCCTCCACCAAAACAGTGGAAACCAGAAAGAAGGGGCCCATCGCTTCGTGCTCTTGTCTCCAAATTCTGCGTCGGCCATCTACGTGGAGCAATAGGAAACGGGATTCATCCGACCAGCAGACCTTCTTCCTCTCGTCGACGGTCCAGTGTTTGTGAGTGTTGGTGATAGCAGGCAAATTGGAGACGTTTTTTGCAGTGTTGGGTGGAGATCAAAGGTATCCGGACTGGCCATCGGCTGTTGTAGCTCATCCTTGCCAATATACGGCGTGTAGTGTGTTCAGAGATGTTTTTTGCGATCCAGTGTTGTACTCCACGGTGAGTTGACGAGTCGTGACGTTTCTATTTGCACGAACAAGCATTCCCATCCTACGCTGACCTAATGAACAAGCATTGGATCGACGAGTCGTTTGCGACCACAGGCTTGTCTCTGGCTGGTTGGTTATTGATTGTTTAACCAGTCCTGGTAAACCTTTGAAATGGTTCTTCGGGAAAAGCCTAGAAGACGTGCAGTTTCGGAAATACTCAATCCACCTCGCCGGGCACCAACTATCATCCGGCTGTCGAAGTCGCTCAGATACTTTGTTTACCCCATGGTGACGGTCTTCACTTGCAGTTGACAGGTATGTTCTCGCTTTATAGTGGTACCGGCTGTCATGTTACCAACTGATATGTAGTAATTGCTATGCCAACGGATTTACATCCCATGGGTGTTCCTAATAAACTGGCCACTTAGTATAAAAGAGAAGTGAAGGGTATTGGTCCTTTTCCCCTACACCTATCCTTCTTAAAATATAGGATTAATACTCTTCACTCTTTTTTAGCATGGGTTAAATCCTCACATATTCCGTAGGAAATAGATAACTCTCATGCCCCTACTATAAAAATATATGGTCCATTGTGGACTTACCTAAGATGATCTCCATGAAAGATCATATCTTACACACTATGTAAAACAACGAATAATATTAATGTAGTCGTATTCGTGGTGAAACCTGAGATCGTTGAGCTGCGGACCAGAACTATCAGAAAATTCTGTGGCGAATGGAAAGAGGCACATGGAGCTCGAGTGAACGAGCAAAATAAAAACAAAGACGCACGTGTTCTTTTCCTGGTCGCTTTCCCTCGCGCGATTATTAATTACGCCGTTTGCTCATAGATTATGCTAAATACAGGGCTAATCAAAGGTCACTGGACCTGGCTATATTTTGAAACTGGTGTGCAAAATGTACGATGTGACCATGCTAGCAGGGAATAAAATAGGTGTTGTATCTTTTGAGACAGTTTTGGTGTTTGGTCGCCATCTTGAAAGCCGCCATTTTGGGTCAAGGTTCATTTTTTTAATTGGGAAGGAGGTCATGTGGCATATCAAATAACAGCAGTTTTTTCTCAGGAGTTCATTCCTGCAATCGGATTTCAGTGATCTGTTGTGGTTCACAGGTTATTAATAAAAAAATTGACACTTTCCAAACAAAAACGCTTAGAAAACTGGGTTGCAACAGATAAAGGATGCGTTCAGTGTGTTGTCCCTGCTCCTGGACACAGAGCTCAAGGCGTGTTTTATCTGTTCATTAAGCACGCGTAAAGGCCTGTAGGATGCGTTGTGGAAGAAGACGTTTGCTTTGGATTTTCACAGCATATACAAGTTGTTGCGGAAGGCCTATAGGCCGCGTAGGTAAAATTCTAGCTGTGTGAGATCTGGGAAACGTGGTGGCCACTTCGCAGGACCCCGCCGGCGAATCCAATAACCAGGTAATTGCCCGTTGTTTAGTGGTGCACCATCCTGCTGGAAAAAACTTGGGGAACTGCCATCTTCAGTCAACAGTGACGGGAACACAGTGTTCTGTAACCTTCGTCACCATTTAAGGTATCGTCTATGAAAATTGGTCCAATTAAACGGGTGCCCCACATCCCATACCACACAGTAGATTTGACATCATCAACGATTTTGGATGGAACTCCAATACCTCATGTTTTCTCACCATGGTCATAAAACTTTGCCTTATCACTGAACACAATGCTATGTGCAAATGAAGGATCTAGTCGATAGTTGTCCAGAGCCCAAGTACAGAACTCCTCACGTCTGTCCGGATTATCCTCGGATAGTTTTTGCTGCATCTGAACTTTGAATGGATGCCACTTGTTGGTACGCAAAAACCGTGCTATGGATGATTGACTGAGTCCATACTCAGCTGCAAGCCGTTTTGTACTGCGTTGTGGACTCTTTGCAAATGTTGTCAATTTCATTGTCAAGATTGCCTCATCGGTTTGAGTTTGACTGGCTGTACGAGCTTTATGTTCAACAGTCCCAGCATCTCTGAAATGTGATATGATACCCACATATGCGACGGTACTATGCGCGATTGAGTCTCTTTTGGTGCACCGGGCGTTGAAATAAGCAGCAATGATACGGTAGGGGCTTCCGCAAAAATCAGGATCAGCTCAATCCTTTCCTCCTTCATAAATGCCACCTCCCATTACCTGCAGAAGGCAATATTATATCAGTTTGGCAAGCAGTATTTGTTAATAACATGTGAACTACATCAGATCACTGAAATCCAATTGTAGGAATGAACTCCTGAGAGAAAAAAAACAAACTGGTGTTATGTGATATGCCATATGACCCTCTTCCCATTTAAGAAAATGACTCAAAATGGCGAATTTCAAGATGGCGGCCAAACTCCAAAACTGTCCCTAAAAGCTCCTGTCACGTATCCTATTCCCTACTAACAGGGTCACGTCGGTTATTTTACACACCCTCTCCGAAATACAACAATCCAGTGACTTTAGGCTCATCCTGTGGATATAATCATGGCCTATTGGTTTAAAGGTTTTTAAATACTTTATGTTTTTTTGCGTGTTATTTTTTACTACTTTCATCTGTTTTTGCGTCTTTATCTACTTTCATTGTTTTTTCTGCAATATTTGAATCTTGCGTATAGGACGATTCGCCCATAATTACAAGCAAACAAACAGGCGCATTCCGGTGAAGTGATGGAGATCATACTGACATTTCACTTAAATTTCATACTTGTCTTTATTGTATGCGCTTTTATGCAAAACTCGTAGGGGTGAGTTTTGTCAGAAACATCAACAACAAAATATGGCTGCTTTTTGTCTGCCAGATAATTCTATATACAGAACTGAAGGGAGCACTAAATTATGATAACCTGGAGGCATAAATTGCAGGAAGTATTTATAGTTGAAAGATCACGAATTTTTTTTGTGCAAAGGAAAATTTCATTTTATCCGTTTGTTTTAAAAGATTGAAAGGCAGACTGCAGATCATCACAGATTGTGACGAGGAATCTTTATCGGAACATCGATCATTAAATGTGAAAAGAACCATGTTAATGAATTTAACAAGTATGTTGAGGTTCCAAATAGAAATAGAAAATCCAAGTTAAGAAGTTACTAAATGGAAAGAAACTAGATGTACATTTTAAATCAATTATACCCAGAGATGACTTTCTTTCCATTTTAATTCAAATTAAATTTTTAAAATATTTATGTATGAACGAGTTAAAAAATTGTTATATAAAGGTAATATTCGTTATTGTTTTCAATATTTTAATAATATGATGCTTTTTCCTGCCTGTTTTGAAAAACCTGTCAATAAGGTATGCTTGCTTTTCCGTATGAACTGAAATGTTATAACAAATTCCCAAATACCAGCTGCCATTGAAAAAATAGGCATACTTGTTGGCTCAATTAAATCCGTTCATGTTTTTTGCAGGGGGAAATAATATTCAATTAAATTTATCAAACATTACATACTTTAAAATGGAAGGTCAAAAAAGCTGATTATGAAATATTATACATTATGTTAGAAAAAGTTCAACAACGAACGTATATTCAAAACGGCTACATATGTGAAAATATGTTTTGACAAGATTACACGCAAAGAGCCTAGTGGATACCTTTTTTCAACTTTTAAAGCTAATGCATTGAAGCTTTAATAGGGAAGCATTACTTTTATTTATTCAAGTATTTACCAGATATCAGTGATTTATAGAAATATTAAATACTGACACAAGTGGCGATTAAAATAATAATTCTAAACTATCTAAATTAACAGTAGAAAACGGGCTAATTGCAAGCATCCACTATTTATAGGTCGTGATCGAGGAAATAAATAATTTGCACAAATATTAAAACATATTTCCGGCCAATCCGGTTTCGATTCTTCACAAAGGAAATTCGAAAAACTCGGAGGACGATGAGTTATTTCAGACGCAAAAAGGGTTAGTGGGTGGACGGACAAGATCTGGATGAAAGATTGGGATCACTCTAACGATAACGGTTGATGAAATCGTCTGGTTCACGAAAAGTTTAATAATGTTGGGCCGTCAATCTCATCGTATACGACAATCTCAACGGTCGATTGGGTTTATTTTAATCTTCCTCTGACTTCATCGAGAAAAGAAAAAGGCTCGGTGACAAGTTCTGACGTCAGGTGAAGAAGAATGGGGTAACGACCGTTTTGAAATTATAAATATGGTCAGCTGCTTCAAAAGAAATTGAACAACTGTTAAATTAAGATCATGGTTAGATAAAATGAAGAGAAAATTAAATCCTCTCTCTTTTAAGGGAAGCCGAGAGGGGATGATAAATGTGGTATTTGTCATGGCCACTTGTGCTACAAGCAATTTTATGTTAGTAGGAGCGATAGGCGTGCTATGTCTATATCATGCACTTTTTATTTGCAAATTATTCTCATTATCTTCCAAACAAAATATATTATGTAACCGATTCGTTATCATTAATATATTAAAAGTTTATTTTTTCATCGTTTGTTTCCGTTTCAGGGTACAGGTGGAAAGAAGTTTTGAAATTGTTACTTTTACATTAATCATGAAGATCATTTACATTAACCTTTTCATTAAAAGGACTTTAAAGAATTAAATTTTAAAATAATTAAAAAAAAACACAAACGCTCGCGGTGAATTACACTAAGCCATAAAAATGGTCCTCTTTCTATTTTGCTGTAATTACTATGGAAAATTACACTTTGCACTATCATTACAAAATGGGTCATCTGATCATAAGAAAATAAAATTATTAATGTCTGATAATTATATGATACTACAGTTTCTAATACCATAGAACATATCAACACACAATTTCAATTATTTGTACAACTGGACATTTTTTTAAATTAACATTAACATGTTTGATAAAGAACAGATATTTCAGCAAATAAAAAACATTTCTCTAAAGTAAACAGACATTGTGCAGACTGATTAACCTAAAACGCAACTAACCTATATAACTGAGGGTTTAATATCCAGTCTAGACAAATTCTAAATTTTTAAATTTCAGAGTCCCTACCATCTTTCGAAGATAAATTAAAACCGTTACTTCTTGAGGATATGACAATGTAATTTTGTTCCACTTGATGAGTCTATATCACATCAATCATATCAATTATTAAGTATTTATGTCTATTTAAATTGACAAAAAAATCTGTTGAAATAAAATGAAAAATATAAAGGGTAAGTATTAGTTGTAAATATCCTTACAGAGTTACGCAATGGAGAGCATTCATTATTTAATTTTTTTTTCATTTTCTTTTTTTTTTCTTTATGCAAAGTGTTCATGAAAAATGACAGCTAATGATCATAATAATCCAAATAATGTTCAATTGCATAATAATCATGATTAAGTTAAATTGTCCAAAAGTGGCAAAAGCGATTAAAGTAAGTGGGAAAACATTGCCATCATCATGGGTTGATATAGCCTTAGCTTCTCTTAAAACAATTAAAAAAATATCAAAAAAAGGCAAATACGTTTATAGAATATTTGTTGTGTTTTTAAAATAAGTTACTATTCATATATTAAGAACTGAAAAACAAATATGAGGGTTAAGGCATACCGTATTTTCGCGTCAATAACCCGCGAACGAGAAAACCTCTCACTCCTGAATAACCGTGAAAAATTTTATTTTTATGTAAAAAAAAAAAAAAAATTATAAGCCCCGCATCCTTGTATTCGCCGTGAATTCACGACAATATACTGAAATAACGACATTTTCTTTTCGTATGTTAGCTAATAAAATGATCTTTATATGCACCTTAGTCTTATGATTTTTTAAAAGTGTAAAATGGAGTTGGTCTCCAAACTTCGCGGATGGATGTGGCTGCAACAAAAGAAAAAAAATTACAGTTTACAAGAACTGTATATACAATGTACAGTTCATTATACACGGTTTCCGAAAAGTCTAGCACTAAGATGTATATCACGGTCCAGAGGCGATGCATTAGATAGAACAAAAACGTCTTATAGCAAGCGGATCGTGGGGTTTCCATTTCCGACCTCAAAAGTGACCTTCAAAGTCATTCAAACTGTAACTTTTTCCCAATCAGAGATAGAAGAAAATTTCCAATTACGAACTTGTAGAGCACCCCAAAATCAGTCTAAATCCTTGTTTACTTTTAACTGATTCATAGAAAAATTGTGTGAGATAAATGAGGATGAAGATAGGTATGCTATTCGTCGTCCCCCCCCCCCCCCCCCCACTCACTGATGCACCGTTTCTCATGCGAAACTAAGTTATTCAAAGTTAATTTGCATGTAGTTTCTTCACGATCTCCATAAATTGTGCCGCCAGACCTTTTTCGTTGCTGCCACTTAATGTTTTGTATTACACACACAGGCCAATGAATTAGAAACCCGTGATGAATTACTGTACTGATATGTAAAGCGGGGTCACAGGTCAGAAACGATTGTGATATGCAAATGAATGCAATCATGTGAGGTACATGCTCATTCCAAGCTGCAGGTACAGGGTAGGAACAAGTTGCAGCTGCTCAAGTTGAGCAAAATGGGGAAAACAGCAGACCTGTCTGAGTTCCAAAAAGGAGTTATTGTGGGAGCCCATCTAGCTGGAGCTACGATTTCCAGGACAGTACAACTGACCGGTATCTCAAAAGGTCAGGTCTCCAAGGTGTTCAATCTCACAACAGTTGTCGAAACGGCAGAATTGTGGATCAAAAACAATCAACACAGACAGGGACCGACGTCGTCTGAGACGGATTGTGCGGCAAAACCGAAGGTCTACTGTGGAGCAACTGACGGCAGAGTTCAATGAAGGATCATTGCAACCCATCCAAGCGAATAGGGATGGGAAGTGGCATGCCAGTGAGAAAGCCCCTGGTGTCAGCAACAAACCGGAAAGTTCGCCTGCAGTGGTGTAAAGAACGGCGTGACTGGACAGTAGACGACTGGAAAAAGGTGATGTGGTCGGACGAGTCACGTTATACATTGTTTTGCACCGATGGCCGGCAGAGAATTTGGCGGCAGCCCCATGAAGCGATGGACCCCTGATGTGTTGTGAACACAGTTCAAGCTGCAGGAGGAGGCGTCATGGTATGAGCCATGTTTTGTTTGAATGGCAAGGGTCCCCTGATATTCCTTGACAGTCGGGTGAAAGCCAAAGACTACCTGAACATTGTTGCAGATCAAGTCCATCTTGCAATGGTGCATTTGTACCCAAATGGTGACGGGTTCTTCATGGATGACAATGCTACTGTCCATCGAGCAAGAATTGTTCAGGAGTGGTTTTCTGAACATGACACCGAGTTGGAACATCTGCCGTGGCCAGCGCAAAGTCCGGATTTGAATCCGATCGAGAATGTTGGGACATGTTGGAAAGAGACATTCGTCGAAGGGATCCGCTTCCGTCTACGTACTTTGCAGGACCTGAAGGTCTCTCTGACGAATGCATGGTCTGCGATTACCTTACCTGCATTGCAACACTTTGTAGAGTCCATGCCAAACCGCGTATGTTCTGTAATTCCAGCCAAAGAAGGGTCAATACTATATTGAACGAAGGTTTCTAATTCATTGGCTGGTGTGTGTAGTTTCATCACAGTTTCGTCAAAGTCGTTGAACTCCAATCCAGTGCTTATTTGTTTTACGTACCTGCGTCGCATCGATGTCTCGACCCGTGTACATGTAACAGAACAGACTTATTACGTTTTAATTTATTGTTTTTCATCGAAGTCCGACTAAGAACGTTACATATCTTTTGTTCGTTTCTGTTCGAGCTGTGCTTCATTATTCGCCAACAAGGGTGTCAACCTTTGTTGCGTGTTTCTGATTACATCACCATTTTATTTTACGTAAGAACTGACGCACAGTTACATGTACCACGATGATGCAATATCCACTGCATGATATGGTCGACATGGTCTTCTGCTATGGTGCAAGTAATGAGAGTATTGCTGATGCAAAAAGACTGTATGTAGAGCGATTTCCGACTTCACGCCATCCTCACTACAGAACACTCCAGCACATCATCAACAGATTCCAAACCACAGGATCTGTTCAGCAGTTACCTCGAGAAGGTCGTCCGAGGACTGCAACAAATGATGATGCCAGGCTTATGGTCCTAGCAGCAGTCGCAGGTAATCCTCATACAAATGTCCGAGCAATTGCACATGGTCTGGGTACTAGCAAATCTTCCGTGTGGAAAATTCTCTCGACACAAAACTTCCACTCATACCATATTCATTGTGCCCAAGCTCTGAAATTATGAGACTATGGTTCCCGTGCAGAGATTTGCGACTCGCTGCTCTGCCAATTGATGACGACCCCAGTTCGTAGGCAAGATTCTGTGATGTGATGAGGCCCAGTTTTCACACCCCCATAAAAAGAAATCATAAGGTATGAGATCAGGGTTCCGCGGTGGCCACTTTGCAAGTTCCACGTTATTGTATGCTCGACCAATCGACTGCTGTGATTTCTTTTTATGGGGGTGTGTAAAGGACAAGGTCTTCACCCTACCCCTTCCTCGTGACCTAGACGAGCTGAAAGAACACATTACGGTAGCGATACGTGGGATTGATGGAGACATGTTAATGCGGATTGGGACGAATTCGACTACAGGGGGGCATATTGAACATCTTTAACTGTGTAACAATAAACTTCAAGAGTTTTTCTTTAAGAATCCGTATGTGGTGTGTCTATATTCTGAATAGCTTTGATGTAATAAATTTTTAAAAGTGTGAAGTTCTTTTGTAATCACCCTGTATTATTGACGTCATGTTTAGGCCTGGTAGTTTCTAAAAGGCCGTGGCACATTACGGTTTCCTATCTTAACAATAAAGAGTTAGCTTTTTTCGTTACGAGAAATCAATTACAAAATATTCAAGCAGTGTGCTCGTGCAAAAATTTCTCGTTAACGGCAAATCTGCAATCTTGTGGGTTTTTTTCGTATCGAATGCGAATCGAAATAATCAACGAGATACGAGGTCTGTTCAAAAAATACGTAGACTGACGTCATAAAACAAAATATACTTTATTGAGAAGTTACACATCTGGGTCCCCTTCAAAGTACTCTCCTCCCCGACGCACACACTTATCCCAACGGTGTTTCCACTTTTGGAAACAGTCCTGGAACGCTTCTTTTGTGATGTCCTTCAGCGCCTTCGTCGCATTTGCCTTTATGTCGGGAATCGTCTCAAATCTCCTTCCTTTCAAAGGTTTTTTCAGTTTGGGAAACAAGAAGAAGTCACAAGGAGCGAGGTCAGGTGAGTAGGGTGGGTGAGGAAGAACAGTGATCGAGTGTTTGGCCAAAAACTCTCGAGTTCTGAGGGCTGAAGCGTTGTCGTGATGAAACAACCAGTCACCACTCGTCCACATTTCTGGCCTTTTCCGCCGGATAGCATCCCGCAGACGTTTGAGAACTTCGATGTAGTAAATCTGGTTCTCTGTGGAGCCTTCTAAAATTCCGCCAAATTCTAAAAATCCGCCAAACGAAAAAAACACACTTCACAAACAACCGCGTAGCTAATCAACCAATACTGATATTTGCAATCAAAAAACTGCCTTGTAATCAGCGGATCTGTCAGAAGATGGCGACACCAAGCGATTTTGATTGGGACCAACAGGGCCCGCGCAATTCAAACAGTCTACGTATTTTTTGAACAGACCTCGTATAATACTAGGGTACAAGTGGCGCCATCTAGTGTCAGAAAGGGAAGATTTTTTAACATAGGAAATATACGCTAAATTCAACTGTATTACTCTAGGTGGAGTAAAAAGTACTCAAAGGGTGATACTCATTTTCCATAAACAGATCATTGAGGGTGATAACTGATAGCTAACTGACACTTGTTGGCGGATAACAAGGCAAAAACAGGCACTCGACTAAGTGAGAGAACTAAGATGGATGATTTTTATTCTCGCTATGCACAAATGCGCATGAACATGGATCTCGTTACGCAATCGACATTTGCCAACGAGTTCGAAAAATTTTTTCGTGAAGTTTTTTCGTAACGTACGAGAATCGTCTAACTTTAACGGAAGTGATGTCAAATTTGTTCGTTTTTGTACGAAAAATTTCTCCTAATGGGAAAAAACTAACTCTCTAATAAAATTACGAGTGCCCCGTAACCACTAGAATCTAGAATTTAGCATGGATTTTCTTTGAACGCCGAGAGCTGGCATTACTTTGTTAACAAATTTGATTAGTTAACTAATCCAGAGCTTTAATCACATCATCACATTACTATTTAATTTTGAGTGAATGTAACTTCTTGAAGTGTGCCGCTCGAACTTAGTGCATCATAATAAATTCCTTTTGGTTCCGTGATTTTTACACGGGTAAAATATTCGTAATAAATAAAATCTTGTAAACATTCCAAGAAGGAGCTTTAGCTGTGACACAGTAGTAGGAGACATCTATGCAGGGCCGGCTCGAGGGCGGCGCGACTGCACAAGGCCCCGCGTCTTTATTTTTCACGATACAAAACTTTATGAGGTTGATAGAGGTTTACAATCTATTAGAGGGAAAACATAAAGAGTTTGTATTCTTGAAACTCATAATAAATACTAGAAATGCCCTCCTCTTGCTTCTAAAGACGCATGCACTCGTCGAATTGTGGACCATCGCACCCTTTCAAATACTCCTTGACGGTTTCGAATGGTTTCGCAGGCTTCCATGACACGTCTTATCTTATCTTATCTTGTACAGAGGGTAGATTATCGCAGAACGATAATCTGCGCCACTTACTCCTTCGAGGGAGTTTTGCACCATCCCAGTAACTAACGACTGCTACGAGATAATAGTAGCAGCCGGGACCGACGGGTTAACGTGCCCTCCGAAGCACGGGGGGTTCATGATGGAAGAGCTGCTGGCAGACGAACAAACCAGCGGATGTCACCAACTACTGGACATCCAGCACTGGTCACTCAGCAAATGGGTCAGACTAAAATCCCCCAACAGCTGGGCCCCAAATGGGAGCATTCTGCGAAAATGTGGCCAGCAGACGGCCAAAAGCGGTCTAATGCCAACCCATGTTGCCAAGCGTTTCTCTCAGTATTGCATGCTTTTTTGCCTACATATTCACGTGTTTCCATTTAATATAAATTTCTTGTGCCTTCTACCTCTATGTGAAAACAAAGGTGGGCATTTATTTCCGAAAGATAAAGATCACTCTTTAAAAAAAATTTTGCAATATTAGTTTATATCATTGTTTTTTTGTTTATTACTGCACGGTTGATGCTTACATTCTAGTTAACAATACAGGTATTGGACATTGAAACTGAAACACCTTCGCAAATAGCACTTGATACCCCCAGGGCTGAATAGAACCTTCTGCTAGGTAATTAATCGTATGCATATCAATGAATCACGTGTCAGAGGTCTTGGTAGTCACTCCAGTAGAAAAGTTCGATAGTAAGCTTCTAATTGTCTGTGCAGAGCGCTATAATGGGAGACATATCCGACTTCAAAAGAGGGCAGATTGTTGGGGCGCGTCTAGCAGGTGCATCTGTGTCCAAAACTGCCACACTTTGTGATGTCTCACGTGCTACAGTATCCAGGGTGATGTGTGCATATGAACAGGAAGGACGAACCACGTCCAGGAGGAGCAACTGCAGGGGAAAACGGAAGTTGTCGGAAAGAGACGTCAGGACATTGACCAGGATTGTTGCACGAAAGCGGAAAACCACCGCAGCAGAAATCACCGCAGAAATGAATACACACCTCCAGGAACCTGTGTGCACGAAGACAATCCGTCGTTACCTGCATAAATCCAACATCCATGGCAGGGTTGCTATACCGAAGCCTTTCATCAGTAGTACAAATGCCTCTAAGCGGGTTCAGTGGTGCCGGACGCATAAAACCTAGACGTTGGATGACCTCAAACGCGTCATATTCTCGGACGAGTCCAGCTACACTGTCTTCCAAACAACAGGGAGGGTATTCGTCTGGAGGAGCCCCTCTGATGCCTACAACCCAGACTGCTTGGCACCCACAGTCAAACACGGAGGTGGATCAGTAATGGTTTGGGTGCAAACTGTGCAGGACCTCTACCGATCCTTCCCAAGACGTGTTACTGCTGTGCTGGCTGCCCACGGTGCCCCAACACCTTATTAAATAAAGATTTTGGATTTCTACCAGGTGTTTCAGTTTCAATGTCCAATACCTGTAGTTACAGCTTTTTTTGATTAATAAAATGTAATTTTTGATCATTAAAATAATTTTTCATATCAATAAAATATAGTTTTGCTCAAAAAAACGTAGTTTCATATTGAAAAGTAAACATTCACATCAATAAAATAATAGTTCACATCAACAGAATAAATTTTCACATCGATAAAACGTAGTTTCACGTCATAAAAATGTAAATTCGTTTCAATAAAATGTAATTTTACTTCAAGAAAATGTAACCTAAACTGAACTTCTTATTCAGCAAGTTCTTATTGAAAAATTACAGTATGTCACGGAATTCTAATACCATCGTGAATTCCGCTGACATAGACGCTCGCTTTCGCTCTCGAATAATTTATAATTCCGGGCGAAAACGGAGGCGACGTCATCATCAGCGGATACAACATCAAGACGCAGGAGCCAATGAGAGAGGAGAGAGACTTGCAAGTGCGGACTCGAGGAGAGAGACGGGGGAGAACGAGGGAGAGAGAAAAGGGACGACCGACAGCGGTTTGAGGAAGTTGGGGCTCCCGACGAAATCCACTCGAAAGCACATTGGGTGCTATGCCATCGGCAGGCTGAACGAGAGAGAGAGGTCTCAAGCCCCCACGACGGAGACGACTACGGAGCCGTTATTTGCTTCGTTGGTGAACGCCACGTCGTGCAGGAAAGCCAAGCGGGCGGAGGTTTGCGCCGACGGAAAGCGAGAGAGACGACGGAGCGAATTGTATTTCTCCTCAGCGTTCGTGATCCCTTCCCGAGGTCCGAGATGTTCCATAGCTGACTGGTGCTTCGCAGCCGTAAGTGCGTCTTCTATTGTGGGCTGCAAAGCCGAATTAATAAGGGCAGCTTTTAAGGAGTTATTTTACAGGGAGCTTTACGGAGACACGAGAGTGTGTGGTTTGTGGCCAAGCGGAATGCGGGCATATTTTAACGCCGAGTTTGGCTTCACCGTTATTAGGTGTTACTAGTGTGAAATGCGCCGCATTAAGCAATTCCTCGTCTTCGTAAGTGTTCCTGTATTTGTTACGGATATTACTCTATCTGTAGAGTAAAATTTATTGAATGTTTAAAAACCATTGTGCCTAGTGAAAATAGGCGTTTTATGTCTTTTGGTTATTAACGGTTACAAGTGTCTAGTTTACGCTAAGAATTTAAGCTTTGTCATCTAGTTTACTTGGTTATTTTTATCTTAAACATAATCAGTGATATAGTCTTGTTGGTTATATTTTCTAGAACTGAAGTGACTATTTATTTTGCTAGTCAAATTAACAGGAGAACTCAGAACTTTGTGCATTTATGTACGTGCTTTGTTAAAATTACTACGTCATTGAAGTTGTCTCAGGTGTAGACTTTTTAGTTCCCTGTTGCTTGTAGTTTATGATAACGACTTTACCGGACTTTGGACTTTATACCGTTTAAGACTATCTGATTTACTACGTACTAAATCCGTACTCACGCAGTTAGAACTTTTTATGTGTGTGGCTTGTGGGCTGCGTGTTTATTTAGCTGGAGTGTATGATTTTACTTATATGTACACGTGCTAACTATTTAGGTTGTATATGTAAATAATTTGAAGTTCATTCGTATTATCGTGTATCATGGCATTTTGTATTTAATTTAGTTAATAGATACAAAAGTAGGGTTTGCCTTGTTTTTATGATTTAGTGGCCGACCCAAGCAAAGTGCTGTTTTCAGATTAAGTCTATCCTTGTGGCTGTTGTATTACAGTTTAGACGTTTAGCTATTAAGCTATTGCTATTCAATTTTAGCATCTAAGTTTTTGGTATTTTTGTCTAGCTGAAGAGTATTTGTTTAGAATATAGGCTAGATTTAACTTTTGTATTTGCTAATTCTTTAAGATTTAATATTTGTATTTATGTTGCTAATCCTTTAAGTTTGAAAGGAGTTTAAGGCTTAAATACTATTTATTATATCATAGAGGTGTGATATGGTTAATTGCATTGTATAAATTAATTACTGCCTTTATGTTTTGATATATGATAGGTATAGTTTGCCTTGGATAGCAGGAGTTTACGATTTTCTAATTAGCTAATTTTGCATTTATTTATCTTGTCAATAAACATTAATTTTATATCATTTAATTAGTGCACTGTTGCATGTCAATTTAATTTTCCACTGCGCTACTCTTACATTTAGCTTTATTCCCATGTGACACAGTAACAGTAAAAAAAATTCAAATTATTCTTATTTTGAATTATAATGAAACTATATAAAATTTTATTTTTAAAATGAATAAGAGTATTACAAATAAGATAATAGACAATGATACAATAAGAAAAAAAATGAGTGATCAAATATTCAAAACAGTATTACAGCAAAATAGAAATACATTGAAGTTATCTTGAGCTTCCTTATATCAGGTCGTTGCATATCAAATGTCGGATTTCGAGTTGGGTTCCGCGCTTCAGCACGGTTTCCACGTTTAGTAGCAAGTACCCATAACAAAGTGGTGCATTCCCAGAGATAAACCTATCAGCGATTAGCTGAATGAAATTTGCATGTCTGCGACGATATTTAGTAGCGTTTGAACCCAAGCAAAGATAGTCTTGACTTCATACGAATTACGCGTGATAATGCATTAGGAGACCGACTAAAGACAGCGTAATCAAATTATGTCCTCGATTGTAAGTTAGTGATTTGGACTTAATTTTTTTCACACAGCAATCAACCAACATTTCTTTTTGTTCGATAAATAATCATTTGGTAATGATAATAAGATTTTGTATTCCTGAAGCATAAACAACAATAATAATTTGTCTGCTTCGTACAGTATCAAAAGCCAACGTGTGTGTGAGTGACTCTTGTTAAGCGAGTGACCTTCCCCCCGGCGACCCCCTCGAACTTTTTATTATCTTTTTCCCTTCATCACCATGGAAAACATGGTGATGATGATTGCCGACAGCCCGTTCGCCGTTGACGCATTTATGAAGGAGTTGTACGCTACGACGCGTATTCCTCCAGTTTTACCGTCTGGCGATCCCGCCGTTTCAGTTCTGCAGCGTTTATTCCCGGCGGAGTCGAGGATGCTCTGCCGACAGCATAACGTACAGGGGTTGGACAAAAATATGGAAACACCTAACAAAAAACATATCACCTTTAATATGGAGTTGGATAACCCTTGGCTTGTAAAACAGCTTGGAACCTCCTTGGAATAGACAAATAGAGATCCTGTATGATTTGTAAGGGAATCTTGTACCATTCTTCATGCAAAACAATGGCAAGTTTCTTCAATGATGATGGAGGTGGATAGCCTGCTCGCAATTTTCTTTCCAAAACAGACCACAAAGGCTCAATAATATTAATATCTGGTGATTGTGGGGACCATGGCAGATGTGACACTCCACCCTCATGCTGAGAAAACCAGTCCTGGACAATGCGAGCTGGCATCGAGCTGGACAATGTGAACCGGCGCCTTATCATCTTGGTAAAAGGCATCACCTTTGGGGAACAAAGTTTGCACCATCGGATGAATCTGGTCACACAAAAGGTTGAGATAGTCCTTGGCAGTGATGTGGTCTTGCAGGGTAACGATAGGGCCGATAGAATACCACGATATTGCTGTCCAAACCATGACTGAACCTCCACCATGTTTTACTGTTGGCTGCAAACAATCTTGATCATAAGCTTGCTTTGGTGTTCTCCAGACGTAAACTCGGCCAGCAGTTGGAAATAGTGTGAACGAAGACTTATCCGACCATAAGACCTTTTTCCATTGCTCCAAAGACCAGGTTTTATGAACATGGCACCACTGTCTTCGGATTTTAGCATTGCGATCAGTGATCAGTGGCTTTGGGATTGCAGCACGTCCAGAAATACCCTGTTTGTGGAGTTCCCTTCGAAATGCTTTGGTGCTGATAGGGTTAGTGAGTGTGGCATTCAGTTCTGCAGTAACTTTTGCAGCTGTAGTCTTCTTATTACGTACCTCAATCCTACGCAGTGTTCGTTTGTCTCGATCATCCAACACATTTTTCCGTCCACGCTGATGTTTATCAGACTTGGTTTTCCCACTCCTGATGTATGCAGTTGTAATCTTGGATACTGTGCCTCTTAAAACACCAAACATGTCAGACACCTTGGTTACAGAAGCACCCACCATACGGGGTCCAACAATTTGCCCACGTTGGAATTCTGTTAGTTCAGCCATATTGCACTAAAAACTCAACAGAATATAGCATAAAAACAAGTGAAGCTTTTTACCTACTTGTTGTAGGTTTATTGCCAATACTAAATAGGGGTGATAGCAGCACATCACTCAAATTTGCATAAAATTTGCATTTTACTTCAGACATTGCATTTTCTGAGGCGTTTCCATATTTTTGTCCAACCCCTGTAGCAGACAGAATAGTGGCTGCTGATTTCGTGAAGGTTGGATCAACCACCGTCCACCTGATTCATGCGGACTTCGGACATTTGCCAATTCTTGTCCGAGGTGCATTTCCACTGATGGAGGAATCTTACCTGAAGGACTACATGTGCAGCTATGGGGAAGTGCGGAAAATCGCTTACCCTCAACATCCGGATTCTCCCCTGGTGACATCGTTCTGGACATGAGAATTCAGAAGTACATTCACGACACTCTTATGTTGTACGGAGAAAAAGTCTCCGTGTTTTACAAGGTGCAAAGGCAGTGCTGCTGGTACTGCAAAAAACTGACTCATGTGAGGAAAGATTGTCCTCTCCTCAAGAAATGTGAAACGTGCCACGCATTGTGGGCAAATACCACCATTGTCCGGAGAGGACCTTCGCAGCTCCACCGTCGCCGTCGAAGGGAATGTCATCCCAGCAGTCAGCAGTGATGACCTCGCTGGAAAGAACATCTGTGTCGTGTAGTGTCACTCCGCCTTCACCTCCTCTAAGAAGACTGCGTGCGACGCCATGTCCGCCGCCTCTTCCTGCTGATCCGAGGGAGGATATGCCACCTCCGCCTCACCCCCTGCCTCCAGTGCTTCCGAAAGTGGTTCCCTCTCCACATCCATCAAGCGACATCTCGATGATAGGGGAGGCAAGCTCTGCAGCAGAAACGACGCAGACGCTTCATCGTGTTCCGGTTCAGTATTTGCGGAGGAGGGATTTCCAGCCCTTCCACCGTCAGCGCAGACATCTTCTCCTGCCAGATTATCATCCTCTGCTGGGAATACGAACCCATCAGTGGCGAAACGGCGGGATCATCTGTGTCAACCGAGAGTCCTCGCAAGAAAAAGAACAGACGACATCACAGCAGAAGGGATTGCTGCCTCTTCTTCTACAGAGCGAGACAGCTGTGTAGACCATCAGCGCAGCCGTTCTTCCTCTTCGAGTCGGCCACGATTCCCAAGGCGGAAGAATTCAGAGCCTCCTTCTACATCTGAGAGGCTGAAGTCTCCGGATAACACAGGTCTTCGAAATCTTAAATCCTCAATGAAGGTCATCTCACTGAACGTGCGTTTTCTTGGCTCTTCGTTCAAGTAATCGGTTCTATCGACGTTCATTGCCCTGTACAGACCGGATATTCTCTTACTGCAAGAGGTGAAGCTGGCCCCTTCATAACAGTGCTACAATCTTCCCGGTCTACGCTGCTAATATCTTTGCGGACAATTTTTTATAAATTCCTCGTCACCGTATGGGCAAGGGGTTGCGACTATCATTTTCAATCCCTCCATTACGGTGTCGAATTGTGTATATGACGACGAGTGCAGGGTAATTGCAATGGACATTTCATCATCCGGCATCAAGTTCCGATTGCTAAATGTGTATGCTCCATGTGCGGCGGTAGAGAAACGGACATTTTTCAGTGACATTAACAACTTTTTGTGCCCAACATTGCCTGTAGTGATTGCTGGGGATTTGAATTGTCGTCCAGACGATTGTAATATCTTTTCGTCTGGATATGTGCATCGCTTGTGCCAGCAAAACGCATTATTCGATCTCTGGACACACCATCCACCTTCCATCAAGGACCCTCTGTGTCATCAAGACTCGACTTGTTTTTGATTGATAATGCTTTTGCTGGTACACCTGGTAAAATGGAGGTTATTCCATGCTCATTGTCCGATCACAGTGCCATCATGTGGTCGTGGAACCCTCCTTTTCCAGCATCAGCTGCAGGCACTAGTCGTCATCGCAATTGGTTCCTAAATGTTTTTCTACTTGACGAAAAAGAGTACAAGAGTATGTTCGTTCAGTTTGTGGAAAAACATCTCCACATGTGCCTCCTACGCTAGAAATGTGGTTATTAATAAAGACTAAAATCAAGCTCTTTTTTGGAAGATTGGGTTGGACGCAGCTAGAAATCCTGCGTCTCCTCCGTTGTTCCACCTCTAAGGAGGAATATGCTGATGACATACGCCAGTGAAGAGTGAAATCAATGCTCTAATGATCCGTAAAGCTGCCGCGCCACACTCAGAGCCAACTCACCTGGGCTGCGGATATCAGGAATATGTCATCAGCCGTGTTTGCTGAGGAGAAATGAAGGGCCAGCAAGAAGTATTGTCATCGTTTGGTGGTGGATGGTGAGGTAGTGGAGGCTGACTCTGACATCTTATCAGCCTTCCGCTCTCACTTTGCACCTTTCTTTGACAACCCAATCGTTCCATCTGACGCCACGAAGAAGTGGATAGAGGCACTAAGACCTTTCTCCGAGGATACTGACCTGTGCATTACCCGTCCCTTCACTGAAGATGAAGTTAAGAAGTTTCTGTCGCGGGATGGCCGTAGTGGGTCCAGTCCGGGCCTAGATGGCATCCCGTATTCCTTCTACAATGCGACTTGGAAACTTCTTGGGCCCTTCTTGGTGAAAGTATTTAACTCTATCTTCCAAGATCCTTCTTCCATCACATCGGAGTTTGTTAAAGGGAAGATTATTCTGCTCCCCAAAGTGCCAAATCCAGAACTCCTGACCCAGTGGAGACCAATAACTCTTCTCAACACCGATTATAAGGTCTTCACTGGGGTTTTTCAACAACGACTTAAGTTGTTCGCCGATGGATTTTTCGACCTGGGACAATACTGTTCAATACCATCACGACGGATGACTGATAATCTTATTGCCATTCGATGTGTTTTGGAAGAAGCGCAAAGTCGGCAGCAAACACTTGCTATGTTAAGCCTTGACCAGGAAAAGGCCTTTGATAAGGTGAATCACGAATTTCTCTTCAAAGTGTTTCATCATCTTCATCTTCAAAAATTTGCTGTGATAATCTCGGCGCTGTATGCTTCGGCCATATCATGTGTGGCGATTAATGGCTCCGTTTCGTCATTCTTCGAATTATCAAAGGGTGTTAGCGGATGGAGGAGGGGGGGTGTCCGCTATCCCCCCTCCTGAACATCTTTTACTTGGAGCCATTGCTTCAGTTTTTGAATCACCACCCTGATGTTCGGGGATATAAACTACCAGTAGCGTCGATCAACATCCGGACGACACTAGCTTATGCCGATGATGTGGTGTTCTTCGCATCTGACGCATATTCCCTGAACAACTATAAAGTTACCTTTGATTGCTTTAGTGTTTCGACGGGGAGCTCCATCAACCTCGTCAAATCTAAAGGCATAGCTATTGGAAAGTGGACGGCCGACGATCTAAAGAACTTTCCAATAACGTGGTGTGGCCAAGTGATCATGTTGGGATACGTGTTTTCCTTTCTTCCGAACTCAGACTCCCGTCACTGGCAACAGGTGATTGATAAGTGCATTGCTCGCCTTGACAAAATTTTCGATTTGATACTTCGATGTTTGTCAAGTTGAGGTTTATTAAAACGCACATAATACCGATTATGACTTCAAAATGCCTGTTCACCTTGCCTCCTAAACAAGATCTTTATAAGTGCATAACGCTGTTGTGAACTATGTGTGGGGTCACAAGGACCGCAGAGTGCCGTTCTGATTAGAATATATGTTTATCCCGTGGAGAAGGGGGGATTAGGACTACCTGATATTCATCGATATCTGATAGCGGCCAGAATGTTCGCTTTGATACGAGTGTTTTTCTTCCCTTCTCCAATATGGGTTAATTTTGTTTTCTTGCACCTGCGATTCTTTTAAGAGTGAACAGGTTACCGTTTGCCAGTGATGATGAACCTACGTTGCCAGTGATGATGAACCTTAAAACACCGAACTTTTATGTAATGTAACAAAAGATTTTTGTGACCTTTATTCCCGGACTTAGACATTTAGACCCACAAGACTGGGGCAACCTTCGTCTTTCATGGTTCTTCCAGCAATCCGACCAGGGTTTAGCCACTGACATCGTTCGGTTGCACCCAGATTATCCGTGGGCAAGCTTTGTGAAGAGAATCAAAACCCTAGCCTTTGAAAAATCGGTGATTAACATCCAATGGCGGTAACACACTGCATTCAAAGCCTCTCGATACATCAATAAGGTATTCGGTGTAGGCACCATAAACGATCGTACTGTCCAACGTTGGTTCCGAAAATTCCGGGCGGGAGTGACGGACCTAGCAAATGAGCCACGCGGCAGACCGCCCAACCTGTTGAATGACGCTGATCTAAAGCGATCTGTGGAAGAGGACCCGTCAAAAACTATTCAGGGACCTTGCAGGGGATCATGCTGTGTCAGTGTCGACTGTCAGAAAACACCTTAGGACCATCGGCAAGGTGAAAAAGCAGGACAAATGGGTCCCACATGAACTTACGGAAAACCATAACGAGCGTCGGTTGTAGGTGTGTACGGAATTCCTTTTGCGCCATGAAGAAGCGGGGATTCTTGATCGCATTGTCACCTGCGACGAGAAGTGGCTCCTATACGACAATAAGAAACGGTCAGCACAGTGGCTGGATGCTGATAAACCCCCGCGACAGTTCCCTAAACCCCCGTTGCATCCCAGGAAGCTCATGGTTACAGTTTGGTGGAACATCTGTGGTGTAGTGCATTGCAGCTTCCTGCAGCAGGGGGAGACGATCACCGCTGCGACCTACTGTCATGACCTGCATCGTATACACACAAAACTGTGTCAGCCACAACCTGCGCTTGTGCATCGCAAAGGCGTCCTTCTGCTGTATGACAACACGCGTCCGCACGTTGCACGAACGACCGTGCAGGCGCTACAGGCTCTGGGCTATGAGGTGCTTTCCGGGGCGCCCCCCCCCCGTACTCTCCCCTACCGACTACCATATTTTCCAGAGCCTGGACAATTTTCCCCGGAGGAAAACATTCCTAACCCAAGCAGACGTCGAAAACGCATTCCGGGAGTTTATTGAGTCCCGTGACCATGGATTCTATCGGATAGGGCTCGAGAAGCTGCCAAATCGTTGGCAACAATGTTTGGATTACAATGGGGGTTATTTCGAACAACACGTGTGAAGATGTCCTTTCTAGAGGGCCATTAAAGATGATCTCTGCAATCTGACATTTGATATGCAACGACCTGATATTTTTACCGTTCGTCACATGACAAAATATGAACTATTTTTTTTATGATCAATTTATTTTTCAATAGTTTATTTTTCAATATGAAATTACGTTTTTTTGAACGAAACTATAATTTAATGATATGAAAAATTATTTTAATGATCAAAAATTATGTTTTATTCATCAAAATAACGCTGTAAGATGGTAAAATAAATACACTTGAGAAATTTGTTGTTAACAAAGAATTTAATGGTTCAAGTATAGAAACTTTTTTAGCACATTGTGTAAGATTTCAGTTTCTGAACCATTTTTGCAATGAATTGTTCATTCCTCAAAACTTGAACTATTTTAAAATCTTTAAAGTATAAATTGCAAGATGACAGTTCTCCGTTGATGCTAAACAGCTGTTCAGAATCAAATAATACGGGTTTTTTAAATAAGTACCATTTTGATATTGAAAAAAAAATATGGACAATTTTTAACACCTTAATTTTTATATGAAAGCCTGGACCTTAATCTACTTTTTAACAAAATTTCCACCTATATTAGGACACTTACCGTATCATACGACTAGCTTCTGATTTCAGTCTTTATAGAAATCGGCCGCTTGATTTGCTAACCATTTCTGTGTGACCCCGAGGCAAAACATCCACAAGCAAAACACCCTGCCTATCCCAAAACACAGTGCACATGACTTTTCGGGCTGAAATTGTTTGCATGAACTTCACTTTTTTGGGTGATGTTGAATGGCTTCGTTCCAGGGACTGTTGTTTTGATTCCTATGTGATGTAAACAATTCATGTTTTGTCACTAGTGAACATTTAGTTTAAAACCTTAGCCCTTTAGACACTGAGGAAAGTCAAAGCACTGACTAAACGATTTGGTTTTGTGCAACTCCGTGCTGAAGTGGTTAGCAAATCAGACGGCCATACAATACAATAAACGGCTTAATATAAGTGGAAATTATGTTGAAAAGTAGATTAAGGTCCAGGCTTTCATATAAAAATTAAGGTGCTTAAAGATTGGTTTTTTTTTTTATCAAAATGGTACTGTACTTAATTAAAAATACGCATCTCGTAATATTAGTTTCTTTAAGTGTGAAATTTCCGTTTTTTTTCACATGGTTACAAAAAATGCAAGTTTTCAATAGAAATGTGGCTTTCTCTAGGGCATTTAACTTTCGAAAGTTTTTTATCATTAATCAGCCGAACTGGTCAAGAGCAGAGGAATAGGTACTGAAAAGTCCATATTCGCAAGTGCTTTGCGATTTAATCTCAAACATTTTCATAACGACCTGGGTTAATGCTCAATTTCGGTTTGCTTTTTAACTGAGATAAAGTCCAGTTTCCATATTCTGTTATCGTTCGTCTTTTTTTGAAAGCTATATAATATTAGTAAAATCAATAGTTTATGAAAGAGAACAATGACAATCCTAGATAATGGCAATGCTGAGATGTGCTTTAGACCGGAATGGCCCTGGCGCGATCTGGTGGCAATTTCTTTGAACGTTCCCATTGTTGTACAAATGCCAGCTGTAAGAATGCGGCCAAAAATCGATAGATATTGGGAAGGATATACACTCACTCACCAAAAGTCATGGCACACCCCTCCAGTCAGGTTCCCTGTCCGTAATGAGACAGATCCCGCTGCTTCCATTCTCAGAATGCAAGTGCACAGGACTCCTTGATATCACACAATCATTGTAAGCAAAAGTAGCTGCAGAAATGGCAGCACGCCGAGAGATATACGCATTTGAGCAGAGGGATGATTGTTGGTGCCAGACGGATGGGTGCCTCAATATCAGATGTAGCCAACAGCCTGCAATTTTCCCGCACAATCGTTGCAAGGGTCTATCGAGAGTACACCCAACGATGGGTTACAACCCATGTCGGACAGCGGACGGGCCGCCCACGCCTCATTGATGCCAGAGGTGTTAGCCGGGTCACCCGACTTGCAACTGCTGACCGAAGGGCGACAGCGGGCCAAATCACCATGCGGAAAAACCAGGGACGTCCCACAACTTTGTCCGTGACAACAATTAGGCGAACCTTGGCAGCTGCAGGCTTTGGGAGCTGGAGGCCACGACGGGTGACACCTGCACATCGTCGGCAACGCCTAGCCTGGGCCAACCAACATCGACATTGGACTGCTGAGGACTGACGAAGGGTTGCCTGGTCCGACAAGTCACGGTTTCGGCTGTATTGGGCCGATGGTTGCCACGATGTCAGGTGGGGACCACTCAGGCAGGTGGAGTCTTCATATTGGTGTGGGGTGTTTTCTCGTGGTATGCAATGGGTCCATTGGTGCATCTGACATCCACTCTGCGTGCTACTTCTTACGTCGATCTACTTGGGAACCACCTACACCCCTTCATTAACTGTTTTTACCCCGACGGCATCTTCCAGCAAGATAATGCACCTCCACACACGGCCCTTGTGACACGGCAGTGGCTGGAGGAACATGTTACCGACTTCACGACAATGATTTGTCCTCCACGTCCCCCAGATTGCAATCCTATTGAACATTTGTGGGATGTCATCGCACGATCTGTCAGGTCGTCATCAACAAAACTGGTAAATGCAGCATCGTTATGGAGTGCAGTGGAGGTGGCATGGCTTGCAGTGCCTGTGGATGTGTTCCAGGGACTTCCACGACGAGTCGCCGCCGCTAACAGGGCCAGCGAGTGTGCCATGACTTTTGGTGAGTGAGTGTATATGATTCGGACAATGATATGTTGTAATGTTTTTTTTAAGAATGACCACTGCTTTTCTCGAATCGAGTCGAAACTAATAATTTAAGACGTGGTTTATTATGTAATATCAGTAATCATTTTGTAACAGTATTACATTTTAAAACCCTAATAAATGCACTTTCCGACGCGAAGTTGTCGTATTCCATGATTAGAAAACAGTGCAAATCCTAGGGTTCTCACTATTTCAAAGGGAGGAATCTGTAACATACAAAATAAAAGCAGAAAAACCGCAATACCAGGAACGTTGGACGAACCTGTAGCCAAAGTCAAGCGGCTGATCTCTGCCGAAAATCCCAAATCTCAAAGGGCTGTCGTAAATAAGGTAGGGGTATCACAATTAACGGTACGCAACATAATCCACGAAAATCTCCTACTGGTTAAGCGTCCGAAACCTTACAAGGATAAACCTGCGAGTCGTACGTCCAAGTCAACGTTCGCCCATTTGCGAACACTGGAACAGGAGACGGGCATGCATTCAATTCCGTTTGAAAACATACCTGCATCCCGCATGGATTATAGCGGCTTTGGACTGCTGAAACGCGCCCTTGGAAGTAGACGACCCCATACATTGGGCGGTCTATGGAAAGCCTGTGAAGAGGGGTGGGCACAGATCGACCTAAATTCTCTGTGGCTAAGTCTTATTGAATGGAAACTGCGATGCAGAGACATAGTTCGACACCGTGGGCACTAGAGAAAACATCACCGAACATAGCGGCGGGGTTTCTCATAGACCTATGATGTTTGCAAATCAAATCGTTCAGTTGTAACGTACTCAACCCTCTGTATATAAATATTCGCAAACCTGTTCATACGTAATGCAAAACTTACAGATAAAACCCATTTATTAAATAACCAAATCCAATCAGAATATTAAAACCCATTTAATAATAATAATAATAATAATTTAACTAATAGTAATCCTAAACGTCCATCCAGGGCCTGTATGGCCTGAGGCCGACGAGTTGGGTCCCTGGATGAACCAGGATTAACGACTGCTGTATGATGGTCACAGCAGCCGGGGGGGGGGTGAAGATTGTGAGTCACTGAATGGTCGCCCATCTAGTGGCTAGCCGTGCCTGATGTTGCTTAACTTCACAGAAGTTGTTACATTGAAAGCCCACCAGGCCACGGCCTCCCCTATTTAAATTCTTAAATTCAATCTGGCAACAATAATATCATCTACAACAATAACATCAACCAACAACAACCACCAGCAACAGCACACTCACTTCAGTGTTTTTAATTATACTCTGTCCAACGAAATTAAACCGGGCGTGTTCAGTTAAATTTCCAATTGTTAAACGTTGTTAATTTTACTAACAAGTGGACCGCACGGACATGTAATCACGGATTGAAATTTTAGGAGGTCAATCTACAACATCTGTGTAAAAGGATTTAACTCAATGGCCTTTCGTTTCGGAGAAAAAAAATATTTTACGTTTATTATTGTAGTGCCAGATAAGCCAAGTGGGAAGAAAACTATACATCTTAGCAGCGGTGGCACAGTGGTTAACGTCAGGTTCTTCGGATTTACTGGTCCGGTTTCGATCTATAGTATTGAATTTTTTTTTCACTTTTTTTTTTCGTTCTTTTCCAATTACTTTTCTTTTTTTTTGTTTTTTTTCGCCATTATCATTTGTTTGCACTTGGCATAATAACATTCACGTACATAAGCAAAATTTTTTCAATATTCTACAATATTGTCAATATTGAAAAATTTTGTACAATATTTTCACGAATGGTCATTGGCGATCCGTGATTTGATTGTGACGATTGCGCATAGACCGTCCGATAGCGCGAAGAGATGTTTATAGTTTCTTTTTTATTTCACACGCCACGGTAACGACCGTCCGTGAAAATACACTGAACGACCAATTTATTAGAGACATCCCGCTAATAACCTGTTGCGCTCCTTTAGCGGCGAGAACTGTGCTGGCATGGATTCAACAAGGTGTTGAAACCGTTGCGGAGGAATAGCAGCCCAGGCTGACATCACAACGTCCCGTAATTGGTGCAAGTTGGACGGTAGTATGGGAAGGCGTCGGATGGTTCTCTTCACTTCATACCATAAATGCTCGATCTGATTGAGATCCGGCGACCTGGCCACTGAAGCAGGTGGAAGTCCGCGTCATGTTCCTCGAACCAGTCCAAGACGATTCGAGCAAGGTGACAGGGAGATTCTCTTGCTGAAATTGTCCGTCACCACCAGGGAACACAGTCATCATGAACGGGTGCACCTGATCGGCAACAATTTTCAGGTAGTGTGTCGCATTCAGGGATATCAGAGGTTCCTGTGTGTCCCAAGAGAAGATACCCCAGATCAGCACTCCTCCTCCACCCGCCTGTACGGTTGTCTGCTGACAGGATGGGTCCATGGCCTCGTGCTGTCTGCGCCAGATGCGCGGTCTGCTGTACGCATGATGATGTAGGAACCGTGATTCGTCGGACCAGGCGACCTTCTTCCACTCATCTAGTGTCCAGTGGCGATGCCTGTGTGCCCATAGCAGGCGCGCTTTCCTATTTTGCGGTGACAGCGACGGTACCCGTACTGGCTTGTTGTTAAACCCAGCTCGGTGCAAGGTGCGCCGCACCGTGTGCTCCGAAATGGGTTGGGATGGTCCCTCATTGAATTACGTTGCAATTTGTTGGGCTGTTCCCGTCCTGTTGCTGTGGATGATTCGTGCCAGCCGCCGTTGGCCTCGTTCATCCACGGCCCTGTTTCGTCCGGAGTTGTGTTTGTTGGAGGCTGTTTTTTGGCATAACTGCCATTCACGGAATACCCTTGACGCTGTTGCACGGGAAAACCCAAGGAGGTTCGCGGTTTGCGAAATGCTCATCTGCGCCCGTCGAGCTCCAACGATCATGCCTCGTTCAAAGTCGTATTCTTGGATTTAACCATATTCAGTCCACTTCTGCTGCTGACTGCAACTTGTGATCCAATAGATTCCTTTTATACACCCCTTCGACCTGTTCCATTTATGCCGATCCATTTTCCGTAAGAAGTGTCTCTCATAAATTGATTGTTCAGTGTATTGTACAACGCATTTTGCATTTTTTTGACCTGTGACATTGCTTATGTATGTGAATGTTATTATACAAAGTGAAAACAAATAATAATGGCGAAAAAAATACAAAAAATTGAAAATAATGGGGGGGAAAATGAAAAAAAATTTCAATATTAGAGATATCGAACCCGGACCAGTAGATCAACAGAACCTGATGTTAACCACTGCGCTACCGCTGTTAAGTTGTATACCTTTCTTCTCGTTTGACTTATCTAACACTATAATAATAAACGTAAAATTTTTTTTCTTCTCCGAAACGAAAGGCCATTGAGTCAAATCCTTTTACACAGAAGGTATACTAATGTTGTAGATTGACCTCCTAAAATTTCAACCAAATCCGTGATTACATATCGTGCGGTCCCCTTGTTAGCAACAATGTTTAACAATTGAAATCGGAAATTTAATTAGACATGCCCAGTTTTTCTTTCGTTGCACAGAGAATAGGTTTGATTTGCAGGTTGTTCAGGGTTTTTGATTTCATTTTGAAATGTGAGAGTTGGATCTTTATTTAATTTTATAAAGTTAGTGTCAATAGTAAATTCGTCAAATTTTTGAAATTGATTACTGTTGCATTCCCTTTCTCTGCTGTTAACGAAAATCACTGAAACACATACTGATGCCGTTTTTTATAATTTATAAATATCCTCCAAGCCTTTGGACCATAATCAAAACAAAAAAAAAAGAAAAAAAGAAAACAATTAAAAGAAGATAAAAGAAAGGAAAAATGTGGAAAATATGAAGAGGACCGACAGAAGGACAGACAGACAGACGGACATTGTGAAGCTAATAAGTGCTCAGCTACTTAATAATAGAAATAACAATTAATAATAAATAATAACATAACCCAAGATAACTGACAGATAATAATACAATGTTTAAATATTTAGATAAAAAACGAAGGGAAAAAATCCGCGACCTAGAGGAATAAGCTAGTGGGGACTTGTGCTCACTTGTTCGAATCTAGATCGCAGAATTTTTCTTTTCGTTTTTCATCCAAATATAAATATCTAATCTTGAAGCATTGTTTCAGTTTTCAACCATCACTTTATAATCTTGATAATAATAACCACGAATGTCCCCTAACCATCAAAGAGGAGAAATAAGATAGAGAGCGCATTCGCCTGCGCATTGATAGACTTCGGATGGGGACGGGTGAGAGTGAAGCGGCGCTGTTTACAATGCAAAGACCGTGTCGTTTAGTATTTTCAGGAATATGATTCTCCGTAAGAGGAATTGTTGTTGCGAGCAGTGGCAAAAGAGATAGTGAGTGGCATTGCGCACTCTATCTTATTCCTCCTCTATGGTAACCATTAGAATTTAGTGTGAATTTTCTTTGAGCACCGAGAGATGTATTAATCTGGTACCAAATTATGCCACTTTATGCCGAGAGAGTGTACATAACCACTGGAAGTGAGTGGCGCTCGAATTTAATCTATCGAAATAAATTTTCTTTCGATCCCGTGATTTTTCACGGGAGAAATACTCGTAATGCAATATTAACAAAGCACAAACAATCATAAGTAACTAAACCCTATCCAACAAGAGAAAAACAAGGCTTGTTCAATAAAATTTGCAATTTCCATGTTAGACATTAACTCTACTCAAAAATATAACTAAACCGCGGTTTTAACGTTTTCAGCGTTTTTGATTTTAAACGCAGCCGACGAGAAAGACAGGCCTGGGCCAACACCTCTTAGAGAGAAGGCCTGCGGACAAAAGGATCATGATGTAATAATGTATACACCTTTTGTCCGCAGGCCTTCTCTCTAGGAGGTGTTGGCCCAGGCCTGTCTTTTTCGTCGGCTACGGTTTTAAGTGAGGCCTACGAGATAGCAAGACCCAATGACGTATATTAAAGATAGACTCCGAATCCTATTGTTAACAGCGGCAAAAAGTGAAGCAAATTGAGCCATGACAGTTCTGGGCAGGAGTGAGCCGTGGAGTAATTAGCTTTCTGGCTGCTTTGTTTTTGAAGATTTTGGGCCCGAGGAATAATTAATTCAAAACCATTATTCAAAGTTGTTCTGCGTACAATTGTACAAACAGACAAGAAAAAGGATCAGGAATCATTTTCCACAAAAATAAATCAAAAATGCGTAACTAAAATGAAAATACGTTACTGAAAGACAATCGAAACGAAATTGAAGTTGAAACCATGATCGAAAAATTGTTTATAAAATATAATAAAATACTTCAAATACAAAGTAAACGAAAAGATAAACTTATCACTCTCGTGTTTAGCCATATGTTTTGCATCATCTTCACTCACTTTCAGCCATGACAGTTCTGGGCATGGAGCTTCCCAATTTGCTTCAAGTTACAACAATAGGATTCGGAGTCTATCATTAATATACGTCATTGGCAAGACCTGACCAACTGGGTGCTAGCAACAATCCAACCTCCAATGTCTCCATCTTGCATGTTAACAATCAGTGTTTTTCCTTTTGTTGGAAACAATGAAGATTATATTGTTGCAAGCACCCAGTTGATCAGGTGACTTTTTCGCTTCCAGGTCTTGTTATCTCGTTGGCCTCGGGTTTTAAATATATGACGCCACATCAGTTCTAAAAACAAAAATCTTAGTAAAACCGAAACCGAATTTCTCGGTTTTTCTTTAAACGTTTTTATAAAATCGTGGTTTACATGCGGGCAGCAATCCAGTCTCCTTCTAAGAAAACGGTCATGCTTTCGCTCACTTAACAGCCGCCATTACTCAAACGATTTTAAGCCGAGTAATGGTCTGTTCAACTCAGCTCAAATACTGTACCCGCGCCACGAGAAGGCGGTTGCGTTTCCAAAATCTCTCACATGGCGCGCTAGGTGCTTTGGCCAATCCATTTTTCTATAGGGTAGAAGTAGTTATGCTGGAGAAAGAAACAAATGCTTCCCTACAGAACATCAATTTTTGTTCGTTATTTTAAATTAACTTTTCAGTGCAGAGTTTCATATTTTCAATAGTTATTTCAAAATTAAGGGAAAACCATCCCTAGAAATATTCACGTATTTAAATGCCTAATCGAAAACAATTTAATTAACTCAATGAAATAATAAAACAACACATCCTTTATTCAATACAGTATTACACCTTTTTGGCTCGTGTTATTAATATCCCATCGTCATGTAGAAGAATTAATTCTTCATATTTTTGAAGACAGCGGCCCCATCATTTCATTGTCAGTTTCTTCATCGGTCTCGTCTTCGTCTTTAGAAACTTGAATAAGTAAATTTTCTACCTCTTCTGTGATGCCATCGTTGTTCCAGTAAATTTTTTCCTCTTTTTTCACATGGTCACACGCTGACTTCCATTTGGCTTCAGTAACTTGCTTTAATGCGGTTTTACTCAGTTGAAAGAGATCGTTGAATGACAAATTGGACAATGTATTGTTATGGCGAATATAATTTTTTATGTCGGCCCATACGAATTCTATTGCATTCAAGTCACAATGATACGGTGGTAACCTGAGAAGGGTATGTACATTTTGTCCCAAGATTTTCTCAAGAGAATACGTTTTTTCAACTGGCCTGTGCTTGTTAATTAATTCTAAAAGTTCAAATTTCCGTGACTCTTGATTGAACGCGACTTGTCTGCGCCTTAACCAATCTTGCATAACCGATTTTAATGAATTTTGGGTTGGTACCTTTTCTACTTGAACTATATGGTATGGTGCATTGTCGGCTACCACAACAGAATTCGGCTTCAGATTTGGAATCAATTTGTCAACAATCCACTTTTCAAAATTTATTTGATTCATTTGTCCATGGTAATCTCCAGTGCTTGAGGATGCTTTGTACAACAATTCAGCGTTAGTGATAAAACCATCAACTCCACCTGCATGCACAACTACTATACGTCTTGCTGATTTAACATCTACAATAACACTCGTTTCGCTGTTCTGCCAACACTTTTTGAACGTCAAGTCTGAATCAACCCATGTCTCGTCAATGTAGACTATTGGTCTTTTTTCTTCTCGATAGCGTCTCATTTTTCTGAGATATTTTCCACTCCATGCAATAATGTCAGATCTTTCCATTAGAACTGCTCGTTTGTTTTTGCATTTTTTCCATCGATATCCGAACCTATGAAGTATTTTTCGCAATGGTGACTCGCTCCAACGAAAATTAATTTTCTCTTTCAGAATTGGAAGCAATTTTGGAATTGTTGGAAATTTCCTTTGCGAAACAATCATCTCATTAATTGTTTGACGAATCACATCAATATCAAAGTCGTCAGTAGAATCCAAAATATTTCTCCAAGCAGGCCGTGGTCTTCTTTTACCTGGAGATGTTATTTCTCTTTTTGATCTTCCTTCTTTTCTGATTCGTTCAACTGTCCTTTCGCTGATTCCAAGCGCAACTGCAGCTCGTTTCGACGATTTAGTAACAGGGATGGCTTCTAATTTCTTTTTCGCAACATCATCAAAATATGAAATGACGTTCAAAGCAACCTTCCTTCCTTCAGAATATAAAGTTTTCCCTTTTACCATTTTTGCACGAATTTCCATATACAAAAATAACTTTTTCCAAGCCCCGAGTAACTTTGCAGTATACTACTCCTACCCTTTAGCAAAATGGATTGGCCAAGGCAGCTAGCGCGCTAGGTGAGAGATTTTGAAAACGCAGCCGCCTTCTCGTGGCGCGGGCACAGTAAGTGCCCTGTTCGCATTGTCATAATTTTGGAGATCAACAGATGCCCATAGGGTTAGTTAAGTTATATTCATAGTGTTGGTGAAAGAACAACTGAAAACCTGTTTATTACTCAAAATCGAACCCAAAGAACAAGCCCAAAACCATATGATCCGAAAACGTAGCTTAATTAGTGAGTGCAGCTTATTTTTTTTAATTTTATTTTATAAACGTAAATCGTAAACTGAGCCAGTATAGTTTTTCTGTTGTTAGACAGAGTACAATTTTTACGGACTATGAACCGGCAGAGATAAAAAATAAATTTTTATTACTAGATAATATTCAAGCATTTCACCGGGGAAGATATGTGAAATTTTAATAAGACATATGTGCTTTAAAAATTAACAGTAAAGAATAAAGACTTTCTTTTCATCATATCCTGCTAGGTAGATATGAAGAATGGATTTACACGTTTACGAGTTATTGCAAGCTTAAGTAGTATTGGGTTAAAATTTATACTAATAATACCTCAAAAAAAAACAAAACATAAAACTAAGACTGCTACTGCTGTGCTCATGTGACGAATATCATACAGGGACATATAAAAAAAAGATGCTACCGCATGTTTGCTACACTTGAAGTTGCCACTTTTATGATGACATCTTCAATAACAAAGTTCCCCCTCTTTTCAGTAATTGCGCTCTGAACTTCAATAAAGTTTTCCTTTGTTTATCCAAGGAAACGTTTTTATTCATTTATTGCTTCAAAAGTTATCACCCAGTGCCAATAATAATCGCCGAGTTGATTAAAGCAAACATTTCAACGCCGACGACTGCTTAACTTTTCAGTGTTATTCGAGATAACTGCTGAGATCCCTCTAATATTCTGAATGATGATTATTAAGACTGGAGGAAGACATTAATCGACGCAAACAAAAGAAATGGCATGCATTTAATGAGCTAATAAATTTAAATTCGTTTTTCTTCATGTATTTAAAATATCTTATTCTTTTATTGTTGGAGAATAGGAAGAGAATCATGCTTCTAAAATTAGTTTAACCAGTCTTGTAATATAAAATCAAAATTCAACAATCTTCTTCATCACGAATTCGTTTTAAGTTTGCTCCACATTGAATATATACATAGAAGACTTCGATTGACACCAAAAAAATTTTTTTTAATTCATTAATAGTTAAGTTGACGGAAAGAATCTTAACTAGATCCTTCAACAACTTTTCTTCTGCTCAATTTAAATGCCATTTCATAATTATGTTGTCATACTATTGCAGAAAATAATAACATTATCTGTTCATTTACCTTATTGCAAAAGACTCTTGTTTTTTTTTTTTAATCCTGAAGAAACCTATCTCATTTTCGAAAACTAAGATATGAAAAAAATGTGGACAATTTATAAAACATTTGATATTATTATTTAGTTATTTGGCTATAATGCTTAAAATCAGACCTTTTTCAAAGAAGGAATGAATTTTAATTTTATATTTTTCAAAATAACAACTCTTATATGAATCAAGATATTCAATCATGTTTTGTATCATTTAGCTAATAACAGCTTTTCATTATGTTTGGATCATTATGTTTCAGCAAAAGTGCCAAAAATTTCAAATGATTTTACTGAGACCTGGCTTGAAGTAGTGCCAGTCTGCTATTAACCTATTCTTTATGCACTACGTTGAAAACAAAACGATAAATCAAAACTGCCGAGTGAACTCTTCCCTTTCTCCATTAAAAATAATCGATATTTTTTTCCATTAATATCAATTAGAAGGAATTTACGGTTACTATGGTTTCATCATTAAAACACACACGTTTATTTTGGAAAACTATTGTGATGAAAATCATCAAAATTAGATTAACTTTGCGAAACCAAGTTTTTTGCTTTATCTTTTAACTGAGACTTTTTAAGTAATTAGGAGAAATATTTCGATATTCTAAGTTAAATATTCTTACTGAAACATAATAAGAGTACAATTATATATTTTTTCCAGATATTTTAAGATATTTCCAGATATTGGTTCAAAAATGTCCGGCTAAGTTCTCAAAACATTATCAACGGATCGAAAGAGCATTTTGCTCATATAAAATATGGTAGGTCGGAGAGATCGAGTATCACCAAACATTTCTTAGAATCAGGTCATAATATTAGTTTAGATAATTTCTAGTTAATTAAATCTGTCAATTCAAGAAATCAATAAACAGCTTTGAGAGCATTGAAATCCATAAAAGTTATTAAATGCTGATAAGGTTTCAATCCCACAGTCTGTTCTATTTGATTTATTGAATCTTAATTTTTAGTTTTCTTATTGCAATTTCTGGAATTTTCTCTTGTTGTGTTCTTTTTATGTTTTTTGTATCTCATCTCTGATTGGCTCCTTCTGTTGAGCTCAACCAATGAGAATAATTCTATCCATTTTCTCCGATCCTATCTTTTATTAGCCTAATGTATATTGTTAAATTTTAGATAAAGTTTGTGGTTAGTCTCAATCTTACCGTTGAGAAAGGAGGCATAGTTCTTCGAAATATGTATCCGGCGGTCCATATCTCGGTTATTCTTTTGTGGTAAGAGGTTTTTCCTTCTCGTATATGCAAAGATCACATCTCGCAGACATTTTCTATTTCGACATTCTTAGGCAATGGAAATCATCTACTATTTACAGACACTCGTTTATTAGTACTCGCCTCATTCGGGTTGCAGATTAATTGTTCAAATGATTTCGATAGCTTGGTTTTAATTTTTAGAGATCAAAACATATTCCCCCATCGGGCAGCATCCTGTACTCCCTGCTAATGAGAGCGAAATTGAAATTTCTTGTGCTCAATATGAAAATTACAAGAGAACATCAGTCAGGGCTGGGACGTTGAAAAATAGCAGATGGACACCAAAAAGGACGCGGCTAAACGTGTTATGAATACCAGGCTTTAATGTGAAGATGAAATTGGGATGGAGGAGTTCAAAGATGCCAATATTTAATTATTGCTCGTCAAATATAAAAATTATTAATAAAACCTGTTATTAAAAATTAGCTTCCTTCTTATACATCGTTATTTCGCTGTTTGGTTTGTAAAACTTGAAGAGGTGACTTTTTACCAAAGATTAAAAAGAAATTACGTCATATTGGGTCACTGCAAATGAAATTGTCAGAGCGGCGGCAGAGCGCAAGCTGCAGATTATGTAAATTTTTAAAGTCATTCGATAAGACAATATGGAGATGATATACTGATAGTAATTCTTGCGTGAAGCGAACGTCGAAGACTCGAACTGTCGCAGATTGCTGTAGAAACATGGCTGTGACTTTCAAGTGCTAAATTGACCCCACAAATCCGAATCTTACCCCATGGAGCGCTTGTAGGATGAGCTTGAAAGAGATGTTCGAAGCAAATAGCCTCCTTCAGCAGGCTGGTCGGAAATACTTGGAGAACGTTTTTAAAACTTCGTTTCTTCCATGCTTACTCGATTTGAGGCAATTTTGAAGGCCAAGTACAATTTTTTATTAGATTACTGTTCCATTACAAATTTTCTTATCCAAGTACAATCTATAGCCGTACGATTAAGCATAGTTGTTCCCCTCTGTGGGGACTACCGTGACGTGGTTGAAGGGCTTAAGTGCTAAGGACTATGTTGATAAGGTCACCCATGCCAGACAGCCGAGGGGTCAAACTAAAGTGTCCGGTCGGTTGTGGATCCGCCTAGGGACCAATGCTTGTAACGGAGTTTTATAACACTGGGCAACAAAATTTCAAAAAGTGCATGCTTCCGAGACGAAAATAGTTATTTCTTAATGAATTCAATGTGCTGAACACGAATATGAGTAAGAAAAGGCTGAATTGGCTACAGTTTCTTAGTAATGTGTACTTGAATGCAGGTATTTGAATGCTGCTCTATTCTTATCCATGGCTTTTACTAACTTTTTTACAAGGCCGAGCTTGATGTGTAAAGGAGGAATGATGATTTTGTGTGGTTCTGCCTTTGGTGGGTGCTGTACATTGGTGGCCGAGCTTAAAAGATGCTCTCGGAACCAGTCTATCTTGAAATAGTGCAAATCGATTGCTCTGCTGTCCCATAGACAAAGAAAACAGCAGTAATTTGTATATCCGTGCTGCAAACCCATCAATAAAGACACTACGTTCAGGTCAGCACAGATCTGCCAGCCCTACTTGCTGTAGTTAATACTCTCCAGTAGAACCTATACAAATGACAATGCGTCAATATCTCTGCAACAAGAGCCAATCAACATTTTTCAAAGTGATATTCCTGTTCAGCACGTTAAAGTTATGCAGGATTGGGTACTTTCACCTAAGAAGCAATTTCTTTGTTGCCCAGTGTAATCATCCAGTATGACCAATACGTCCACCCGTGTGATTTTCTGCTCGGCGACCCGTATTCGTGGAACAGGGGTCCTGGTGGTTGCGGGAAGGCTGTTACGGAAGAATATACCACTTTGGCCCCTGCCTCTCTGATAGAAGGGAACTGAAACTAGCCCGTTCAGACTAATCGGCTGGTCGGGCCGCCCCTGAGGCCTGGCTTTAAGCTTAGGCTATTCTTATATCACCCCGTATCTCTCGTGGCAATGTGCACCCCCTTATGCTCGGTGGTGGGTGGAGAGCGAGGGGGCTGAACATTTATCGTATGGAAAACAATACTACCATTGACGAATTCCTTCGGTACCGCAATCTCAGAACCGCGGCAACCTCTCAGGGTAAATCGACTGTGACGTGTATACTGTGAGAAATAGAATCATATATAAGTGGACTTTTTAACAGGTAAGTGGAGAGATATTCGTTTTAAGAGTTCTAGTTCTACTTTCTAAATGATAGGACTACTACCAATAGAGGAAGGTCCCGGGGTCCAAGCGCGGACATTCGCGAGGGCGCCCAACGCTATAAGCGACTTTCACCTCTACGTCTGCGAGTGGGACGGTCACTTCTATTGTCTCCAGCGTCCACGGGAGAATGAAATTGGCATCTATTTGTGGGGCACAAGTATCGTCAGTATCGGACGTCTCTGTGTAGGGGGATGAAGCAGGTAGGCCCTTCGTATCCTCGGCGTCGGAGGCTTGTAGCGTCTTACTCGTTTGCTGGCTCCTCTGACACTCCTAGGGTTCCTGTCGTCCTCTCCCTGTCTCAGTCTTGAACATGTAAGTCGGGCAACGTGTATTAGGGGATATCGAGATTATTCAAAGGAAAGTTATGAGAGCAATTAGAGTCCGCTTTAATGTACGTGCACGAGTAAATATAACGCGTAAATTTTTTAAAATACGAGTAAATATACTGTTTTAAACTTAACAGCGATATAACTTAACAAATTTCACTAATAACACATTATAGCATGCTCATCACTTATAAATAGTGAAACAATAAAATATACGACAGAAACTTAACACGAAACGTGAAATTCCCATTTGCAGTAAGCAAAAAAATGTCGAATATAGATTCGTGGAAGAGAATATAGGACAAATTTGCTGTGAGGGTGGATGGAAATTAGATACAGGTAATAGTGCTTCAAGAAAATCGGCCACAGCTGAATTGGAAGGAGGAGAAGATTCAGAGAAAGAAGGTGAAGATACCGAACCTCGTGCCAAATTTTTTATTGTGTGCCATTTAGCTTTATTAGAGGATATATTATGGGATATGTTCGAATAATACTCCGTTTTTACCCTTTTAATTATTGTTCGCAATTGATTGGCAAATGATCGAAAGTTTTGCTTAGCTTTCGGTTTCTGTGAACGACGGAATTTTTTATATAAAGAATTTTTATGTGAAACTAACGATAATATGTAAGTAGTCATTCAAGGTTTGCGTAAACCTAAATCTATTTTTTTAGAATGAGAACTAAATAAAGAAAAGTAACGATTGAAACGATAATGAACATGCGTAAGAAAATTGTCGAACGTCAAATTTATGTCCGAAGTTTGGTCTAAAATTAAATTACAGTTCGTGAGTTCTAAAAAAGAATTGAATACAGCTAAGTGCGGAGGGGTAACCAGTTTCTGAATTGAAGAAGCAAAAGGTATATTACCTATGGGAAAACGCGAGATTAGAGAGAAAATAGGAAAACGATCACTGATCGCCAGATCTAGTGAACCACTTAGGACGTTATCAGAGTCAGAAAGAAAACATTGGTCAATAGTTGAATAGGTATTAAAAGCACTAGAAAAGTGAGTATCAGAGGTGATTGCTAAAGAAAGACCCAGACCTGAAGTTAAATCTACAATTGCATCTGCGTTGGGAGAGGATTTGGAAAAATCGATATTGAAATCACCTAGAATAATAATTTTTTAGAGGCTAAGCTTAACTCAAATAATTTTGATTTTAAATACGAGAAGAATTTGACAAAAGAGCCAGAGGAATATTATATTTATTATTAATCAGAACGGTTAAAATTTCAATATCAATTAATATCTCAGAATATGATGAACATAAGGTATGGTGCAAAGAATTTGCCAAAAAAAACGTACTTCCGCCTACTCTTTTCAACGAACGATTTAAGGTGCGAATCGAAAAACCGTCGAGGGGAGGAATATCACCTGGTGACTTAGACCATGCTAAGAGTAAATAGGTTTGGTTTGGACTGTTTGGTATTAACGTCCTTTTTAGCTGCCATGGTCATTTCAGGACGGCGTTATAGGGGCCGCAAATTTTGCCTCGCAAGGGTTCTTTAAAGTGCAGCCGGCAAACGACTACACGGGACCAACGGCTTTACTTCCCTTCCGAAGAAGTGCATGATCTCAGGATTTCCCCCCTGAAAAGAGTAAATAGAAATACCAAGAGAGTTGAGAAATTAGCACCAACGCTCCGAATTTTCAAAACAAATCAAAATAAACCATTAAGGAATGACATAACCAAGTACCGAAAGGTTAAACTAAACCATTCGCGGAACTATATTTTTAAACCACCCTATTTTAACATTGTAAGTTTCTAATGGACCATAATGGTTACACTAAACCAGGTTCCTTGAAACCAATTTGGAATATCATTAATTTTACGTTATATTCATTCATGACACATCATTCCAAGTCGTTTGATATACCATATCTTATCATTGAAAATTTTTGAGGGTGTCGTAAGGGTACCATTAGAGCATGTGCCATTGTTTCGATTACAACCATTTTCAAAATGGTTCATTTCCTGAACCATATTTATCAATTGGCGAAAATAGTAATTTAAATTTGCTTCTATCTCGACATTACGATTTGTTTGATATATTACTTAATATATCTCTGCATTGAAAATTGCTAAGTGCGGTCAAAAGGTACCATATGTGCACGTGCTATTGAACCGATTTAGATAATATTTGTGACTTGTTCGTGCCGTCTACCATATTCATCCACTGACGAAAATAGTAATGAATAACCGCTTCTATCTCGTCAATACGATTTGTTTGATATATTACTTAATATATCGTCCCATTGAAAATTGCTTGGCGGGAAAATAGAGGTACCATTTGTGCACGTGCCAATGAACCGATTTAGATAATAATTGTGATTGGTTCGTGCCATGAACCATATCCATCGACTGACGAAAACAGATTTTGAAAATCTTTCATAGCCTCGGAGGAGTTAGAGTTACGGACGGACAGACAGACTGATAGCATAAAGCACTTTTCGGTACTTAATAATAATGAAGAAGATGGAAATAGATATGAATTAAAAACAGAAAGAGAAGATGGGTTAGAATTATCAAACATTATAGAACGTTAAACCTCAAGAAGACCATAAAGGTATGAAGTGGGTAGCGAGAATGTACAGGAAGAAACACTGAAACAAGAAAGGAGCAGGAAGATGAAAAACTTATACAACGAAACAAAGAAAAATTAAAATCTAAATGCAGTTATAGAAAGGTAACGTCAAAAGGAGAGGAGATAAGTGATTACTAAATAAAATTAATTGTAATTAAGTTATCTAGAATTAACTATTAAAAATTACATGAAAAAAAGTAAATGCAAAAAAAAAAAATTATTATTCTGTTTGGATTATGTATTTAAATAAGATTATAACCAAAGTACAAAAGTAACTAGAGTCTCTCGAGGAACGAAGAGGGAGGGTGAGATTATCATCAGATCATCTGTTGATTATCAGAGAGGTTACGAAGGATTATAATTTTCCCTGCCGAATCCTTCGTCATCACCCTTCCACCATAAGACCAAGCTTTCCGCGGACCAAATTTAGCTTTGGCCCCTGAGAGCAAGCGAAATCTAGTAGTTGTTAGATCCTCTACGATGATTATCGACGTGCCAACAAGTTTTCTACAATTTTTTATTTTAATTGGTAGAAATTGAAGAAAGTCGCATTATAATTGGCCGAATTTTGGCTGATTACCTAGGACCAATTCGATGAACTGCTTTAATATCCTGAGGGGTCAGCGTTAGACTGGAGTAATTCAAGACATTTCGCTTGGATGTCCTCCATTGTTCTTCTTCCAGTCCAAAAATCCTAATATTTTGACACCTCGTATATTGTTCGAGGTCATCAATACGAAGAGTCAGAGGTAGGGTTAGGAAGTGAACCATTATCAGGAAAACGGGCATTAATGTCCTCAATAGCCGAGTCCAGTCTAGCTAGCTGAGTCAATGTCATTAATTCTTGAAGTAATTCCAGAAATGTCTTTAGAAAAATTCGAAAGTGCTTGATCTAGATTCTCTTTTAATCTAGCAAAAATTAATTTTGCAATTTTATCTACCGAAGTCGGAGTAGAAAAGTAATTATGATACATTGTTCGACATCTGTTATAATCGGATCGTCCGAGAGAGACTTGGCGGGCGAGCTTAGTTGAATTTGCCGGGTAGATGGCTTTCCTTTACCGACGGCATTCTTTTCGTCTTTAGGCATAATTATTAACACTAGCCGTATCCGTGAAGAAGAATTCATGTAACTAATTAATTGTTCTTATCTTAGAAGAACATGTGCACTATAAATTATAATTATCCAAAGCCGAGGATAAAGCGCTAACCACTTCATTTAAGAGCTGGAGTCACACACGTATATCGTCGGTCGCCGCCATTTAATGTATTGCGTCGCATTATAAAACACAACGCAATGTACGTACGTTTGGTGATAGAGATGGTCATTGGACCAACTCCTAAGAGAGCAAGCATCTCCATTTAGGCTATTGGCGATTATCCTGAAAGTTTGGCAGTGTTGTTATTGGCCTAATTTGTGTAGTACCACCGAAGAATAACATGGACTTTGTACGAAGGTAGCCCAGAAAGTAATGCACCACAATTTTTTTTCTCCGTCCCCAACAATGGTACGAATGCGAAACTTGAGATATGCATTCTTTGAAGTTTTCGGAGTGCGCGCGCAAAGGTGGAACAACATGGCATTTGTAAGTGATGTACGTTACAAGCAGCGTGTCGTCATTGAATTTCTCACTGCGGAGCAAGAAACGGTTGAAAACATTCACAAACGTTTATGTGGAGTTTATGGAGCATCAGCAGTCGACAGAAGTACGGTTAGTCGCTGGGCACAGAGGGTCAGGCCATCAGAAAGCGGTTCAGCGGAGCTCCAAAATTTGCCGAGGTCGGGGTGGCCATCCTCGGCTGTCACACCTGACCTCGGATCACATTACGAAACAGGGTTGGACAGTGTTACCCCATCTACCCTACAGCCCTGACCTAGCGCACTCAGACTTTCATTTATTTGGGCCATTGAAGAATGCCATTCGTGGAAGACATTTTGAGGATGACGAAGAGGTGATTCGCACAGTGAAGACATGGCTGAGTGAACAGAAGGACTGGTATCGACAGGCCATGCACGCCCTTGTGTCTCGCTAGAGGAAGGCCATAGAACGGGACGGAGATTATGTGGAAAAATAGGGAGTGTAGAAGAAACATCATTTTTTTCATGTGTATAAGTTTCATTGTGTTCAATGAATAATTGAAAGTAAGTAAAGAATAATCTAAGAGGATTTTTCTCACGCCAAACCTCAGATGTTTTTCATTAATAAATAATTGTTGAAGAAAAAAAATTGTGGTGCATTACTTTCTGGGCTACCCTCGTATAAGTTAATATCATAAAGATGAAAAAATAATAAAGGTACATCACTATTTTAAAAAACACAAAGACCTTCATCAGCTATTTATTGAAAGTAATAACTGACATTCTCGTAAGAAGAAACAGTAAAAATTAAAAAATTAATATAATCAGCATCATTACAGCTGACATAATTGTTAACTAATATTACAATAAAATCATTTAGCATTATACGGCAGATATAAATAGCTTTCGAGGTATAATGATGAACCAATCATTTGGGCTGATGTAGCTCATGTGCTACTCACCGGGGTGAGCGATAATATTGTTTGGTGAATGGCCCTTAGCCAATAGCTATATGGTAGTCAAAAGGTGCTATGGATGCAGTGCGTGTGATGGTCAAGGATCCCACGGGATATATGGTGATCAGGATTGCACCAGTCCTATGCACCATTTAATTATTGGCTATATAGATTGATATACACAGGATGATGTTTCATAAGTGTGGTGTAAAGTGCCATTAGTGGTTGATTGGTACTGATATTACTGTAACACCAAAGAAAAGGTGTATGGTATCAATGGGTGGTAGCTGCGGCTAGACAATAGCCGTGGCACAGTAGTGTGCAACTATCGAACCCGTGACGGGGTGTTTATCCTAAAAAGTAGTGAGGTTACAATGTCCCTCCTCGGGTCAAAAAGGACACAGGACGCCTTCCTGGTGTCTATTGGAAAAATAGTGTGCTTGTTTTAGTTACCTAAACGGGTATTGGAGTGGTGGGCGAAGCTTGAAGCCAGGTTAAGCGACGTCTAGGTTGTGCTGCTTTGGGTCACAACTGTGGGTTCAGGCAGATAGAGTCCTCTGATGTGCTAGTAATAGGCCAGCCAAAATGACTAGTATGTGTGGTACTCTAGGCAGGGAGTGACAGGTAGTGGTTGTAGAGTATATCTATTAAATGTTAATGCCAGAGTGGTTGCAAACCCAATCAAAAGTGGCATTGAAGGGTGTGGTTGGTTCAGATGATCATAATTGGATAATGTTTAACGTGTATAGCTTATAATTTTGTAAACCTAATTTTTGTCAATATTTTCTAATTTAATGTATTGTGCACCAAGACTGTAGCAATCGTTTAATCAAGAAACTGATTAAAGGATATTCTTATTTACACTATTTCTCACAGTGTCAATCTATATATACTCTACACACGAAGCAAAGAATTCTGGGTGACCCTCGTAATACGGGGGGGGGGGGGGGGGGGGGGGCCGGACATAAAAGTATTTTTTGTAATTTAAAAAAAAAATTTCACCAAAAAATATAAATAAAAATTAAAAATTACCTTCAAATAAAGAACATCAACAAATTTGACCGAAAATTATTACTTTGAATTTTTAAGATACGAATTCAAATACAAAAATGGCCAATGAGTCGATCACTCAATCTTATTATCATTTAGGGCAATTAAGGAATATTAACACATTTAATTATAGTAGATAAAACAACCCAGTGCCTCATAGGTTGGCAACTCTATCGGATAGGGATATATTTAGTAATGCAATTATTTATTTACACTTAACATCGCTCTTACGACGCCATCTATCATTCAAATTCCAGAAATATTACTCTGTCACCGGAGACTCATGACGATAATTTAACACGAAATAACTAAAATTCAATTTAAAGAAAAGTATTTCGAGAGAAAAACCCTAGTTTGGAATTAAATTGACTTCAGTCTGGATTAAGCCGTAACACGAATAGAAGTCACATCGAATCAAAGTGACTGTTTGATGAAAAAATTGATGTAGTTTTCTCCAAATGTCAACCTTATCTGATTCAGTACGTTATGTGAATAAATTTCTAATTGATTTTAAAGTCCTTTTTGAATCATTCTGAATTAACAAATTCTCTCGCAAAGTTGTATTACGATCGTCAGGAAATGTTTTGGGCAGTTTTGAATTATATTAATTTGGAACGAAAATTAGCAAAAGTAAATCCGAAACGAAGACTTGTATTCCCGTATCATCGATAGATGGCGAGAGCAATCCATTCTCGAAACAAATCGAAACTCCTGCTGGGTTTATCGAAATGCTTTTCCTTTCTAAGCAGAAGAGATCGTATCTTGCTTATAATCTGCTACATAAACATTATCGTAGCATTCAAACTCGTCTGTGACATGTTCCAGCGACGTATATGCCTCAATAAAAAAAAATAATTAAGAAACCAGTTATTTTTCTTTTAGTCTTTTAACAAAGAAGTGTAGTTTCAGGAGTTTCTCTGACTTAATGTACTCTTGCCAAACCAATTTAATAAATCCAAGAACGAATGAAGGGGGACTAATGAATCCCTCCGCCTGCAGCCGCCACATTCGCATCAAGATCGGAGAATTGTTCGCAATTCCTCCATTTATAATGACTTCAACATGACTCATATTGGCAAATACGTTCAAGGGCTCATGGAATCCATGCTGCCCAATATAGAAAATCATAGCAACGAGCTAGTCTCGGGCATTTTAAAGCATCCTATGCATAGAAAGAGATATCGTGATCCAAGGCATATACTTGATATTAATTTTGAAGACATTGATAATGTCTTATTTCCAGATTACTGGACTTCATAGGTCGTGTTTTATCTAATACTAGTGGTCTGCTTCTAGTCTAGACAGTCGTCAATCAAATTTTCCTCCACCAAGAGGAGGCAATTTTCTTTCATACTTTGGATGACCCTTGTGGGTACATCAGGCTTCTTTTCTAGCTCAGTGTATTTCCCTTGGAATATGATTATGAAGGATGAGATTATGGAAGCTATGCTTCAAGTTCCACTTGAATACCGATACACTACACTGTTCGATTGTCGATTGTCGATTCCAAGTCAGTTCTCTCAAGTTCTCTCGAGGGGCTCCTTGGCTGCTGAATGATGAAAGCAAAGCTTTCGAAAAGCGCTTACAGACTCAGGTTGTATTTTTTCATTTTATTTTCGGTCTTTTTCTTTTTGTTCAATTCCTGTTTCGTTGTGGAAAAAGAGTTTTATTTTATTCTTAACTTAATCATTAGATTCTCTAACACTATATGGCAAAAAACTGGACTGGGTTGAAACTTATAAATATCTTGGTGTTGTTATTGACTCTAAACTTACCTGGACTCCCCACGCAACTTATGCGTTGAATAAGGCCAGGAGAGCCAAGTTTAGCTTGATTGCTCTGCTGGGCCGGAATAATGCTCTAAACATTGATAATAAAGATGATTAACTTGAGAATAAAATAAAACTCTTTTTCCACAACGAAAAAAAGTGGAAAAAAGAGTTTTATTTTATTCTCAAGTTAATCATCTGCATTATCCACATAAGATTCCTAGACAATTTATTGATAATAAACTCCTACTCTATAAGGTCATTGTTCGGACCATCTTGACGTATGGTATGCCCGTCTGGGCCATAATATGTAAGACTAGGTGGAAAGAACTGCAAACGTTCCAAAACGTTACCCTTAGGACTATTGCGCAAAAAGATCGGAGAATTGTTCGCAATTCCTCCATTTATAATGACTTCAACATGACTCATATTGGCAAATACGTTCAAGGGCTCATGGAATCCATGCTGCCCAATATAGAAAATCATAGCAACGAGCTAGTCTCGGGCATTTTAAATCATCCTATACATAGAAAGAGATATCGTGATCCAAGGCATATATTTGATATTAATTTTGAAGACATTGATAATGTCATATTTCCAGATTACTGGACTTCATAGGTCGTGTTTTATCTAATACTAGTGGTCTGCTTCTAGTCTAGACAGTAGTCAATCAAATTTTCCTCCACCAAGAGGAGGCAATTTTCTTTCATACTTTGGATGACCTTTGGGGGTTCATCAGGCTTCTTTTCTAGTTCAGTGTATTTATATGATATGATTGGAATATGATTATGAAGGGTGAGATTATGGAAACTATGCTTCAAGTTCCACACGAATACCGATGCACTACACTGTTCGATTGTCGATACAACACAGAGCAAAGAGGACTTTCCATTCATCGGAAAATACGAAAAACAGGAATTCTAGGCGATATACTGGGACTTTATCTAAACTCTTCTTGATTTGCCTCACCACTGCGGAGCATCACCAGATACTTTAGACTCAAGTTTTTCTTGCCCTTGACGTAGAAGCTCTTATAACTTCTTGCTCTATTCGAAACTCCCATTTGTTCAGATGTTACAAATGCCCGTATAGCTTTTTCTGTTTTAGTTGGAGAGTTTCTTATAAATAAACACATGAAAACGCTTAGAATTAATGCAGTAAAAATTGATTAACTTAAGAATAAAATAAAACTCTTTTTCCGCAACGAAACAGGAATTGAACAAAAAGAAAAAGACCGAAAATAAAATGAAAAAATACAACCTGAGTCTGTATGAAAATTCGAAAAAAAATTTTTTAAAGGCTTAACGGATGAACCTCTCCAAGGATGCCACTGCTAGTCTAAATAATATCTTATTCACGTAATATTACTTTAGATGTACACTTGATGTTGTTGCAATTCCACTCTTCTCTCGATGTCTTAAAGTAAAACTTGGCCATTCATCACTTTGTGTAGTCTAGCAGTCGCCGATTCTTCTATTTACTTGCTTACCACTTGCTCAATACAGCCAGTGTTGCCAGACTTTCTGGTGGCGCCTCCGCTGGATTTCAGAAAAAAATCCACTGTTTTCCGCTGACTTTTATACAAAAACCGTCAAAAATTCCGTTGGACATTTTAAAGAAAAGAAAGACTATCGCATCTTAAAAAATCACTTTTTATTAATCAAAAGGTATTTCCAATGAATTTAACATATCTTCATATTCTGTAAAATCGCTTCCTTCATACATTTTTTGATCAAATTTTCTAAGCATGTTATCAGAGGGTTTGAAGTTAACACATGTCATATCATTTCGCTTTAAATGATATCTTGCATTCATGATGGCATTCACCATTTGAAACAGACAGACGGTTACGGAGCTTGCTTTTAATTATCCCAAACTGGGAAAAAGCTCTTTCTACTGTGGCATTGGAAGTTGGTAGCACTATAAATTTTAATGCTAAATCGGCAACGCGTCCAAATCTTTTATTACCTGCAGCGTCACGATCACTGTTAACTTTACTCCAAAATGCTTCTAGTGAAGTAGCATGATTCCATCTTTTACTTGGTAAATTTTCCCATTCACGCTGTATATCAGATATTTTACCAGGATCTGATGTTACCAGTTTTACCAAACTGGTGATTGGAGGTTTGACCTGCGAGCAAGCAATACATGGGCTTAATATTGATGACTGTTGTAGCAGTGAAAGATTTTCAGGCAGCCTATGCTGAATTTCCCTACACAGTTCTTTTAAAAAATCTCGACATCTGGTTCTCACATCTGTTAAATCTTCAAGGCGAACATTTGATGCCACAAGGTTGAATTCATAACCGAAATTTATAGTAGATGAATGCATCAAAAAATTTTCAAACTCAAATGACAGCAGTCTATCTTCTGCTACTCTCTCCAGCCTAGATGGTACAACAATTCTCTGCAACAGCTGCTTGTACAAAAGAAATAGGTCTTCGAATAATTTCTGTGAATCAGCATGGTCACATGGTCCTCATGAATTGTATTTTGAGGTAAATTTTTTAAAGCACTGTTCTTAATAGAGTCTTTACGTAGAGCTTTTCTCGTTTTTAAATTTTTAATGATGCTTTGGACTTCATTTATATCAATGCTTTGTTTTGGTAATTCATTGCCGTGAATATTATAGAAGCCAGTTATGCAGGATTTTACTTTCTCAGACATATCAAGTCCTATTTTCCGACCATCAGTAGGCGTGACAAACTGTTCTGAAAGTGAACTTGCAATAAGCTGCGTTTTATCATCATCATTCGTGATGAATTTGCCATTTTGGGCTAACAGTGGTGGTATATTAATGGCTTTATTATTTTGTAAGGCTCGAACCATGCACCAAATAGAGTTATCGTGGGTCGACAGACTCTTAACTTTATCGCTCCACCTGTCATTACGAAGTGCTTTTACCTCCTCGTGAACTCTTCTAGTGAGCCTATTATACTTGGTCTTAAGCCATGAATCACGAGTTCGGTACCACTGCCTTCTAACCTTATTCCTTTGCTCAATTAATTGTTTGATTTCTGGTGTGAGATCAAGGTGATCAGCTCGCTTCGACTCTAAGGGTGAAGCACTAGAGTCAATAGCTGCATTTATACGTTTAGTAAGCCTTTTCACATTAGTATCTATGTCGCTCGTACTATGTACGTTATTTAGTGGGTCGTCATCGTTTTTGAGAATTTCTCTAAAAAACTTCCAGTCTTGTTTGAGCCTCAGTTCTTCTTTGAGGTCAATGTTTACATTGTCAAAATTTAGTGCAACTGGTTTATGGTCTGAAGATAGATCATTGACAGTATAGATACTGAATGATTTGTAGAAGCCTTTCAACAACACAATATCAAGTACATCGCTTGAAGGAGAATGATCACAATAATATGTATCATCCACAGGGCCTACTGCAATAATATCAGATTGCCTTTGCAAGTAGCCATACAAAAGGACACCGTTTTGGTTATGGCATCTTGAATTCCAGTGCGAGTGCTTAGCGTTCAGGTCTCCGGCCATAATAACGGGAATATTCCCGGAAAACAGCTCGTCAAGCTCATTGGCATCGAATTTATGCTTGGGCGCATTATATAGAGCCACTAGTTTCACCTCTCCCAGTGTGGCATCAGTAATGATAGAAGAGGTAGCTTCCATTCCCATATAGTCTCGGGTTGGTTCCTCCCGATGATGAATGCCTTTCTTAATAATAATTGCTGACCCACCTGACGGGGACTTTACTGTAGTGGAAAGAATTCTGTCTTTACGATAGACACAGTAACCAGATAGCCTGAAGTCGCGGTCTGGCCTTAAGTGTGTCTCACATAGAAATGCTATGTCTATATCCCATTGGGTTAGGAAGTTGTAAAACTCAATACGCCTCCGGGGGACCCCCCTGGCGTTCCATATTACACAACGAAGTTTACCTCGATTTGTAATAGAATAACATCGATCAGTCATACTGTCAGTGTTTATTCGTAAGTATTCCACTCATCAGTGGCATTTTCTTGCCCAGTTCGTTTAACAAATTGCATACACTGCCAATTTGTTTATACATTACTTGAAAATCATTCACGTTAATGCTCTTATCTTGTTTGGAGACCATTGAGGCATAGGAAATCTCCGGGGACACTTTAGGTCTTTGCACTCTCCTGACTTGCGGATATTTAGGACATTTTGTGTAACTGGAGGTGTGTTGTCCATTACATCGAATACATTTTGGAGGATCTTGTCCTTTTACATTTGGGCAGTCTTTTGACTGATGATCTTTAGCGCATTTGTTACAACGGGGGGAATTCCGTACAACCCATAGATACATGGCCAAATCGCAAACAATTATAACATTGTAAAGGTTTCTTATTACCTCGAAACATTTCAACACTGACAGCTAAGGGCCCTATGCGGGTCACACTTTTAAGTGTCTTATTGTGTTCAGTGTTTGATAACAGAACCAGAATCATGGGCATATCTATTGATCCTTTGGCTTTTTTAAGCCTAATCACTTCCTCAGGAAAGTAGTTAGCCTTTTTCAGGTCTTCCTTAAAATCGTTAAGGTCATAGGTCACGTCTACATTTCGTATAACGTATTTGAGGACTTTTTCCGATTTAAGTTGATGATGCTGAATCTTTAGCACGTTATCAGCCTTAATGCCAGACACCAATTTACTATGCGTTTCCTCATCATGACACCTTATTTTGATCATCTCTAGGGATGGGCGATGCATCGACAAAATAATCGATAATCGAACAATTTGTATTATTAATCGAGAATTTGCAATCGAGTTCTTGCAACCGATTACTCGATGCATTAATCGAATACTTTATTAATAATCGGTAATCCCTTAGCATAGCTTATCACGCTTTTCAGTTTATGAAGAATTTAGCCGTTACCACATTACTGGACCCACGGTACAAGCGCCTCCATTTCCAGCACGCAAGAGCTGCCGGTGATGCCATTTCACAAATTGCTTCAGAGTTGCGGGGAACGAAGTCAATGGAAAGGCGAGAGGATGAAGCTATCATCAGAGACTCTGTTGGAAGTGATTTATGGGGGTATCATTCTCATCTTACTTCAAGACAGGAAAATGAAGAGGAGGGGCATGCAATATTGCCAAGTGAACTACGGCATTATCTGCACCAGAATGTGTGCGATCGTCACAACGATCCTATAGTTGTATGGGAAAATATGAAGTCCGTGTATCCACAGCTTCACAGTATTGCAAACAAATACTTGTCGATATTAGCCACTAGTGTGCCCTCTGAACGTTTATTTTCGAAGGCAGGGCTAACAGCGACGCAATTTCGGAATAGGTTGACTGGAAAAAGATTAAGCAAGCTATTATTCTTAAACTCACAGATTAAAAATAATTAAATAAAGATCCTTGGCGTGACATTTTATTTCATATGTGACATAATTAGTTTTGAAGACTGAAATATTTATCTGGAACTTTTTACGTGTTAAACAAAATTCTGACTTCGAATCGATTAATAGTCGATTAATCGACTTAAGAAATCCGATTAATATTATGAATCGAGTACTTATACAGTAGTTAATCGATGCATTGAGAATCGAGTCTTTTTAAGAATCGCCCATCCCTAATCGTCTCTGCTCTGCCTGTGTGCACAGTAATTTGGTTAATCGCCACATGCTTTTGAATCTCGCCCAGGATTTGCTTGATTGGCTGACCGTGAGTACGTATTATGATTGGCGGAATATAGGAGCTACTCTTGGTATTTGGCTTTTCAACATTTTTTCGCTGTTCGGACTTGCTTTCTCGAAAAGCAACAGCGATTGTATCATTTATATCAACAACATCCTTAATGTTGTCAATTTTCAACCCTTTTTTAGCCTTTTTAGATTTTGCAGGTATCCTTTTATCCGTATCATTGTATAGCCGTTTGCGATTTGTACTAATCAGGTCTTTGCCATCGTTATCATTACTCCCTAAGCCAGAGGGGATAATTTCCATAGGCTGAGGATTCACACTTAGATAGTCAGAAGTTTCACCTGTAGGCTGATTACCTTTCATTGACAGAGCAGAAGCAGAGGTATCCGGCGTTGCCCGGGATAATTACACTTGCAGGTAAAGAGAACATTCTAAAAAATTAAGTTATAACTCCCAATTCGTTAAATAATAACAGAGCAAAGGGACTATCCATTCTACGAAAAATACGAAAATCAGGAACTCTAGGTGATATACCGGGACTTTATCTAAACTCTTCTTACCATGTCCTGTCACTGCATCATCATTCTATGCTCATTATTATTATTAATTCTTGGAAACGAACATTCAGTCATCGCATCATCATCATCTCAGTTTTCAATATATACACATTCCCACAGAATATAGTCAAAATATATTTTTATGAAATGTTTGGATCTGATTTGCTACCAAATAAGCTAGGCGATAGCCCCGGATTTTTGGATTAAATTAGTCATGAGATATTTCTCATTAAAATGCCTTGCCGTAACCATGAATATCGATTTTTTATCAATAATTATTATTTTTTCGAAATCTGAGGTAGACAGTGACCGTCCTCATGCTTTGAAGATCAAGTATCCAAAATTTCATCAAGATCGGAATAAAACTGTAGATTTGTATAAAAAACAAACCCACAAACATCCTTCTTTATATACAGGGTGTCCGGAAATAAATGATAAATATTCATACGCGTGAGAGAACATGTATAAAGAAGCAGTTTTATTCCTATGAACATGGTGTCGCAAGCCAACCCCCACGAAAGGTCATCAGTCGTGAAGATATTGTACGGTTTGAAGAAACCCTTTAAGAGCGCGATGTCCAAAACGTCACTTGTAGGGGAGTGGTCGCAGTAGTAGGTGTCCTCCACAGGTCCAGCAACGATGATATCATCTTTTCCTTGTATGTACTTATAGAGAATCATGCCGTTGTAGATCTTATTTGGATCAGGTCGGAAGACAGAAAAGTAGAAACGTCTTCGTTGGAAGACTCTTTAATTGTAAGTAGAATTATTAAGTTTTTAGGTTTAACTTCTCTCTCAAATTGAGAGTCTCAATTAGTTTGTTTCACTTCGATTACTAATTACTAATTTATAGTTATTTGGCACTTTTATTTTTAATTTTTTATTTTAACTGAAAGAAAATAAAAACAGAAATCATTTACCGTATTACTTTGGCTGCCTCTTTTATTTTTTTTACCATAATTTATTTTGGTATAAAATCGATACCGAACAATCGATTGGTTTTACAACAATCGTTCACCACTATTCAAAACTATATTTCTTAATTGCAAAAAAATATACAGAGTGATTCAGACAACCCGTACCAGGTGTTTTTCTCGAAAATATATGCATTATAGCATACGAAAAAAAATAAACGACAAAATTAACTTGAATTATTAAAAAAAACTTTCTAATAAAATCTAACTCCCTCTATAGGAACTAATGAGCAGTAGATGTAATCAAGACCTCGCAAAAGCGGGTTTATTGTGATTTCTCATTCCGCTTATTTGATTTATCTTATCTCCACACAGAATATTTCCGATGTACAATATTTCCTATGTGTAGTATGCAATCCCCCAAAAATCTGCGTGGAAGGCAATTTTTTGTTGTTCAGAATTCTTCTGGCGTTTGGAATAATTCTTAACGCATTATTAATCGCACACCACATAAGTTGTACAGTGTTGTCCAAAAAAGATGTTACCACTTAGATAATAACAGACACTATGTACACGAGTCCAAATGAAGCTAATGAACTCCTTCGACCTGTGCTCCTTGGTTCTCAATGTATGTGCGAAGTCTTTCCACCATACACTCGTTCACACCAGTTATTTCAGGCCTAAAGAGTGGTAACATGTTTTTGGACAACCCTGTATAAAGCGCAATGTGATTGCAATGCCCATATTTCCTGCAAACTTTGGTTATGGTAAAAATTTAATTGAAGTTCAAATGATATCACCGCTGAAGACATTAATTCACCAAATTAGTAAGCAGTTTGAATTTCCCACAAATGAATTGACATCCTTAATCAAATATATAAAAAAAATTTATTATTCTTATTGTGAATTTTATGTAAAAGAGCACAATTTATCAAACTTTAATATCAACAAGAAAATAATATCTGTAATTTTGGATAAAGCTTAAAGCTCATAAGTTAATGAAGCTAATTTCTCACACGATACTCTTTCAGTTTTAAAAACCGACGCTCTATTTATAGAGGGATCTCAACATCCGATGGTAGTTCGTTGTAGGAATGCCTTCAATTTAGATTTGTAATGAGTGTTTTTACAAAAAACAAAAAGTATGTAAGAGAAAACAACTTTAAAAAATAATTAATCAGGTGTTATGAGTTTTCCCATCACTTATTGCACATATCGGAAGTCGAGGCCCCACTACATTTCAAAAATTCAATGTAAAAGGGAGGAAAATAAAATGCATCGATGTTAGTATTATCAGGCGGCGATGAGAAATGAAAATTTATATAAAAATATAGAATCTCTTGTTCTTCCTCTTGTTTATTCAGTGAAATGCTATAAAATATGCATCATCAGTTCATCCAGTTGCCTAAGGAAAAAAAAAAAATTAAAAAACTAGTTTAATAAAAAATAATTTATTTTATATATTAAAAATATGAAATCCATAACATTCATATCCTTATAAACTGTTTGCACAGATTCATTACAAAGACACTGTGTTCCTTCAGGACATGGGTCGTACATAGGGTTTTACTTCGGAAGTGATCGAGATAAAAGAGAATTAGTAACTCTTTGGGAGCTAACATTTCAATACAATTTCAGAGGGGAGGGCAGAGATCTTTTGACCCGCCACAACATATACGCCCATGCTTCAGGACATAGCGAGGTCCTATGCGGCACAATTGACTAAAGAAAATCTTCCCCCATAATTCAGTCTAGGAAATTCTGTTCTACCTTACCTTTCCCTAGATTTTGCTTCTAAATTTTCACCTTTTCTTTATTTTTTATTCTTTTCTCTGCGCAATCAACAATTATGTATAACATTAGAGAGAGTTGTCTATACTTAGGCCTCACAAGAAAAAAATTGTTGGCCATTTATCTTCTTCTTGCGCGATATTCTTTGAATTTATCGTTTTGTTTATTTTTTTTAAATAGATATTTTATGTTAATTCTAAGAAACCGGTGCAAATCCCCCTCCGTGGAGCGTATTATCTTGACTTAGTGGAGAAGTTTGAATGCCTAAATGATGATAAAAATCTACGCTACTATGGATTTAGCCAACAGATTTAGTGTTACAAAAATGGAAGTCGAAGCGCCGTAGAAGCCCGAAACCGAAAGTACCCGATAGGTTTCGCGGCGGGGCTTCGGCGCGAGACTTAAAGGAGAGTGGCAGAAGGGAAGAAAGGAGGATAACGATCGAGACGTACGGAAAGGAGCAGAGCGCTCGCAAAGGCAATAGCCAGCGACCATGGCATCGTTCTCGGGTCTTTGAAAAAGATTCGACGGTTACAAGCGTCGAGAGCGACAGCGTGGGAGCGAGCGTACGGCGGGAGCCGAGAGTCGAATGCTCAGAGGAACGGTTCTCGATCAAGCAGCTGGAAGCGAGCGAGCCAGCGGGCGGCGTCGAACCAGCAAAAGTTTCCCGAGTGAACACGTCGGAATGCATTTTGAATGCGTCGCAGAGTTTACGGCCCTCGATACGAATCGGCAACTGTCGAAGCTTAACGAGAATTGAAATAGATGCATGGTTGGAGCGGGGTCACGTCGAAGAAGGACTACACATTTTGGAGCTGACGAAATATAAAATCGCAGGTATTTTTCCTCGTAGCGTCTATGCATACTTACGGGACAGAGTTGGGAAAGCAAGTGAAAGAGGCGGCAGCTATTTTAAGTGCCGTTGAACTATCAAGGAATACGATCTATTCTATTGTAATTTTTCAGTGTGAATCCTCCCGGGGTTTGCATCTTTAAGTATATTTTCCTGCCCGGCAACTCTGACTCTGTTGGTGTTAGTTTTCCCATTTAAATTTCTGCGAACATATTACGAAGTATCGTTTAGCATTCTAATTTCTATGCTTCGTGTTTTTTTTTACGTTCTAGTAGCCGAGACGGTCTTTACCCCGGCAATGGTGATTTGAAGCGATAAGCTAATCTCTGATTATTGAATTGATAGTGATAAAATTTTAATTCAGACTTTGAACTCTGAGACTGTGTCAAATTTTCTTTACATAATTGAAGGTTCTAATTATATTAGTCATAAGGGCTTTTGGTTAGCTGGCATCCATTTTTGTAACAGGTGATAGAATATAATTTTTAATTCCCTGCAACCTGTTTGTAATTGCAAGCCAGATTTAACTTGTTGGAAGTATTTTCCTAAACGTGTATTTTTTTTTTTTATTTCCTTTTGTGCGAATGTTGTTAGTTTTGTATTATAATTTCTTACTGACATTTTTTTTTTGCACGTTGCCCAAGAAGGACTATTGTTACCCTTTTAAAAAAAAAGGACGAAGTGTCAATTGTTTAAGTAGCTATTTGATAATTATTGAAATTTTTATACTTGACATAAGTTTCGTTTTTCGTAAAATCTTTATCGAATGGCGATACCGTTCATTTACTCAGTAGTTAAGTTCATTAAAATTTTCTCTTGAAACGTGCCTACAGATTGTAGCATCATTTGTACTTAATTGTCGAGTTTATTTGGCCGCACGTTGAAATTCAGTTTATTTCTGGATTCTATTGTTACCCTTTAATTTAAAGGATGATGTTGTGATTATTTATAATTAATTTGCTTCCACAGTTTCCAAAATTGTCTTTTTATGGGTTCTCTTTATTCAGTTAATATGCATATTTGTTTACAATTAGTATACAAATAAAACTAACTTATGTTATTTACACGTACGCTTTTACAATGAGTGTCTTATTTAAAATCCCACTGCGCCAGATTTCTGACCGTGACATTTAGCGGAGAAATGAAACTAAAACTGCATTTTCATTAGCGGATTCCCCGATGCTCTCCGTTTATCGTTTTACCCTCCTTGGTTTGGTTGGTTTGGTTTGTTTGGTATTAACGTCCTTTTCAACTGCCATAGTCATTTCAGGACTGCGTTATAGGGGCCGCAAATTTTTGCCTCGCAAGGGTTCTTTAACGTGCAGCCGGCAAACGACTACACGGGACCAACGGCTCTACTTCCCTTCCGAAGGAAGTTCGTGATCTCAGGATTTTCCCCCTGAAAGAATCCTCGTCGTCCTTGGCCGGGGTCGAACCCGCGTCCTCGGGCATTTACCCTCCTTGACGAGGCTAGCGTTTACCTATGTTTTGCAATATGTTGCTTCCGATGAAAGCAAATATCGGATCCAAGAAATCAATTTGGTCCTCGCTTCCCCGAAGAATACAGGCCGAAATGAGCTCACTCTCCAGTGGATCAGTTGGTCGTTGTTTGTCGGAAGGCGTGACTAAATTTCTTCAGAGTAATTAGTACTTACACCCTCACATAAACTACACATTCCCCAAAAATTTTGAGGTAAAGCTTCCGCCTCTTTCTGTGTATTACTTTGCAAACCGCATGATTGCTCTAATAGTTTGCAATTTATTAAATTTTCAAATTATCTGTTACTTTTGGATTATTCAGTGAACCTTAATGCGCTGCCGTTGAAGAGTTTGTTTTCTTTATTTTAAATGCCCTGAATTTTTTTTAAATTTATAAGTGTTTATGTTTGGATATACAGAGTCGAGTCAAATTATTCTGACCACCAGCTAATATCCCGAATAACCGCCTTTAGTGGCATGGACAGCAGCTAGACGGCGTGGGAGTGAGTCAGTAAGAATCTGGTAGGTTTCTGCTGGTAGCTGTTGTCATGCAGACAGTAAAGCATCCGATAGCTGCTGAAGGGTACGCGGTGGTTGTTCCATAGCCCGCACATGACGATCGAGGTGATCCCAAAGGTTCTCGATTGGGTTGAGTTCTGGGGGCCAGGGTAGTACTTGGAACTCTTGGTCGTGTTCCTCAAACCACCCCCGAACAAGTGCAGCTGTATGACACGTCGCATTGACTTGCTGGAACGTGCCATCCCCCTCTGGAAAGACAGGACCAAGTATGGGTGTACTTGACCTGCAATTATGGATAAATAACCGAATCGGTTGAGAGTGCCTTCCACAGGCAAGATTATTAGAATAATAAGGTTGCGCGCTCAGGAAGGTTCCGTACGATTGGTCGAATTCAAGCAAAGCGGATGATGTCATCCAGAGGCAAGCGGAGCGGAAGGGAATGAAGCGATTCAACAGAAAACTATACGATCACGACGGTATATTGTAAACAAAAAGTATGAATTCAATTTTACATAATAATGGTCGGAAATTAATTGAATATTAAATAATGGCATGAAATGTAATTTCTGAATATTAAAATAAAACGATGAAATTTTGGAATTTTGATTTTACAGTAAATAAAGTTATATCAGGAACCTATGAGGAGTCTCATCTATTCCTGTCTATATGAATAAGTCTGAATCGACAGATTAAATGAAAATTGATCGAGTAAGCTTTCATCGACAAGAGAATTCTCGAATAGTCAAATTTAAAAAACTATAAAAATTAGATGCGTAATAAAATGAATTCATTGTTTAGGGTTATAGCAGAAGAGTCCTTGGGAAAAGAAGAACGAAATGCTTCCAACTCTTTCATTCTGGCAACACGCTATTGCACAGTTGCAAACCATTTGAACAATAAAATTTCAAGTTTAATTACTCTATATTCACTTCATTACGATATAGGCAGTAGGAGCAACAATTTTATTCCGAAATAGCTTTCATGGGTTCCACGAAAGTACCTAATAATGCCTCAATCAAACCGAAATTCGCGCCGATTCATTTGCTAATCGCGCCACTTCGCCTCTGGATGACGTCACGGCACGCCGAGATCTTTTTGAGATTGTGCGAGATCTGCTCTGAGCGCGCAACCTTATTATTCTAATAACCTTGTTCCACAGGTGTCTGTGGGCCCAAATAATACCCTGAGAAAACTCCCCACACAATGACGTTGCCGCCACCAGCCTAGACTCGTCCTACAATGGATGCAGGATGCTTGTTCTCGGAGGTTTCTCGCCTCACCCGCCAACGCCCGCCATTTCTGTGGAGCAGAAATCGTGACTCATCGGAGAAGGTAACTTTTTCCAGTCAGAAGTGGTCCAGTTTCTTTACTGTTTGGCAAATTAAAGCCGTTTTTGATGATGAACCTTCGTCAGTATGGATGCGGTGGTCAGACGTAGCAGGGTCCTCTCTACTGTGGTTTTAGAGACATGTCTGTTGGTAGCACCCTCGTTGGTTTGAGCGGTAAGTTGGTCCACTGTAGCTCTTCGGTTGGTCTTCACACGCCTTCGCAGCCGACGTTCACCTCTCTCATCAATGGCACGTGATGCACCACAGTTCCCATACCGTTTATTCCGAATGGTCCCATTTTCCCAGTCATGGTGCACTTTAACTACAGCAGCAGGAGAACAGTTCAGAAACTGTGCGGTTTCCAAAATACTGCCACCCTTGGCCCGAAAGCCGATTATCATCCCCTTTTCCAGACCTGATAAATCACGTTTCTTACCCATTGCAACAATGAGTGATATGTTTTCAACATAGTGGAAACCTGCCTTATATAGTCACCTAACCAATTCCCAACACCTGACATAGTTCCTGGGTGGGCAACCCCGAAGACAAACGTAGGAGGTGGTCATAATAATGTGACTCGACCCTGTATAAATAAAGTAAATTGAAACGAGCTTAATTAAACGATCAATTATCCGTTTCGTCTGTTATTACCGTAGAAAATTAAGAATGGAAGGGCGATATTACGTCGATGTTAGGAGGACTGTCAGCACCCAGTATCAGCAATGCCGTTCTTCTGATCTCGAGATTCTTGCCTGGTTTCCTTGCTGGGAGGAGGAGCTGCAAACATCCACTTATACATGATAGCTGCTGACATACCCCCAGAAATCGGAGCTACCCAGTAGATCTAGAAAAAGAGAAAAAAAGATAAAAAAATGCTAATAACTATTACCAAATATTTATGTTTCAGGAAATGATTTGAAGCGTCTAGAATAAGTCAGAGTTCCCAAAAATAATTAAGAAAATCTATTAAATGTATGTCATAACACTAAGGGTGTGTCTAAAAAGTCCGACCGGTCGCGGTCAAAGCCCGTCGCAAAGCTCGTTTTGGAGCCACCAATGACTGACTCGAAATTTCGAATATGTCCGATCGACGCGGGAACGATGCAGGCATACGTAACTGGCTTTATTCATTTTAAAATTTCGCCCGATTCAGACGACCTTTGATTCATAAAGTAACGGCCGGTCGCGGTCGGCTGCCTCGGTGAGAAACGTCAAAATGGCGGACGAAAGTAGAAAATTCAAGTGTTCGAGTGCCCGATATGTGACAAATACATTTTGGAGAAAGGAGATGGCGAAATATGATGAGGAACCTTGCTGCGACGTCATTTTGAAGCAAAATGCTCACGACCGCGCTGTCCATGAACGAACAAACGGAAGCAAACGACCGCCGCTCGGACTTTTTAGACACCCCCTAAGTTGCTTGTAAACTTTTAAATTTACGTAACCGAGGTCCCTGAATAAATTTTAGCTATTGAGGAACATTCGCCAGGCCAAAAAAACGTTAAGGAAAAGAATGAAAGCTCTACTTGATTTAGTGTAAATTTGTAGATCCTAGCGCCGCCACAGCCTGTTGGTAAAGTGGTATGCAGAGAAGCTCTCGCTCATGTCAAAGAGGGCAAATGCTTTGCTATACGTACCTGAAGTTTTTTTATTTAGTTTTAAAATGCTAAATTAAATTATTGTTCATTTATTTTCTAATTTATTTACTGACACGGTTTATTATATTGAAAATATAATTATTTTATTCCATAACATTATTTTAGATATGAAATCTTGTATTTTTTTAAAAAAAATTCTGTAATTTTTCAATATATTTTAGAAAGAAAAGAAATTTTTATTTTAACATGACTTTTAATCACTTAATTTTTAAAAGTGATTTAAAAGCAGACACCACAAAAAATTAGACAATGGAAAAGATGTTTAACATAATTTTTTATCATTTTAGTTAGTGATAAAAGTTTATCGGATTCTAATTTTCCAATGGTTATAAAATTTATAATCTTATTTAATGCTCTTACAGTCAGTGCATTCATTTTTTCAAGAATTTTTTTGGCTAAAGAGCTCGCAGCGTATGCAAACGAATTTGTTTCAAAGAAATTTGGATTTTCAATGTCTAGAGTTATTGGATCTGAGTCAAAAGAAGACTTTGCAACTGCTTCGAATTCCTTGGATGTTTCTTGCAACATTTCAAGTTGGCAGTTAAAGTTCATCATTATCCTTTTCACAGTTTCCTACTAACCAGGATAAAATAACATTTGTGGCCATAAGTTTTGTAGCAATGCTGTTTTATTACTTGGCAATTGTTTTATCCTTAGCAACGCACGCGCAAGCAAATTAATATAAGCTGAGGCTGCACTGAATTGCATTGTTATAACAGCACAAACAATCAATAAACGTATAAGGATAAGAAGCACGGTCTATAGATATTCATGGGTCATCGAGCTTCGGCCATTTTCCATTGTTTCGAGAATCTAAAGAAAACAGATCGCGCCAGGTGCCGCATAGATCGAATCAGGGCCGACCGTGACCTGCGATAGAGGTTTTTCATTGAAACTGAAAATGAAAGTAAATTTTCTGTCTGTCGATAGGGCGGCGCTGCAGGCGTTTTTGGGCCGAATGTACATGTAGCGCCACTTTTCAATAGAGTTCCCGCCCTATTGGGAGCTAGAAACTTTAGCTTCATTTTAACAATGAAGCTCGATGACCATGAATATCTATAGACCGTGATAAGAAGTTAAGGCTGTGTTTATATCACGTGATAAAAGCTGCCCGATCATCGAACGGGGACTTCTCTGCGACGCATATTTCCCGCCAGACTTGGATGGCGCCACTTACGTCTACGCGACAATACAGGGGAAATTCGACAATCGATCAGTGAAGTGGAAAGAAAAGACGCGAGTGGTCCAGGAGCCTAGCTCACTCTGCACGCTCGCCCAAAAAGTAAACCAGATGATGTACACTGATTTGGAAAAGAAGCCTGATGAACCTCTTAAGTCATCCAGAAAGGAAGTCCCTACAAGGCAGGGACGAGAGTCGGATTGTAGATTGACGAATAGAGAACAGAATCTACGAGTATTTGGGCAAGATTCAGTACTTAGGGAAGATGGCCTTGCTTATGTCATCGAAACAGACATCCAGGATATGACGGGGTCTTCTAAACCTGAGGGGATCCTTAACGAGTGAGCGATTCAGAATACCGGCAATGGGCCGAAGAGCAACATAGAAGATCCTTCTGTGAAGATCCTTCCACCTTGATTTGCAAATAGTAGCCCAATCAGGCATACCGTGAAGCAAAATGGAACGTATCACTACCTTGTACAACAATAGTTTGTTATCCACTCCAAGAGCGCTATTTCGCCCCAGGAGCGCGATCAATCTGAACTTCGCTTTCTTGGCCTTGTTGAGAGTATATTGAACTTAGTCGTTCCATTTGAGCTTGGAGTCAATCATAACACCGAGATACGTATAATTTTATACCCACACAATCTTCCTGCCGTATAGGAAGAGTGACCTTGGAGGATTTTTGCGTTTGCGAGTGATAAACATGACTTTACACTTTTTGACATTCAGCTGTAATCGCCACTTAATGAACCAGCTCTCACACTGATATAGTCGACTGATGACGTGGGTAGGAAAAATCAAAAAATTATACAAACTCTTGAACAATAGAAAACAACCAGCAATAGGATGCCAGTGTGGATAACGACATTTTAAGAAAGAGAAAAACCTCTTGTCCACAAAAATATTTTTAATCAAGCGTATACAGGGGAAATTCACAGAACAGGCTATTTACACTATATGATCACAAATATCCGGACACATGCACGTTTGCGCACTAGCCACGATTTCATGGAAATCAATAGGGCGTTGCACATCCCTTTGCCCGAATCAAAGCTTCCACCCTTCGGGGAAGACTTTCCACCAAATGTTGGTAGGTACTTTCCGGAATGTTCCTCCATTCCTCCCGAAGAGCGAGAATCAGTTCAGGTACAGAAGTTGGCCGATGTGATCTGGCCCGCAAGCGTCTTTCCAATTCATCCCACAGACTCTCTATAGGATTGAGGTCGGGACTTTGTGCCGGCCAACCCATTTCTTCGACCCCTGAGTCCGCAAACCACTGCTGTACACGCCTCGCTTTGTGGCACGGAGCATTGTCGTGTTGGTAGAGAAATGGCCCGTTTCCGAAAAATTACCACAACGTTGGAAGTGCACAGTTGTCCAAAGCATTCAGATAACGGTCGGAGTTCATGATTCCTTGCACAGGAACGAGCTGGCCCAGTCCGTACCATGAAAATGAGCCCCACACCATGACTCCTCCTCCTCCGAACTTGACTGTGGGCTCTGTGCAATCAGGTAAGAAGCGTTCTCCAGGTATGCGCCAAACCCAAACTCGTCCATCGGATTGCCAGAGTGTGTAGCGAGATTCGTCTGTCCACATTACACGTTTCCATTGGTCCATTGTCCAGTTTCTGTGGGCTTTGCACCACTCCAGACGTCGCTTGGCGTTGACCCTGCTGATGTGGGGCTTATGGGCAGCAGCACGGCCATGGAATCCCATCGTGTGCAGTTCCCGACGAATTGTCATGGTACTGGAATCATTTGCAGAGGCGTTTCGAAACTCTGTGGCAATTTTTTCCGCCGAGGACTTCCGGTTGCTGCGGGTGACATGACGAAGCACTCGACGGTCTCTGTCCTTTAGTTTCTTGGGTTTACCGGTTCGTTGTTGAAGTGTTGTTGATCCCCGGGTCTTCCATTTCATAATGACATCGCCTACTGTTGACTTGGGTATCTGAAGAAGGCTGGAAATGTCACGCACGGACTTGCCGCATAGGTGACATCCAACGATGGTTACACGTTGTAACTCACTGAGCTCTGCCGAACGACCCATTCTTGCCAACGTCCAAGCAGAGTTGTGTCTGAAGGTGTGGGAAGCTATTTAAATGATGTGCAAGTCATTATCATGTGACATTGGGACAATCGATGATCTGTGAGGGGTGTCCGGATATTTTTGATCATATAGTGTATAAGTTACAGAAAGGCTGCGGATCCTCATCACCGACCAATCAACGAACAAGTTGGCCGACCAATGAGAGAGTAAACCACAAAAACCAATCGCCTTGACCCAAGGGTAATACAGAAGAAAATTCATTAGAAAAAAAATAATGTACTTACCCTGGGTGACAGCACAGATTGAGTGCTTGTTTTCCTACACTGGGACGCCATCTTATTTAGTTCACAACAACCGTGAACATTTGTCAGATTTGTATGGACTACCGAAAAACTGTAGGTAAGACTGGCAGGCCCAGCAATGCTTCGCTATTGCTAAACAGGGCGATTCAAATTTCAGTGTACAAACTTTTAGGAGAGGTAGTATGGGTGATTCTAAGCAAAAAAGTTCATATGAACATGATCCGAATTTGAACGATAACTGAGATATGAACAGATATAAAAATACCACCACTAAGATCAACAAGTTAATAACTCAGGTTCTCTAACGCTTAGGATAATGAATTTTGGAGGAATAATAGGGTACATAAAACTGTGTATACCGTTAAAACTTGTACGAGTTCCAACAATTAATTTCTGCGTTACGCAGTCCAGATCGTAACATGTGCTGGGTAGTACTCGCATCTGAGCACGAGTTACGACAGGGCGGCGCTCAAAACAGTCGGAGTGACAAGAAGCATTTTACGTGTTTTGCTATGGGGCTGAAGCTATTTAATAACACAAATTTTTAAAAATTTTGACAAACAACCTGGAATGCTGAAATTTCATCTAACTTAAGTAATGGATAGATATTGCTTTATGCTGGGGTGCACTTCTAGCTACCAAGTAAAAGGGGAAAGGACTCAAAAAAAGATGTTTTAGGATAATACAGTCTGTTGCATGTAATGCACATAATGATATGATTTTAAAATTTATTATGATTTTTTTTTTTGAGACAGTTGATTGCACTTTTTTATGGAGACATAACTAAACAAATAAATCAAAACAAATAATTTAATGCTATTTTTTTTATAGATATTATTATCTATTTTTAATACAAATTAAAATATTCTGTTTATCTTATTAAGTAAATTTAAAAAAAAAAAGTGATAAAATGAAATAATTTAAAATAAATAGTTTAAGTAAAAAGGGGAATATTATATTAATAGATTAAGTGGAAATTCTCCTTTAAAATTTTTAATAAAAATTAGATAAAATTAAATAAATTAAAATGTACGGTTCACCAATTACAAATCTATGTTGTATGAGATGTGGTTCAGTTTTAAGAAGAGATGATTTATTGTAGAAAGAAATATCTTGTAAAATTAAAGAAAATTGAATTTAATGAATTTTAATTTACATTATTTTATTATACAGTTTAAAATACCGTATTCTTTCACTTCATCTGTTAATAAAGAAATGAAAATAATATTTTTTTAAAAGTTATATTTCATACTCCTGATTTATATTATTTCATGTATCATTTTATTTTATTTAAAATTCACTTAATATTAAGATAAATCGCAAGAAAAAAAAACAGAATTTATTTAACATGCAAAGCTGTCAAAACAATAAAATTGATTAATAAAACAAAAGTTTTGTTTACTTTGTATGCCTTTGTAATGATGAGTGAGTATAGAGAAAAAAATTTTGTCATAATGTTAGGAAAAAAATTAATTTTAAACTGTTTTCTTAACTTTATTCTGGAAAACCTAACTATCTTCTATGCTTTCATCTCCCTCTGACTGACTGGAGCGCCACGAGTGGCCAAATCGTTAAAGGTGCCAAAACTTTATGCATTGGCTGGCAGATTTGGAGTAGAAGTGATTTTGGTATAGTGAAGTCAGTTACGTGCTGGAGCAGATGGCATTACCTGGTTTTCTAGTGACATAAAGTCGTGGTTTTATTTGAGTTTTGTAAAGGATTTTTCTCTTTCTTTATTTTGTAATAGAACGTGAACATGCCTGCAGTTTGTTCAGCGTACAACTCTAGTAATCGAAGCGATAAAATAACATCTATCTTGTGTTATACGTGTGTGGTCTGGCGGAAGTGTCCGAGGTAGAAAATGGGCGTGAAAGTGTGTCTAGCATTTGTGTAGTGTTCTGTGAAGGTGTAGGTGTGAGAATTTGGTTAATGGGGGAGAGTTTTGGGGAAGAATGGACATCATGAATGGTGGGTGGGGTTGTGTCATTGGAAGTTAATGTGTGGAAGGTGGGAGTAAATGTACGTGTTTGCTGAAGGGGTGGAAGGACTGAAGGTGAAGTTGTTGAGATATGTATTGGTGAATCAGATGGTGTAGGGGTGTTGTCGGAGATGTTGTGTGGTGCATGATTGTCAGTGTCTTGTGTAGTGTTGGAGATAAGTTTGAGTGTGGCGAGAGGTTGACAATATCTAAGTATGGTGTGTGAAACCAGATCCAAACCCTTTTAAGTGTCTAAAATTATTATTTTTAATCCTGTTCGTTATAAAACGTTGAAAGTTTATTTTTGTAGGTGTTTTTAACAATCTGTGTTGTGGATTCTCCAGGAAACCAAGTAACAATGTAATCATATGCAGGGTGAGAAGGCCGACCAATCGCAGTTAAGGAGTGGTTAGATGGAGTTTTACTTATAGTATGGATATCATCCTAAAAGAAACAAAGACAGCAAAAATAATAGTACTCAAAATAACAGAAAATAAATAAATTAAACAATTTCAGCTCGAAACACAAACAACACTGAAGACGCCTAATGTACGAACTAAAGGCACAGTTCCCAAGGGGTAAAATTTCTTCAGAGCATTACTTGATCGATCCAGCAGTCTTCGTTGGTACCTACAAGTTTAACTCCAACCTGAACGCTTGCGCACGCATTCCAACTTCAGGCAATATCTAATACAGTTTTATATCTGCAAAGAGTATAGGGTCAGGCGACTCCAGCGCAGAACGACTAAGCAGAGGTTGCGTGTTTGCTCCAAACTCCATGGCGTCCGTTGGTTCTCGTTGACGGTCCAACACGCATAGTTGAATTCCGGTTCGGGTAACTTAACAAGTTGATGCTTTAGCTTGCGAGGGAAGTTCCCCCTCAGCAGGAGCTGCCGACGCCGACCGAGTTTGGACCCCAACTGCTTTTTCCGACTGATTTTTCGTTCCAAAATCCCTCTGGGCATTTGAAAACGAGGCAGCCAGTTACCAACACCACCTAAAGAGAAAGCCTGAGCGCGGAAACGTCATAAATTGTTACATCATGATACGAAGTCATAATTTAGGGATTATTATTGGCAGAAATGCGATTAAAGATGACTTTTTATGATGATGTAACAATGTATGAAATTTTTCGCGCTCAGGCTTTGAGTAGAGGTGGTGTTGGCCGTACACGCTCTACGAGCCAAGCATTGTTTAAATTCGTCGCCGTAACAATACACATTAAAAAAGAGCAAAAATAAGAAAAATATGAACTATCTTCAGAACAATAATTGACAAAACTCGTACTATAAATTATCTTAAAAATATATTAGTTCTAAACGACTTTAACACTATTCAAACACAAAACGTGTAATTATTAACACATAACAACGATAATAATTCCGACACAGTTTCTGAAATTTCTTTCTTAAATTAAAACACAGTTTGGAATTGTAAGACTTAACTACAATTAGGCTAAAACTGGGGCGCCACAGTACGTATGTATGTGTGGATGTCACACGCCATAACTTTTGAAAGGATTGACCTAGAGGCTTGAAATTTTGTACACACGTAGGCCCTATACAGAGGACGGTGCGAAATTTATAGCGAATCTTCTAGGATGGCCCGGGGCCCCTCAGGTTCCTTTTTATCCTTAGGATAAAGAGGCCTAAATCCTGAAATTTCGTAAATTTATAGTGCGATTCTAAAAAAATAAAACCAATATACAAGAAAAGTGATTTAAGCCTCTAGGGCTCCGCCGGGGCCGCGAGGCTCCAAATACAAATCAAGCTATAACTTTTGAACGAAAAGACTAGGATCTTAGCAACCATTGTATTTGAAAAATTTGTGCCCCTCCACTTATTATAGTCACGAGCCGCTACTGCTCGTAACATTTTGATGCTAAAATCCTTATATCGTAGGATGACGATGCCTTAACTAATTTTTTACCTTTCCTGGTTAAATATAAAATTTCTTTCTAAAAGTCCTTGGTTTTCTAACAATAATTATTAATAATAAAATTTTAGCTTTTTTCTTTCTTTTTTCCCATACACTTGACGCGGTCGACGACAATAAAATGCTTCATTGTATAGGAAACGACAAATCATGTGGTGATCTTTAATAAATGTTAAATTCTGTTTCTGGCCGTTGACAATTTTTGTTGGCTGACGCAACTTAGAAAATAAAAGAGTTTGGCCATCACTGATCTAGAGGGATGTGAGGGGCGTGATTCTCTGGGAAATGTGGACACGCAATCAGATCATCAACGTCCAGGTATAGGGTAAACAACTGCAACGTTTGGCAGACGCAATTAAGGAAAAACGTCCTGAAATAACCGATGTTATATTTCTTCACGACAACGCGCGATCACAGGTTGCAAGTGTAACCCATCAAAAACGGTTACACTGGAGTAAGGAATTCTCCCTTATCCACCATACTCACTAAACCTTGCGTCTACAGACTACCAGTTATTTCAGACACTGCAGAACTTCTTGAATGGCAAAAACTTCGCAACTGATGCGGACCTCACAACTGCATTAGGTGACTTCTTCGACGGAAAACCAGCTGCTTTTACCACACAGCATCCATGATCTACCTCGTCGTTAACAGCAGGTGTTCGACAGTAACGGTGTACATTACAGATTAATATGTGCCTTTAGCCGCATTGTTTCCGTTTATTTCGTCATTTATAAACATTGTGCGAGAACTTTCTTTCCAACCCAATAAGCTATTAAAACACGAACGAGCTTTTGACTCAACATGGTAAAAAATCGCTTATGAATAATCAGCTTATTAAAACAGATCTTTACCAGTGAAATAAAACTAATCTAACATTTATTACACTGGGCAACAATGAAATTGCTTCTTAGGTGAAGGTACCCAATCCTGAATGAATTTAACCTGCTGAACACGAATACCACATTGAAAAAACTTAATTAGTTCTCGTTGAAGAGATATTGACATATTGTCCGTTGTAGAGGTGCTATGTTTTAAGCCTAGAGAAACGAATGTACAGCACCCACACAAAATCATTCCTCTTTTACATATCAAGCTCGGTCTTGTAAAAAAAACTTGTTAAAAGCCATGGTTAAGAATGGATCAGCATTCAAGATCTGCATGAAAAATTCCTTCAACTCAGTGAAGCCAAAATTAAAGAGGGTGTTTTGTGGGACATCAGATTAAATAGCTCTTCAGAATCCCCACTATGAGAAGAAAACGAAAATCCGAAGATTAACGTATTCTTACATGTATTATAATATTTACATATATTCTTTTTCTTTTCAAAAATACGTAAACATTACTAAGAAACCGTAGCCAATTCACCCTTTTTCTTAGTCATATTCGTGTTCAGCCAACACCACCTAGACAGAAGGCCTGCGCACAGAAACGTCATACATTGTTACATCACCATCAAGCGGCTATTGTTAATCGTATTTCTACCAATAATAAGCTCTAAATTTAGCCGCTTGATGATGATGACGTTTCTGTGTCCAGGCCTTCTGTCTAGGTGGTGTTGGTTCAGCACATTGAATTCATTAAGAAATCAGTATTTTCATCTTGGAAGCATGAACTTTTTGAAATATTTTTGAATAGTGTTATTAACAATGAAGATTAATAATTAATAATGCACGCTTAATAATAATATTATTGCAAATGTTAAACCACTGACTTTGTTCATTGTTGGAAATTTAAATTTGAAGTTTGAGATGCCCTGGTTTAGCCAATACTTGGGAATTATACAGGATAATCTGCATCTATCAAACATCTATATAGCTCTTACAGTTTGGCTTTTTCAATGATGGAAGCAGGAGGTAACAAAGAAAAGTTACTGCAGAAAATGGGTATCGAGGCGATTATACTCCAATAAAATGCTTCTCGTATACGTTATTATTAATGAAAAAATTTATTGTGTAGTTCCAGATAACAGCAAATTTATTTTTAATTATGTCTAATGCGTTTCGATCGTGAGATCATACTCGGAGACAAACTATAGAATTACTTACATGTATTAGTAATAGTTAAACATGTATTAAAATTGTTATTGTTGGAAGTTGTGATATTTAGACGATATGATTGTTGATTATAAAATATTTTGATTTCATTTATTTTTTCATAATAAACACCCAAATTAAACATGAAATCAAATCACTGTACTCTGTCCAACGAAAGAAAAACTGGGCGTTCTAATTAAATTTCCTATTTCAATTGTTAAACATTGTTGCTAAGTAAAATTAACAATCGCTAACAATTGAAATCTGAAATTTAACTGGACACGCCCAGTTTTTCTTTCGTTGGATAGAGTATAAATAAAAATCAAACTTTGCAGGCCGCATTTCTGCACCTTCTCTATTATTAATTTCAAAAAACCTTAATATCGTGTAAATAATTCTTAAAAGTGTATCTCTATGGAAGATCTCAAGATTGAAACGTGTAAGCCCTAATTTAAATAAATTATTTGTTATTCTGGACTCGCTGGGTTTATTTTAGATTGACGAGAAAATTATACATCCAACCCCAACTAATTTGAATTTTTTTTTTATAAAATTATAAAAAATAGGCAAGCATTTATTAGTTGAATATTTAATGGAAAAGTAGACTTTTATTCCCGTTATTAAAATGAAAATAAATCTACTCAATTCAATTTATTACATAATCTACTCAATTTCTGACATTACAACCGATTGAAAGAAAAAACAACAAATTGCATCAAAAAAGTTCTTCCTACAACTGTTATTCATAGATTCATTTCATTCAACAAGTTGCTTATTCCTATCATCCAACTAATGTCTAAAATTGAATTGATTATTTATTAATAATTTATTCTTATTTTGATAATGAGAATTTTATATAAAATTTACAATAACAGGGAAACATGACCATTAAGGGTTCAGTACCATGTTGTGGGAATTTTTGAGCGGTTCATTATTTCATAGCTGTGCCCCTCAAATCTCTCACCGACCATTATCCAGTCGACCCCCGTTATTACGAACTTGGTTAATGCGAATTATTGCTTATTACGTTTTTCTTCTCCAGTCTTGACTCAGTGACTTTAATTTCTATATAAAATTAGTCGTTTATCCCTGTGTACTTCATTGGTAACAGTAACAGGTTATAAAACGTAGCTTACTTAACAATGGCGAGGATAGAGTAGCTCACTCTACCGAACATAATTACAAATCTTATTGATGAAAAAACTTTTCATATTGGGATAATAAATCCTGATAAATTTTAGTAAAATTGAAGGTTATCAGTCCAACAAAAAATACAAAAACATTTAAAAGCAATTTATCACCATCCATAAATCACTAACTTAATCACAAAGATTCCCGATGAAAAAAGTAGTTCATTATGATATAAATCTTCATGTTCAGATACTTATTCCTATCATCCTACTAATGTCAATAAATTCAATAAAATTGAATATTTACAAAGTTATTAGTAAATTGCACCTATGACGGTAACATTCGCACATTTTTTAAAAGGAGAAAGAAATACCCAAACATGATACATCAACCATAAGAGATTCATCATTAATCAAAAAAAAAAGAAAAACAAGAAAAAAAAACACACGAGCACATTCAGATTATTAGCTTTTTCATAAAAATAAGAAAAAGTACCGCATAAATATACAAAATAGAAATTAATATTTAAATAAAGTCTAATATTTACAGCGCCAACGATATTTTTGTTCAGGTAGATAAATTATTTTTGTTTTCCTTAATAATGACAGCTTCTTTAATAAATTTTATTAATGGTTTGTTTTAATGTAATTTGAATTATCCTTATTTTATTTTTAAAAAATCATTTTTTATCAATGTATTCTTCTTTGTTTCAAAAGATATCGTGAAAATTTTAACTTTCTTTGAGAAATCATTAATACGTGCTGATATAAAAACCTCGTTAGTTGTGTACTTTCCATAAATACTTTAAAATGATCATTACAGTATTTCTAATTTTTAAATTTTGAATAACATCATTCATTTTTTCTGATAATAAATGCTTCTGCTTTAATGCACTCGCTCAGAAATCTGAAATAATGTTTAAATGTAGTCGAGTACAAAGAATGATTATTTTGAATATGTCATAAAAAGAGAAAACACAGTCACATATAATGATAGTTACGTATCGCTTAAATTAGTAGTATTAATTTAAGCGATACGGTAACTATCTTTATTGCTGACGCGTTTCAGTGTTACATTATTATCACGGGCTAATAGATTAAAGTTAAAATTTACAAAATATGTAAATTTTCTATTAGTATTAAATAATGGCAAAATAATATTTTTGTAAATAATTTCAGGCGAAACGCATTGGAATAAATAATAAATTAAGTATAAATAAAATTTTATTTTGACATTAACTTTATTGAAAAATTTTTCAAACATTATAGAAAAATATAACTTTTGCGAATTACTTATAAAACTGATTATTTTTTTTAGTGTACAATTATTTTTTATATGCAATAAAAAGTAGTTGCTAAAAATTTACAAATACATGTATATTGATATAACCTCAATCTGTCACCGTCTATAAATCTCCAAGCAAAACCACAAATATTGTTGATGAAAAAATTCTTCATGACGAAAAAAAAATCTTCATGTTTGAGGTAATAATTCCTATCATCCCGATAATTTCACTAAACTTGGGTAATAACCAGTCCAGTAAAAATTACACAAATACATTGACATAAAAATCAATTTATCACTATCCATAAATCAACAAATATAACCATAAATTTTGCTGATGAAAAAAAAACTCTTCATGACGAAAAATTTTTCATATTAAGGTTAATTCCCCTCATCCTAAAAAAGTTTCCATTAAAATTGGATATCAGTCCAATAAAACTTAAAACCTATGACTTAGTATTAATTCACAAATATGTTTAAACAGGAAACAAATCAAAGAGAAGATAATAATGAGACTAAAGATAATTCCAACACATACTTGTAATTACGAAGTAGGAAAGGATTCGAACAAGGGATCACGCCTTTCGCTGGCGCAGATATAATCGATTGAAGGGACGTTTCCCTTCCATTTTCTAAACCAAAAAAGAAATGTCACAACAACAAGCCGTTAAACATCACTGATTGTTAAGAGATGAAGCATTAATTAAAAGAAAATTGTTCTCTCGCAAGAGAATTCTGTCCAAAAAAGACCACTTTCATAAAACAACACTTTAATAAGTGATTCAAATTAATTACTTTTTTATAACTTTATTGAAAAAAATTTTCAAACTGTTTGCGGTTGGGACGCGTTATTTTTTTATCCTCAATGTATTCCACGATCAATTAATTTTAATCATTTTTGTAATTAATTAAAATTAATTAATCTTTTGTAATTAATTAAAATTAATTGATCTTTTGTAATTAATTAAAATTAATTGATCACAGCAGAACGACATGATTTATTTTGAATAACTGTATCGTACATCAAACTAACAACGAGACTTACAAATTTTAATATCCATCAATTATTCTCACTTGTTGTTATGGTTTAGATTATGGCCTCGAGGCATTAATGTGGGCGAAAAGATAAGTGCAAAACAATATGGAAAGTTACGTTATTATATTTTTTGCTAACGTAGATTTAGAATTGTTCTACGAAATATTTATGGCGTAAACCAAAACTGGGATAACCTTAAAGTTTATAATGATTAAATATTCCCTTCTCTGAAAGAGCTTTCTTAAGACGTTTCAAGAGTAAAATGAGTCGTTTAAATATAATTAAGAAGTCAATGTGGGCGTTAATGATAGAATTGAGGCAGTGTTTTATACGTTATCATTCGATATAATTTTTGAAATCGTAAGCATTGATGTTGTGTCTTCATTCAATGTTAAACTCTGATTGCAAACTATTTCTCTCACTTCAGTTTTTTGCTCGCATTGAAGTCGATCCCAGTACGTTCATTTGCTGGAGGAACTGCTAAATTGCCGAAAAATCTCCAGAACTTTCACTACAATTGTGTTTCCTTGTAAGCAACTAAACCATGGTAGCAAAGTTGAAAGAAATTGACCTTTCCGGCAACGAATGAGAAATAGCACCAGCAATGCGTTTAGAAGCGAAACAAGAGCAAGTGGTATGACCATCTAATCACGGACTTTTCCTGGCTTTTCTAAATTATGGCGTGAAGGTGAAGGGTGGTAATAAATAACATTTTATTAAGAAGACAAAGCCAGGAAATTCATATAATTCAAGCAGCAAAACTGAATTTCAGGTAACGCAACTAGCGAAAATTGATATCATCAACATGATCGGAATGGTCCATTGGCTGGGAAAGAGACTGGGGGTCAGGAGACTAATTGAAACTTTTTTTTTATTCCAAATATTTAATGAGAACACTGAATTAATCTTTAATGATCTATTATTACGTAGCAAAATTTTAGAATAAGAAACTGGAGAATTAATATTCTGGGAAATAAGATAAGCTATGTACGTATGCAAATTTCCACAAGTCTAATTTCATTACCAGTATTGTACAGGGTTTCCCAAAAGGTCGTTTATAAACTTTAAATGCTGGTCTGTCAGACCATGACGATCAAGTTTTACATGGGAAGTTGTGTCCGATAACGTGACCAGCCACCGCTAGAGGTCGATGTTCGCAGGCGTATTAGAGAGCGGAAAATGGGATCATTTCAGGCGAGGACGTTGCAAGAGCAGGATGCATCGGTTCAATAATGAAGAATTAAAGAATAACTCAAAAATGTTCAGTGAAGGTTTTATTTTTCGCCACACATTAGATATTCAAATTATTGATGAAAAATAGGAAAAAAAATTCCAGTCTGGATCGAACCAGGAACCTTTGGCTCGTGTCACTAACGCGCTAATGAAAAACTGGTCATTGCCCAAAATACATAAACCGGGTAATAAAATGAGACCGATAGTCTCTAATATCGACTCCCCTACATATAGAAGTTTTTGGCCAATTTTCTCAAAACTTTAAAGTTATCAGAGTATGACAGCTCGGTCCATAACAGCATTGAGTTAGTCAAGAAATTACAGCAAAGGACCATCAAGGAAGGAGAAGTATTGATCTCCTTCGATATTGTATCCTTATTTCCCAGCATTCCGATACAAGAAACGGTAAACTTTCTAATCACTATCCTGCACAAGAATAAAGTGCCAACCAAGGTACAGGAAGAATGCCTTAAACTCATTAAACTCTGCATTAATAACAATATTTTTAGTTTTCAAGACCAGGTGTTCAAGATGACCGAAGGTACACCAATGGGCTCGTGCCTAAGCCCAATATTGGCAGAGGTGTTCCTTAAAAGCTTTGAAGACATTCTTAGAACCTCTAATTTCTACTTTCCAGGTTGTTAGTATCGTTATGTGGATGATATCTTTACCATCTTTGATACTAACAGGTGCGATGTCAATGTTTTCCTAAATCACTTAAATAGTTTCTATCCATCTGTACAGTTTACACTAGAATTAGAAAACGATCGAAAGCTTCCTTTTCTCGATGTCACTATCATCAGAGGAAGAGACAGACTAGAATTTGACATTTACCGTAAACCTTCAAATGGACTTTACATCCCGATTGAATCCAGCCACCCATGGAACGAGAAGATTGCCACCTTTATTGCCATGCTGGACACAGCGCTCAAAATCCCCTTGATCCATTAAGGTTTCAGAAGGAAATTGCCCTCATCAAGAATATCGCGACCAGCAACGGGTATAACGAACGACCATTGTAGATTTGCTTAGAAAAAGGAGATTCAAAAAATTCATAAAATACCACACTTGGCAGCCACAAAAACAAGGATAGTATGATTTCCGTACCATATAATAAGCACCTAGTTAAAGGATTGAGCTCTGCACTCAAGTCATTTGGCCTTTGTCTGTTTCAGCAACCCCAACATAATCAAGGACTCCCTACTAAACTCGAAAAGCAAAATCCCGGCTCTACTCAAATCAGGAATCTATGAAATCAAGTGTGCCCAATATGAGAAGGTCTATCGAGGACAAACGATTCGTAATGTGAAAACTAGATATAAAGAGCACATGGCTCATAGTAAAAACGGAAGGATAAACCAATCTGCAGTAGCCAAGCACTCCATCGATACCGGCCACGATTTTCCTATTAATAATGTAAAATTGATATCCTCAATAAATAAAAGGCAACTCCTGGATCCTTTTGAAAGCATTGCGATACATCAGGCAGAGAAAACATCGATCCCTAGATATGGGGCCGATTAACGATACCTCGTTAATTCAATGGCTAACCCGAATAACCAACCAACGAAATTGACTTCTTACAGTCTTTCATTTATTGTCTGGATTGGTTAGTGTTCCTTATAAATACGTCTAGTTTTCACTAAACAGGCACGCTTACAGAGGGTGGCGATTTCGTTAGCAATGACCAGGACAAAGCACAAATTATCGCTGATTCACTGAAGAGCCAATTCTCTACGCCCAAAGAGGATGATTTGGTCAATATTACTCGTGAGGTCAAAGACATGTGTGATAGGTATGGCCACACCCAGCGCGCTCTTGCCTCTTCTGATGTCATTGGCACCTCTGAGATATTGAACATCATAAAGCGCCTGAAAAGCAAAAAGGCAGCCGGCATCGACACCATTGCCAACAGTGCTCTCAAGAATTTACCTCCCAGTGTTATCTGCATCATCACCAAGGTCATGAATGACTGCTGGCTTAGCGGCCATTTCCCTAGTGCTTGGAAGGACTCAGTCATCATCACCATTCCTAAACCTGGACTGGATCCTGCTCTTCCCACAAGTTATAGGCCCATTAGCTTGTTGCCCATGCTTTCCAATGCCTTTGAGCGCAGTATACTCAAGAGGTTCAACGACTACTGCGAGGCTAACAACCTCATTCGTAGTGAGCAATTTGGCTTCCGTCCAGGCCACTCTTGTCAGCTTCAGTTATGGAGGCTCGTTGCTGATTTAAACGATCCTCTCAACCTCTCTATGTTTGGTGGTCTTGTTTTCCTCGATGTCCAAAAGGCCTTTGACCAAATCTGGCATGATGGGCTCATTTACAAAATGATTACCTACGGGTTCCCTGACGATCTAATTGCTCTGGTCCGCTCCTTCCTGTCAAAGAGGACTTTCGTGTTAAGGTTGGGGGCTCCTTGTCTGAACCCTGCGATGTTAATGCTGGTGTACTCCAAGGCTCTGTCTTGGAACCAGCCTTATTCAACTTCATTATCCATGGCTTTCCCAAGTTTGCAAAGTGTAATCTTTACTTGTTTGCCGACGACGGGTCCATCATGACCTAGGCACGAAACCCAGCACATGTCATCACTCGACTCTAAAAAGCTTTACATCAGTGCGAGAGCTGGTTCACTAATTGGCGATTAAAACTGAATGTCAAAAAGTGCAAGGTCATGTTTATCACTCCCAAATGCAAAAACCCTCCAAAGCCCCTCTTCTTATTTGGCAAGAAACTTGAGTGGGTAAAAAGCTATAAATATCTTGGTGTTATGATCGAGTCCAAACTAAATTGGAACGACCAAGTCCAATACGCGCTCAACAAAGCAAAGAAAGCGAGGTTCAGTATGATTGCACTTCTGGGGCGAAACAGCGCTCTTGGTGTGGATAACAGACTCTTGATATACAAGGTTGTGATTCGTACTATTTTACTTCATGGAATGCCTGCTTGGGCCTCTATTTGCAAATCTAGGTGGAAGGATCTCCAGACCTTCCAAAATGCTGCTCTCCGAAACCAAACGCGGTATGAGGCACAGTTTCATACGTTCTTAAACAGACACTGAATGATAGAATCTTAATTGAACTAAACAGGGTTTGAGGGACTGTTTCATACGATTTTTAACAGAGACTGCGTGATAGAATCTTGCTTAAACCATTGCCCAACTTGACAGAAGAGTTGCCAACAACCACTCTATCTATGAGGATTTGGGGATGACCCACATAGGCATCTTTGTCCAGACACTTATGAAGAACATGCTACCCAAGATGGAGAATCATGAAAACACCCTGGTTTCTGGTATCCTGGACCACCCACTCGTTGTTAAGGGTCCCCTCAGGTTTCGAAGACCCCGCCATATCCTGGATGTCTTCTTTGATGACGATAACAAGGCCGTCTTCCCCAACTATTGGATCTTTTAGATCCTGCTGATTTTTGGGGACTCTATTCGTAATGTACAATCTGACTCTCGTCCCTTCTTGGGACTTATTCTCTGGAGGACTAAAGAGGTTCATCAGGCTTCTCTCCCAGTTAAGTGTACCTCCTCTGGTTTACTCTTTGGGCGAGCGTGCAAAGTGAGCTTGGCTCCTGGACCACTCGTGTCTTTCTTTTCACTACACTGTTCGATTGTCGATTGTCGACTAAACAGGCAGTTCACTAGTCGGTCTTCGAACTAGGGGACTCCTGGACTGCTGAACGATGGTAGCAATCGCTTCTGAAAAGATCTTCCAGTATAAGGTTGTATTTTTCTATTTTTTCATTGTTGTGGCAAAAGAGTCATTCATTTATTCTTACAGCAACAAATTGAACAAAAAAATAATGTTTGGGATCTCCCTGTAAAAAACAATGCTTGAAATGCGTTGAAGCTGTAGCATATGATTAGGAGGCTTCTTTTACTTATCTATGTCCGTTTATATAACAATAGCACGTATATTCATGGAGTTATAAAGGTTTCTTTAAAAAATCGAAATCTTTTCGTAAGTTTTTTGTTCATAACATGCAGGATATTCAACTCAGTGCAATTCCATTTTCAGGAATCTTGACAAACTACAGTAGAGACAACAATCTGCAATCAGAATATCAAAATAATAAATATTTGATGAAATATGGGCATTTTTACTAAATAATTTTAACTGCGCATGCGCAAGATTTGCCAAAATGTGTTTTACATAATTTCTTAGCCAGATGTGTAGAGCTACTCTTATAAAAAGTCCAAGCAAATATCGTGAAAATTCAGTAAGATATCGCCGATAGAATGAGTTAATTTCAGTAGCTCTCAAAAATAAACAAAACGATAAGGGTTTTCTTCAAATTTTTATTCAGGTAAGTAAAAGAAGTCTGCTAATAATATGCTACAGCTTCAACGCAATTCAAGCTTTATTTTTTACAGAGAGATCCCAAACATTCTATTTTTTTGTCCAATTTGTTGCATGTCATAAACAAATGTTTTGTCCCCCCCCCCCCTTGTGGGGTGGGGGACAAAACCTTTCATGAAATAATGGGGGGGCAAAATGCTCTTTAAACCCCTAAAATTTCAGGATAATTTGTCAAGTAATTTTCTAGATATTCGACAAAACGTCTAGAATCGAAAGTGTCCGGTCATGTTTGGCAATATAGTGTACTTGCAGAGGACCCGGCGTTGCCCGGGATAATTACGCTTGTAGGTAAACAGAACAACCTCAAAAAGCTAAATTAAACCTCCAAATTGGTTAAATAATAACTCAATCACTATAATATAGAGCGAAAGGACTATCCATTCTAAGAAAAATCCGAAAGACAGGAATTTACCTCTTCACTGAAAAAATCCATTCTAGGTGATATACCGGGACTTGATTTACCGAAAAATTTTCCTTGTGCTTTGAAGGTCATGTATGCGAAATTTTATCAAGATCGGAATAAAACTGTAGATTTGTATAAAAAACAAACAAACAAGCCCACAAACAAACATATATATTGGGCTATCGCAAACACCACGACTATCATAGCCACGACTATCATAGCCCAATTGGTAGAGGCATCGGCCATGATAGTCGAGGTTCCTGGTTTGAATCCGGGTCGCAGAATTTTTCCTTCCATTTTTCAATTGAAAAATCATTGATTTTGTCATTTACTAGAAATATAACTCCGGAACTTTTGTCATCTGTTTGTTACTTTACATATCACACACCCATTTTTCACAAAATTATAATGTAATTGAATAAAGTAATGTTTTTTACGTCAAAAAATACACTAGCAGTAACCAAACCAGTAACCAATAATAACATACAGTAGTTGTTCTAAGCCTTAAAAACCCGCGGCTTTGGCAGTCACCAAACCCGCAATTAAGGCCTACGTCAATTTTTTTTTTAGAAAGTAAAAACTGGAGATTATGTGTCATACAAAACATCTGACCATCTGACAAATAACCGCCCCGGCCTTAGTATCACAAATTCACTCTTTTGAGGAAATTTTCAATAACATTTTGACATAATTGCTGGGAAATTTCGGCAATATTGTGTCGAATTTCATCTTTGAGGTCCTTAATAGTTTGTGGTTTATTGACGTACACTTTATCCTTAAGATAACCCCAGAGAAAGAAGTCCAACGATATCGAGTCACATGATCATGGCGGCCAATTCACATCACCTCGTTACGAGATAACGCGACCATTAAATTTTTGAAGTGAATTTTTATAATTTCTACGCGTTCTATGATTGTGTAGTATTGAATAATTTAACCTCAATGTTTAATAATGGCAGCATATAAAATTCTCTACTCTGATTGCACGACGAAAAAAATGGCGGCAATAACAAAATGTCAGTTCAATTTGGAACACCCTTTATTTTAATAGTATTTGGTTAAAATTTAAATAGCGATCATATCTCTGTTCCTCATTAAGATTAAGATTTTATGATCGCACAACTTTTAGAGAAAGTTAGTTTTGTATTGGGGACAGTATTTTTTTATAGATTCTTATTTAGGAACAAACTACAAAATTTTATATAACAGCATTTATAAGAAAACACACAAACAACTGCATAAGTACGATTAAGAGCGCTGCCAAAACGCTCATTAGCACAACCTGGATCTAAAATTTAGGTTTCACCCTGACATCGGTAGAAAGCTCATTTATGTTTGTTGCAAAGTCATTGCAAAAATGATGCGAAATTTCATTAAGCAAAGCTTTGTAAATGCAAGATTTGTGGAAGGAAACACCTTTCGAAAGGCAACAACATTACAAGCGCGCTCGTTATGGCATTAAGTAGAGAAGCCGTGCATAACACCCGCAAGCTTTGCATAACAAGGTGACTCCCGGTAATTCACTTCGGTTAATTTCTATTTCAAATCTTGTTTTATGAGTCGTATCTGTTTCCATCCTTTCTTTGATGGCAACCGTCCTTGGTGATATGCATTTGTGTCGGCCGACAGCCGATTCCTCACTTATTCTCATCCCTACTGGGATAGTGAATTACTTATTAAAAAACTTCACGCCATTTATTTATTATAATTGCGAATAATGATGGGAAAATCATATTATATATGAGAAAAATTACAGCAATCTTTCACTCGGTCAGTATTAAATTTCAAAAAGAAAAATATATATAATATTATAGAATCTTGTACTTTTGTTTTCTGCTTACCCAGTGATCAGTCCATATTCCAGAAAAAACGGCTGGTCCAAAGGAACGTGCCGGGTTCATACTTGCTCCTGTTGCGGCTAACTACGTATAGAATAATAATTATATAAATTTTAGAAAGGATGATTATATATATGATTGTTAGTAGCTTGTTTTTAAAGTAATTTTCTACTTTATTTATTTACACAGAGAAGAAGTTTAGATATTTTTGAAAAACGTATTTCAAGAGAACGTATAAAGAAAAGAATGGATTTTTTTTGAAAATATATAAAATAGAGCTTATCTTTATGGAGCTTAAATTAAATTTCTTATCAATAATATTTAAAACATTCAATAAATATACGACCTTTAAATAATTTTCCGTAGTAACTTTAACTTTTCTTCTAAAATTTAATCTGTAGAAAATTGAGTTTACGATTTAAAACTATTTTCCGTGTAGTCGGATGAACACATGATGCTAATTAGGCATAGAATGTATTAGAATGTTTTCAATTAAAAATAAAAATTTGAAAAACCTCTTGTTTACATATGACTTAGAATTGGCGTTTAACAATTGTCTCAAATTATTTTTACTAATCCTACTGATAAATTGCCCCGTGCATCTCAATCGGGAATGTAATCCCACTCCTGTGATTTTGTTTATAAAGATCAATCGAAACGCAGATCTTGACAAGATTTACAAAACATACGGCACCGAAAATCGTCAAAAAAGATAATCCTCTGTATCAAATAGATTGGCCCAGCCACTGTTTTCATCATTGTTTTTTAGTTTTCTATTAATTGGTTAGTCATTTCATTTTAAATCTGTGAGGACATTCTCTGTATTGTGTTTAAAGACAAAATGAAAAGAGAACTTAAAGTACAACATTGTATTTTAAAACCTTTTAGTTATAGTTTCGGCATTTAATCCCGCCTTCATCGATACAAGAGAAATGGTTCTTATTACTGATAGTAATGCATATTATCCTTTGGTATCATGTATGACAAGGCATCAGTGATATCGATCTTAAAGCTTTACTGATATCAAGAAAAAGCACGCCACAGTACTTGGAAATGTTCAGGGGTGAACAGACTAGAGTTTAGGATTTATATAGCAATGCGATTACTAATTAAACCCTGGATTACTCATACGCTCCTAGCACTTATTAAAAAGAAAAATATTTTTTATAGGAATTACCGTCGAACTCCTTCTGCTAATACGCTTAAGAAGTTCAAACAATTCTCAAACTTAGTGAAATTTTCTCTTAATAACGCTAAAAAATCTTACTTTAACTCATTATTTTCCCGTCTTTATGCTTGCAAAGATAAATGGCTTTTATTGTCTGAATTAATACATAGTCCCAAATCATCTAACTCTCCTTTTTCTCAATCCGACATTGAATTTCAGAATGGAAGCACTAGCGTTGGAACAGCGTGTGTTTATCATAAAGAAATTTTACGAAAATGTTTGAAGTAATGTTGTGGTGAGACGATTTCTTATGGGCTATCTTCAAAGATGCACCTGCAGCACATCAATATCTTCGTATTGCAATTTCCACAGAGTTCCGTGCAGTCGAAAATGATGTTCTTCAGAGAGTCACCATGAAATTCATTCCAAGGCTCTACACACTGATTGCAGCATATGAAAATCATTTTGATAACCTTCTGCATTAAATTTCAGAATGTCTGTAATAGCATAAATACACTGAGTGAGCATATTATCAGGTTGCTGCAAAAGCTTTTTTCGGATTTTTATTCCAACACAAAAACGATTGAACTTGAATGACAGATTCAGCTCATGCAGATGCCGGGCAATGGTTGAAAAGTGAACCTTGAACTGTTCTGAGAGTTCCCTCGTTGTTACATTGTGATCTTCATCAATTGCTTTGCGTAGATCACCATCTGAAATCATGATTGGCCGACAAGAGAGGTGCATCTTGAAGAGTGCTATCTCCGCGTCTGAACCGGCGATACCATTCTTCTATTGTACGTAAACTAACAGTGCCATCACCTAAACGTTGGCAAATGTTTCGGTGACATTGCGCAGCACTGATCTTTCCAGAATACTCGTAGAAGATTATTGCTCGAATATGCTCGCGTGAAAGGTCCATTTCAGACCGTTGATGGCACTCTCAGATGTAAAGTCAGAAAGTTGATTCTTGGATGTAATATAGCAAAGATATTCAGGAATCGAGTGCAATAATTTCTTTGAGAAAATATGAACACCCCCTTCGGAAAATGAGCCCTTCTTAGGCACGGGTTCTAGAACCGAAAGAAACTTTTGCAACAACCTGATATTATGACCACCTGACATGTTTATGCAAATGCGCGCACGGACGTCGCCACAATGTTGCTAGCGGCCGGACCAATATAAAAAGGGAAGCTGAGTGTCTTCGACAACAGTAGACGTGTTTCATTCTTCAACTATGGGTAAACGACGCGATTTAACAGCCTTCGAACGCGGGATGATTGTAGGTGCTCGGAGCTATGGAGCGAGTATCAGGGAAACTGCAGCATTCGTGGGGTGCTCAAGAGCAGCCGACGTTAAAGTATTTAAAGACTGGACGGTTAGTCGGAAGACGGGGTCTGAACGTTCGCGTTGTGGCCGCCCGCGGATGGTTGATGATCGGACAGAACGGAGACTGTCACGACTGGTAAAGGATAACAGAAGGGCAACTGTGCTTCAAATCACTGCTGACCTTAATCAGGGGTCCTCCAAAACGATCTCTGAATGCACTATCCGCCGGACACTACATCGCATGGGATACGGAAACCGAAGATCTGTCCGCACACCTTTGCTGTCTGCAGCCAACAAGCGGAAACTACTCCAATTCGCTCAGGAGCACAAGGACTGGACTATCGAGCAGTGGAAACAAATCATGTGGTCTGAAACAAATCCTGGAAAATCGAAAAAAAAAATTTCCAGGCCTGGAAAGTTTTGGAAAATCAATGACTTCTGATTTAAGTTTTGGAAAAGTTTTGGAAAAATGTGTTTTGAACAGTTTAATTTTTCTTAATAATTATTTATAAAAGATATGAATATATTATTCTTAAAAATATAAGAGATTATGGTCTCGGAAAAAGTATTGAATTCCCTTGAAAAGTTTTGGAAAAGTCATGGAATTTGATCAAGTGTACTAACCCTGGTTACATCATGCAGACGGCCGCGTGAGAATCTGGCGGAAACAGCACGAACGCATGGACCCCGCATGCATGAGTACAACCCTTCAGGCCGGTGCGAGCAGTTTTATGGTCTGAGGAATGTTTTCTTGGCATGCGTTGGGTCCGTTAATACGTATTGAACAACGTCTGGATGACACAGCATACCTCCGTATCGTCGCTGATCAAGTCTACCTTGTCATGTTGATGGCGTATCCCAATGGAGATGGCTACTTCCAGCAAGACAATTTGCCATGCCACAGATCTCGTATTGTGCAGAAGTGGTTCCAGGAACATGAGGGAGACTTTACCTTACTTCGGTGGCCCCCACAATCCCCAGATCTCATTCCAATTGAGCATTTGTGGGACGAAGTCGAACGAATCATCAAACGGCTGGATCCACCACCGTCCAATCTAGCACAACTAGACAGTGCTGTCCATCATGCATGGTGTCAGATTCCTCCCACCACCTTCCAACATCTCGTGGAATCAAAGCCACGAAGAATTACCGCAGTATTAAAGGCAAAAGGTGGCCCAACGAGATACTGACAGGGTGGTCATAATAATATGCTCACTCAGTGTATGATGACAAGAATATATCTCATATTATGTCGTAGTAGACAAAAACTTTCTAACACCCTTTTTGCGCCACCCGGTACTAAAAAATTTTGGATTTTAGAAATTCTGACTTCAGATTCTTAAAGACCATCAAAAAGTAGAATAGAAATATCTCTAAAACCCATCCTCTATCTCTTTGTCTTCATCGATAAAATTAGGTTCAACACTTTAAAACCTCCACACTTTTCAGTGATTCTAACTCCTAAACAATTGGATCAATTGAAAAACACCAAGAATAAAACATTTCTCAAATGTTGTATACAATCTGAAAATACTAATAAAAATAGGGATTCTAATTAAGATTTTAAAATAACACCCTCCCCACCCTCAGGGAATGGGAGGGAGATCAAGTTCGTGTCATTGATAACTTTTTGAAAAATATTAAACACGTGTTCTTTCAAAGAGAAGATGATAATATACTGAAGATATACTTCAAACAAATCATGAATACAAAGACAAAAGGGAAGGGAAAATTCCGCGACCTGGACTCGAACCAGGGACCTTGCCTATCGCTGGCAACGCTCTTACCAATTTGAAATATATCATCAGTATATAATTATCTTCTCTTTGAGTTGAATTTTCATCAATTTATTTGATGGTTTAAGGGTAGGAGAATTCCCGATCTTTGAGTACATTGGCTGCTTTACCAATTGAGCTAATTTGTGACTTCAAGGAAGTACATTTGGACACTTTGTAACTGCTTGGCGGTTTATTGTCCGCGATAGCTCAATTGGTAAGATCCCTCGTTCGAGTCCAGGTCGCGGAATTTTTCCTTCCCTTTTCTCTTTGTATTCACGTGTTTTTTGCTTTTTCGATCCGATTTGTATTTCTCCAGGTATTCCACTTTTACACTTTATTTGAAACACCATGTATATTGTTTCGTGTTTGATCACTCTATATCTAATGTATCTTTTGTGGACGATGAAGATAGTTGCGTATCATTGAGTATACAGATGTGTATAGTGAATATTACAGTATTTCCTAGAATTTGAATAGAAGGTGTTGATTTAGTCGTGACTACGGAGAAGATTGGTAATCTCGGATGGACTTCCCCCTCGCTCCTTTCTGGGTACACAACTGGGATAAAGATATCACATTATTTATCGACTGCAGATGCAAACGAAGTACTTAAATCAGGAGCTTTCATGTGCTCTTGTTTTTAGGAAACGAAATTTTATGTACAAAATATTATTGATAAGCGATATAGGAATAAGCACGAAGTGTTTCCTCAATTAATCAATGTTCGCTCATTCCCGAAAACATACTATACACTGAGTGAGCATATTATTATGACCACCCTGTCAGTATCTCGTTGGACCACCTTTTGCCTTTAATACTGCAGTGATTCTTCGTGGCATTGATTCCACGACATGTTGGAAGGTGGTGGGAGGAATCTAACACCATGCCCGATGGATAGCACTGTCTAGTTGTGCTAGATTGGACGGTGGTGGATCCAGCCGTCTGATGGTTCGTTCGACTTCGTCCCACAAATGCTCAATTGGAGTGAGATCTGGGGATTGTGGGGGACCACCGAAGTAAGGTAAAGTCCCCCTCATGTTCTTGGAACCATATCTGCACAATACGAGCTCTGTGGTATGGCGCATTGTCTTTCTGGAAATAGCCATCTCCATTGGGGTACGCCATCAACATGACAGAGTGGACTTGATCGGCGACGATACGGAGGTATGCTGTGCCATCCAGACGTTGTTCAACACATATTAACGGACCCAACGCATGCCAGGAAAACATTCCCCAGAGCATAACACTGCCCGCACCGGCCTGAAGGGTTGTACTCATGCATGCGGGGTCCATGCTTTCGAGCTGTTTCCGCCAGATTCTTACGCGGCCCTCTGCATGATGTAACTGGAATCGTGACTCGTCAGACCACATGATTTGTTTCCACTGCTCGATAGTCCAGTCCTTGTGCTCCTGAGCGAATTGGAGTCGTTTCCGCTTGTTGGCTGCAGACAGCGAAGGCGTGCGGACAGGTCTTCGGCTTCCGTATCCATGCTATGCAGTGTGCGGCGGACAGTGCATTCAGAGATCGTTTTGGAGGAACCCTGATTAAGGTTAGCAGTAATTTGATGCACAGTTGCCCTTCTGTTATCCTTTACCAGTCGTGGCAGTCTCCGTACTGTCCGGTCATCAACCATCCGCGGGCGGCCACAACGCGAACGTTCAGACTCCGTCTTCCGGCTAACCGTCCAGTCTTTAAATACTTTAACGTCGGCTGCTCTTGAGCACCCCACGAATGCTGCTGTTTCCCTGGTACTCGCTCCATAGCTCCGAGCACCTACAATCATCCCGCGTTCGAAGGCTGTTAAATCGCGTCGTTTACCCATAGTTGAAGAATGGAACACGTCTTCTGTTGTCGACGACAATCAGCTTCCCTTTTTATATTGGTCCGGCCCGCTAGCAGCATTGTGGCGACGTCCGTGCGCGCATTTGCATAAACATGTCAGTTGGTCATAATAATATGCTCACTCAGTGTATTACAGACGAATACGGAAAAAGTGAATGCTCACTTTCTTTTCATTCTGATTGGTTAAATGAGTTGCGGTCGTTTACGCGTGCGCCAGTTTCCTCGAGTAGAGAAACTGTGAGACAGTGAAAATCACTGGTAACAGGCTCGAGAGTAGCACTTATGAAAATTACTGGTAACGGTTTCGAACGTTCCAGAGTAGCAGGGATTACCTGTGAAATTTCACTATCAGTGAAAAAAATCACAGGTTCATGAAATCACCCCTCATCACAGCTATACAGGGTAATTCAGAAAGATAGGTCAAGAATGAAATACCATGTACAATTTGTAACGAGGAACAGAATTTTTCCTATAAACATGGGTCCGGAAATGCATCCTTGTAGAGATAATGCAATTTGTACGAGGTAGGAATGACATTACAGTAGGTGTTCAAAATGCCGACCCTGAGCCTCATTGCAGGTGTTTAGTGTTTGAAACGCCCGGCGATGTGGGTGATCACGATCTGGAAAACACTGTTGGTAAATTCTTTCCGCTTCAGTAGCATTACCCTGTGCCTCGCCTTAGACGAGATGCATGTCCGCCATCTCCGCATTAGTCAAGCGATCCATTGTACGACAATGGATTTGCATGTTTCGTTTCCTCTCTTTTAAAGACGAGAACACGAACAATTTACATGTTTAGATCCTAAATTACATGGACCCTACCATTGCCGTCCGGTTAACGCACATCCATTCCTACCTCGTACAAGTTGCATTATCTCTGTAAGGATGCATTTCCGCACCCATGTTTATAGGAAAAATATTGTTCCCCGCTACAAACTGTACGTGGTATTTCATTCTTGACCTACCTTTATAAATCACCCTGTATACAGAGTATTGTATTCAAAAAAGTCTGTTACCAGTCTCAATATCTCAATTACTTATGGGAATTTCCAGTTTCGAAAAAATTATCTCCTATCAAATCATGTGTGGGCTTTTTTTAACAAAGATCTTAACTTTGACGTTCACATTTAATTTCAAAATCAAATTTAATGCGTAATGAAAAGCGTAAGAGATAGAAATAAAAGTCAATTGAAAAGCTGTATAATACCCTAAAATTAGTTTAAAGCAAATATCCGATTTAATTTTGCAACAGTGGTTACCTAATAAAAAATAATTTTGTGACAATAGGAATGTAAAGCCACAGAAAAAGCCAACAGGTAATTACGACAGTAAATGTTTAATGTTGACCTTCAGATGCTACACGCAATTCTGCACGATGTTTGATGGATTGATGCACAGCAATCATTGTTGTGTTGGTTATTCCTGCACATGAAATAGTAATTCCCTGCCGAAGTTCAGCTAAACTTACTGGTGGTGTTTCATAAACTCTATTTTTTACATGGCCCCATAAGAAGAAGTCAAGAGGTGTTAAGTCCGGCGATCGAGGTGGCCACGTGACTTGTCCATCTGTTCCAATCCATTTAGCTGTAAACATCAAGTTTAAACATTCACGTGCTCCCATTGAAAAATGTGGAGGTGCACCATCCTACTGAAACCAAATTTTACAACGTTCTCTTAATGGCATGTCTTCAATAAACTCTTGCAAAACATTGTTTAGAATAAGACCTCGATGACGCTGGCCAGTAAAACACTGAACCAATTAGTGCATTACATATCAAAATGTAAGTATTAGGTGCAAAAAAAAAGTTTTTGCACAATTTTGAAAATCGGTTACCAAATAAAAAAGTTACAGCTATAGAGGCATTAACATAAAAATTTTTGAGTTACTTTTCGATCGACCCTCGTAAAATGCTTTGTTATAGCATTTGATAACGAAACTGCAAAAAAATAATGCTTTTCCGCAATACGAAAGTGATTCGCGAACGAAAGCGAGACCGTTCGCTAAAAAAACAAGATGGCGCCGATCAAAAAAAACACTTTTTTTTTTCCTCGCACGCGAACTTAACCCGAGATCACTATTTTTTATCATTTTTCTGGAAAAAAAACCTCGATATGTATTCGGATAAATCTATACATATAATACATCTGTTGTCTGTGAGTTTGTTTGTACGTGCATCACACAAAAACCACTGGAAGAAATTTGATGAAACTTACAGAGTCGAGTCACTTTATTATGACCACCAACTTTATTATGAGTCACTTTAATATCACGAAAAACCGCCTTTAGCGGCACGGACAGCAGCTAGACGGCGTGGGAGTGAGTCAATAAGATTCTGGTAGGTTTCCACTGGTAGCTGTTGCCATGCAGATTGTAAAGCATCCGATAGCTGCTGCAGGGTACGCGGTGGTTGTTCCATAGCACGCACATGACGATCGAGGTGATCCCAAAGGTTCTCGATTGGGTTGAATTCTGGGGAATTAGGGGGCCAGGGTAGTACTTCGAACTCTTGGTCATGTTCCTCAAACCACCCCCGAACAATTGCAGCCGTATAACACGTCGCACTGTCTTGCTGGAACGTGCCATGTATGTGTGTACTTGATCTGCATTTAAGGATAAATAACTGAATCGATTGAGAGTGTCTTCCACGGGTATCAGTGGCCCCAGACAATGCCATGAGAACACTCCCCACACAATGATGCTGCCGCCGCCAGCCTGGATTCGTCCAACAATGGTTGCAGGATGCTTGTTCTCGTTGGTTTGCCTCACTCACCAACGGCCGTCACTTCTGTGGAGCAGAAATTGTGACTCATCGGTGAAGAAAACCTTTTTCCAGTCAGAAGTGGTCCGGTTTCTGTACTGTTGGGCAAATTGAAGCCGTTTTTGGCGATGAACCTTCGTCAGCATGGGCGCGGTGACCATCCGTCTGCTACAGAGGCCCATACGTAGCAGGGTCTTCTGTACTGTGGTTTTAGAGACATGCCTGGTAGCACCCTCGTTGGTTTGAGCGTTAAGTTGGTCCACAAAACAAAAAAAATTAAGAAAACAACTAAAATAAGAAAGAAAGAAATAAAGATATAATTCCTCGAAACTTCGTGATTGATCGGATCAAAAGTACCCTAAATGTTGACCCAGATGAAGAATTTTGGTAAAACAACAGGATATATAAACCTGTGTGTACTGTTTAAATTTGATCAAATTCCAACGAATAGTATCCGAGTTACGCAGTCAAAATCCTAACACGTGCTGGTTAGTACTCGCATGTAAGCACGGGTTACGATTTTGAATGCGTAACTCTGAAACTACGTGTTAGAATTTGATCAATTTTTAACGGTACACGCAGTTTTATGTACCCTGTTGTTTTACCAAAATTCATCATTCTAGATGATACAGAACTTGAGTTATTAACTTGTTGATCTTGGCGGCATTTTTATTTCTGTTCATATCTCAGTTATCGTTAAAATTCGGACCCACGATCATATGAACTTTTTTTGCTTAGAATCATCCATACTACCTGATCTCCAAGTTTGTGCAGACCGTTCAGATACACCTTGTTTGTGTATATAGACAGAAGAAGATGGAGGCTTTGCAATACATTGTTAATTAATCTTTTTTGACCGTTCGTCCCTCCGCTCTTTTTCTGTCCCCACCAGAGAGTTTGACCCACCTCCATCTAAGGATTTAGTTGTTATTAACTAATCAAACATTTCTTTCAGTGATGAGAAATTAGACGTTGTATCGAAAGGTCTTAAATTTGCCATTAGAAATGATAAGTTGGATCTTGAAAACCTTATTAGTGAGACAGAAAGTGGTATCAGTACCCTCTCGGACGAAACTAAAAATTCTATTCGTGATATGTGTTTGTCAGTAATCAAGAATAACTTAAAAATTAAGAATTGTCATTTTCTCAATTCAAGCTACTATAGAGACGTAATCAAACGGTTAAAAGACAAGGATGTTTTTTACCTAAAGCCGGACAAGGGCAATGGCATTGTCATTTCACGAAAAGATGATTACTTTAATGGAGTTAATAATATTATTGAAGAAGAACTTTAGACTATCATTAAAAAAGACTCCTTGCCAAAATTAATTAGGGACACTAAAGAAGCTCTTAAAGCTTGTCAAAATTGTTAACTAGCTTCAATAGCCCATATCTCCATATTCCAAATCCTACCGTCCCAAAATCATATGCTTTACCATAAAACTCGTAAAGAAGGAAAACTGATGAGACCGACAGTTTCTAACATAAACGGTCCCACTTACTTGTTTCGAAGTTCTTAGCTCGCACGTTGAAAAAGTTAGTCATTGATTTAGTAGATTTTTCCGTAAAAAATAGTGTTGAGTAGTTAACACTTGAAACGGTTATTGTTACTGATAGTTGTATTATTGGTCTTGAAGGTCAAGTATGCAAAATTTCATCAAGATTGGAATAATACTGTAGATTTGTATAAGAAACCCACAAACAAACAAACAAACATCCTTCTTTATATATATATATAGATTTATTATTTTCTTTTAATTATGCAATTGACTCTTATTTATATGACTGTAACCTTTTTTGCTTTTTATTTCTTGCTGAATGATGATCACAGTGTGGTCGAAATATACATCCCCAAGTTACCTATAAGACAAGGGGACATGTGGACATGAGGTTGTGTGTTTTCTTTCTTTTCTATTTGGTTATTTATTTAAATTGGTAGTCTCCCATTCTCTTCCTCATGTTAGTAGAGGAAGCACATATATGTCTTAGATGGATTTGAACCCGTGATTCCCCGGTCTTGAGAACGATAAGACCTGCGCCTAAGCCTTCTCGGCCATCCTTTCATTTAATTCTGCAAGGTGATTCTCTCTTCAGATATCTGAAAGATTTGTGGAGGTCAAGATCTCTGCTTGTTGTTGAAATCAAGGCGATCATTTCTAATTGAAACGGGTTATTCAATCATATTATTTTCTTTATTTCTACATGGGCTGTTCAATAAAGAACGCAACTAGTTTTTAGAAGCAACCTTTAAGGATACAAACACGAAAAAATGAAATAATAGAAAAAGCACCTTTCGTTGCGCATGACTATGAGGTAGCACTACCATGTACGCATCTACACGAAAAATAAAAATGGCGATAAATCGTTATCCGCTTACAAGGAAAGTTGTAGAGCAAAGAACACCCATTAAATTTTGTTTTTATTTTAAGAGCCCACAGCCTAATTTTGTTTGAAATGATGCCGCAATTTATGCAGAAACTCACGTATGTATAATTTCTCGACGGGAACAGTTCAGGGGTTTGATGGGGTTCAGAGGGCTCAGAAGCATCAGTTGTATCGCTATACAAAAAAAAGTCACTAAGGAGGAGGTCCTACCCAACCTTCCGCACACCTATGTCCATGCAGAAAATGACCTATACTTTCAACGTGCTTTCTTTTGTTTACAGAGTTGATGGAAAGTAGGAGGAAATGTTCCCCCTCCAATAGCATCACGACTAATACAGTGCCTCCAATCTCTGCGTGTGACTAATACAGTGCCAGAGCATTCAGCTCAAAATAACCCACCTCCCATTATACATTGATTTTCTTCTCTTTTCCGTCGTCTGAACTTCGAGCTGAGGAGAATTTGCTTTAAATTTCAATAGGATTATCTTGAAATACCCCGAAGCGATTTTTAAAGCGTATTTCAGAAAATGGACTGGAAGATACGTTTGTACTACAATTGGAGGCATGAAGAGAAAGAGCATATTCAGTTACATTGAAGATAGTAAATGAAAACGGGAATAAAATCAATCTGAATTTTTATTGAGCATTTTTATCAAGCATGTTGGGACTTGTATTTTACAGGGCACCTTTATCCTCGATTCTTTTTGTATGACTAATTTAACAGTGAAAATTCGATTATTTTTTCCTATGCGGTATCCATCCAATATTATGACCATCGATTTGCTGTAGCTGTTATTAATTAATAGGATCAAAAATTACAGACTGCATGTTTCCATTTCTGTATTGTAGTTGCTCAGAAAACTATTTCCCATTCAACTATAAAAATCTAACAAGGATCAATATGAGGAAATTCTGAAAATTCGGATGAGAAACAACTTTTGAAGAGAGGCGATCATTTCAGCTTTCTAGCTTCTATGTGGAAATCACTAGGATCGTCAAGGATTTATACATGATTCGGTATCCAATTAGTTTTTCCGACAACATAAAGAACATAAAAAATATCATCGGGAAAAAAAGTTCTTTGAGTCATCAAGGTCACTGATGAACTACAAGTTCGCAGAGCGTGTAAAACAAGTTAAAAGTTCATGGTAAGCTTGATACCGTTTCCAATTTAATCTCGGCTTCAGCTTTTTATTTTTATTTTGATTTTATCTATTATTTTTTAATTATTATTTTTGTGTATTATATCTTAGTTTTTATTCATTTTGTATTTTTAATTAATAACTATTATTTATTGTATTCCAGGGTTCTTGTGTCTCGTCCTTCTCTAAATATATATCCGTTCATTATTTTATATATAATGATATACTGCACTTATACTCTTAAGTGTATAGATGAAAATTGATCTCGATTTTGACGTGTCGAAAGGCGCAATCAGCCAATAAACCTTTCTTTAACCAGTAATGCAACATTAATAGCGTGGACTTTTTATCTTTTGTGTGGAAACATATTTCAAGTTTCAAGTTTCTAATGATGAAGAAAACCTTCTTTAATAATTAAATTTTATGAGAAATATTCTTGTCCGATTAGAGCCAACAATTTTCATTCTGTCTTATACAGAGTGATTCAAGTCTTAATCAACGTATAACGTTTGTTGGGGAGCTTTTTAAGTGATAAATGGTGATAAACAAGGTCCTACACTTCAAACTAAGATCAAAGTTATCTCGATTGGCCTCTGAGGTCACCTCATCTAAATCCTTTTCATTTTTACCGTTGGAATCACCTAAAACAGCTAGTCTACGGCTTTGGAATTAATATTTAGGAATAGTTTACTGTAACGGATGATTGATATGGCCAAGCAAATTCGTAATAATGATGCCATAGTTAATTTTATGATTCGATCTTTCGTCGGTGTCGTACTTGTATTCAGGCTCAAGAGGCATATTTTGAGCACTAGTTATACTAAATCGTATACATTCTTACGCTTTTAAATTAAATGTTAATTATAAGTTCGTAACATGTGTTTTGTTCTCCTCTTTGCTGTTACACTAGAAAAATCTGATCTATTGTTAATTTGCAACTAATTGGAATACGACTTATGTCCATATGACATTTTTGCTCAGCCTGACTTCCACAACAAGTTGTCAAACTTTGTTACACTTATTGTGAATCACCCTGTATATCATTTAAATATCATTGTAGCATTAAGATTTTATAAGATGCAGGATCAATGATTACCACGGCTGGAATATACCATTAAGCGGAGTTTATTTCCTTAAAATGTCGCCAATTTAGATGATCCTAATATTTTACTTAATAATCACCATTCATTAATTCATTAAGTTTCTCATTATAAATTTAAAGTTTTAATTTTTTAAATTGAACTTCATAATTGAGTCATTGGTGAAGGAAATGAACCGAGGCAATGAAATGTTTTTACCGCTAAACTAGGAGGTTCGACTTGGTCTTTAAACTACATTTATATAATAAGTGAAATGAAAGTCTTACATTTCATGATAATAATATAGAAGATCAAGTATCCTAATTAACACGCTTAAAATGTAGAGTAAAAAATCGAGTTCAAAAACCAACGCCCGATAACAAACAAGAAAATTGATTAGGAAATCTTGTAAAATGTCAGACTGTTAAAGCCGCCAATGTCTTTGATAACGCGACGTTATCCGATAGCATGCCCCGTTTATCAACTCATCATGGATTTAAGCTAGTTAAAAGAATTTCTTATATAAAAGCTATACTTGCATAATGTTCACAATCTAATAATAAGAATAATAAGACTTAAGTCAGAATTAAAGCTATTTTCTGTGAACAGTGATCCATTTAAATATCAAACAATCCATTTAAACTTATAAATCTTTATGAAAAAACTGATGTGAAATAAATCAATTACATTGTAATTTACATATCACGATATAATTTGTTAAATTAATAAAATTCTGTATGATCTAAAATGGTGATAAGATATTTTCTTTATAATAAAAATGTGCAGATGGAATGTGCTTTGAGTTTGATGAAAATGAATTTGACCACTCAGATGTAAACACTCAAGATAATTTCTTGTAGATCCAAATGTAGACTTTTACTAGAGGAATTTTGCACAGATGTTGGCCTTCAACGACCTCGTGTCCAGATGATAACTCACTCCTATATGATGATAAGATGACTATTATGTAAATACTAAACATTGAAAAACTTCGATGATCTCATGCCAGATGGTACACAAGCTCTCATAGTCGGATGTGGTGATAAATTGAAATTTTATAAAATAAATGGAACAATATTAATTCCTTAAAATTCTTTATAAATACAGACAATGAATGTTAAAATAATGAAAGTGAGATACGAAAGTCTCCAACGCTAGGAATCGACAAGAGGTCAAATTTATTTTCATCGAACTCAAAGTATATTGCATCTGTACATTTTTATTATATGGAAAATATCATATCATCATTTTAGATTATTCTACTTTCCATTTTCAAAAAAATTCCGAATGAATTTAATTAAACGTGTGCAGCTTTTAGTAAAGTTAGCTTCTCTGCATAGCGCAAATACACTCCCTGTTCTTTAACACTTCTATTTTTGGAATTGCGATAGTAAATGTAATTATCATCGAAATGAGAAAGCAAGCAAAAAGGACCTAGAAATTATTGTGCCCTTTCTAGTGATACCAATTAATTTAATGTGATAAAATAGTTGGGTTTTTTTTTTGGTTTTTTTTAATGGTTCCCTTTGGTACAAACACAGGGAACCGTTTTATAAGAAAACTATTTAACGCACATTGTTTTAATTGGTACCATTAGAAAGAGCATAATAATTTCTGGGTCCTTTTTGCTTGTTTTCTCATTTCAATAATAATTACATTTACAATCGCAATTCTATTTTTGTACTCCATGTTAAAGAATAGGGAGTGTATTTGCGCTATGCAGAGAAGCAAACCTCTAAAAGCTTTACTAAAAGCTGAGTACGAGAATCTGAGATAAAGCAGCGGTTTTTCATTAAAAAAGATATTTCTGACGCAAACGTTTGAGTCACTTTTTATCTATTGTATAACTGCATATGAGTGAAAACTAAAGTGACCAATCTCTCTTCTTCTCTTGTCTTATAAATAAAGGTGAATAAAACAGATTGTTTTTGATGGAATAAAGAGGTCGTTAGGGATCTATGAAAACGAACTAAACACGTCCGTGACCAGCTGAAAATCCTTTCCGCCACCAACGAGAATGCTCAATCTGATAGCCTTGCAGCTGAACTATCGCCCTGCAGAGGAGTTTACATTGCGGAAGGCTTGAACGTAGTACACCCATATCAATCTTCAACCACTCCTCCTGACAGACTTTACAAAGCCCGTCTAATGTACGCGGACGTCGGTTTCCCACGACCCTTTTCAATAACCCAGAGGCACAAAAGTCCATATGTGAGGCGTCTCGGGACTTCATTGGTATCTCCTGAAAGGGTTTGGAATGGATTCCCGTTTCTCGCTCCATGCGTTGAAGAAATGCCACGTCGACGCTGATGTATGGCTTGATGCCTTGTCCTGGTGGACCCACACCTGGTTTGAGTCTGCCCGCTACAGAGCTAGGATATCCCGGGTGAAAATAGGTGCTAGAACGTTAGCCTGGTAATAGGCCGAGTTAATCTTGATCTTTTTATCTACCTTGTGCAGTGTCAGTTTACCGTTGTACCCATAACCGGTAACAATCATGAAGCTACGTGGAAAAGTTTCTTTATATTCCGTGTGACATTTTTCGAAGTACTTAGAGCGTCCTGGATGGTACAATATTGCTCGGGGTTTGTTGCAGTCACAGAGATAAATGAATGCTTCGTCCAATGTTACGATGTATTTCCATTTTTCACCGGCTAGATGGCACTCATAGAGCTTCCGGCAGTTGGTGCACCGTTCACTGACATGGCGTGGTAACAGTTTATGAATGCGGCTCTCCTTACGCTTTTGCAGGTTTAGGTCCCGCTTGATAATAGTGTTTACAGTGTAAACAGATGTCCTACCTTGCTTGCAATGGTCTTCTGCGTTGCAGGATTAGGTCCTATGATGAGAGCTCGGACTTGACGGACCACCTCGGATGTATGACTAGTAGAAGGTTGGGGATTGAGCCGTTTATCCCCGCTGGAATGGCTCATCTTCTAAATAAACCTTTACAGTTTAGTAACTTGTATATCCCCGTCTTCGACACAGAAAATCCACGCTCCTTGCAGGCCTTTATAATCGCGGAATAACTATTTTTTGCGGCGGAAAAAGCTGTTATGTAACTATATTAGAGCAAATTGGTGATAAACTGACGCACAAGACAAATTGAATGGCATAACAAACAGCATTTTAATACTTTTAAATTTTTTTAACTTTTAACAAATTTATATATTTACCATCTAAACATATCGCTAGGCGTGAAAAACACGCACCTAGTCAGTCACATCTTTACAGGATGGCTCATAAATAGAAGTACAAACTTTAAGGGGAGGTAAAGAACGTCAAAAGGATTGGGAATTGCATTGTAACCCGTGACCGGAAACGTCTTGAGAAAGTGGTACCACAGATACAAGAAAATGAAAGGACACAAGACAGAGATTACCGGAAACATTTATTGCACATAAATATTACAAATAGCATAGAAAATGATTCCATTCCATAATGTTACAGGAGTTGTTCGAAGTTTTTATTCAAAATATGTTGTACACAAGCCCGAGACCCTCCTACAGCAGCGGCGACGGTACATGTGGTGGTACTTGGACTCCTCTCTATGACATCTAACACATTTTGTTCCATGGCGGGCGTACGAGTTACTCATGGCCTGCCCTCACTAAGCCTGTTACCTTTTAAAGACCCATATACGCATAAATTGTGATGCACATGCGAAAACAAACGGAGGACCAGTACATATCTTGGCAGGCAGTTAGTCAAGTGCTCGTGCATTGCCATCAGCCAGTCCATATACTAACAAGGATCATACACGTGGTTGTACGAGCACTTTTTTGCGCGCAAGCATACCTTGGAAGCGATAACTTTCCTTTTAGGTGAACTAAATTTGTGTGTATTTGTTGAGTAGTGAAGAAAGACGTTGAGAGCGCAATAATACACATAACAATGGAATCTTTGTATGGCTATTTACTTATGATTAAATTTTTTCGTTTTCTCGGTTTATTTTGAAAGAAACAAAATTTAACATTTTCTTATTTTGCAAGCATCAATAGTAGCTTTAGATGAATAACATATTTCAATTTGGTGGGAATCTGTGAGATACATGTTCGTGTAGTTCCCTTGTAAGTACACATCTGCCAGCTCCCTGTTCATAAAACGTTGCATGCTCTTCCTACGGCGACTGCTGCAGACGAATGAGGAAAAATCAGTTATTTCCCCTCCAACGCTCTAATGAATTGCTCTTATGCAATTCTCAATTCTTTTGGTGTTCTCTACCTCCCCTTAAAATTGGTTCCTCTATTTATGAGACACCCTGTATATTAAAGCATATTAGAGAATTACATTGGACTAATCCGTTTTCCTGTTGAACTATTTTGACGTACGCCGCTATGACTATATAGCGGGGAGGGGAGGCACAGAATACAGTAAAGGAGCACAAACTACAATTAAGGTAATGTGACCACTTCCTGGACACTAAAAACCGGGACAGTAAAGGAAAAAGATGCTTTTTTATGTTTTTTGTAAATCTGCTAATCTAACCACAACTACTTTAATTATTAAAAAAACTCACTACTTACCCGTGACTTTGAATAATTTATTATTGACACTTGGCAGAAGAATGAATTTTTGTAAGTAATTCCTTATTTTTCAGAAGCTTTTCATACATTTCAGAACATATCTTTGTTACATTGATTTTTAATTGTAATGCATTTGCAACAGTACTTTCTAACATTTGCGCGTTTTCACTTGACCAGAATTTATTCATCTCTGCAAAGACCCTTTCTACACAAGCGTTTGACCCTGGCAAACAGAAATAGAAGGCCAAAATATCACAAAACGCTTTAAAATCAATTTGTTTAGACTGAATTTCGTGGATAATATCTATTTGTTTAGACTTTCTATTAAATTTTAACGCAATTAGCTCTTGTTTTTCTTTTCTTTCCAAATTTCAAACTTTGCTTGATAACAACTTTTGCAACACAAACTGATCAAAAACTTGTGAAGTGTTGAGCTGTAGATTAGAATGTTCAGTCAGATCATTGAGGTACAGATCTTAAAATTATCCAGTTCATCTTAGTGAAGTCTGCAAAATGCGTTCCCCTTTCTACAAGGTAACCATAACAGGTATTGTAAAATCCGTGAACAGATGTCATAAATCTAGGTTCCGAAATTTTTCCTTCTTTTGCTAATTCTTTCAGTTATTTTCGTACCTCAATTGTTAAAAACAATTCGGTATATGTGTATTTTAGTATACCAAGGCTCATACTAATTCAGAATTCGTTAATACTTGCGGAAAGTAAAGATAAAACTTAACGAAATGTTAACACACTTGCAGCATTTACAGGGTGTTTTAAAATTTCATCACCAAAATGATAGGGGTGATGGAATATGCGATTCTAAGCAAAAAAGTTCATATGAACATGGGTCCTGAGATATGAACAGAAATAAAAATATCGCCACTAAGATCAAGAAGTGAATAACTCACTTTCTACTGCATCTAGGATGATGAAACTTGGAAGAATAATAGGATACATAAAGCTGTACATAAATGCCGTTAAAATTTGAACGAGTTCCAACGAGTAGTTTCCAGTTACGCACTCAATATCGTAAGACGTGCTCACATGTGAGTAATAACCACCACGTGTTACGATGATGAATTCGTTGGAAAAGGGTGCTTTCATGTTTTACGCAGGAAGCAATGGTACTCGAGATAGCCATCTGCTGCCATAGAGTGAGTGCTGTCAGTTCTGGGATGATCCTTTCTGCACTACCATTGAAAGCTGCTATTACTATCCTGAAAAGTCTTCTGGTGGACCCTAGTGCTATTGTATGTTTTTGTTTCTCTTTTTGCTTACTGTAAAGTTTCAAGCTGTATGTTTTCCCTGTTTTACACATTCGTTATATATCATCCTTGATTCTGTTTTTACGTCAATAACGTAGAAGCGTAATCGGATTTTGCAACCTTCATAATTATTACTCATCCGAAATCACTCAACTCATCCCTCTCGACCATACAGTCTGTCAAGAAAGTATAAGACCACAAACAAAAGTAACGTAGCTCACAACCTATATAAAACAAACAAGTTTAATAATTTTCTTGTGATGCACATGTTTGGTACAATGATATTTCTCATCAGTGAATCATGATAACAAAAATTAACACTTTTTACTGTAAAGTTTTTATTTTTTACTGTAAAGTTTTTATAAGACCACTGTTGATATTTGGCTTTTTTGTGACAATTTTTGTCACATCTATGTTGCATTTGAGTTATTAATGATGTCTAGAGCCATCATTTTGAGAGATTGTCTCAAACACTCGAATTGGCATGGTCTCTACCAACTTGTGAAACAGTTCAGGTTCCAGCTTATCCCACTCGTCCATTATCTTATTTGTCAACTCAAAGACATTGAAAACTGTGGATTTCTTGCATAAACTCATTCGCCATAGTCGCAATTCGACGGTTGTCACAAGTTACCAAGGTTTTCTCCGCCCTTTGCGTTTTTCTGTGTTGTAATCATCTTGTTTGATTAATACATTGTGAACAACAGCCTCTGATTTGCCATGTCCATGATGATAGTGAATGCTTCGAATTTCTGACTCAAAGAGCTTTGTCCCACGAGGCATGATTAATATTAGTCACAAGAACACTTAAAACAGTGAAATTATAAATACTGCTTAAGTTTTCCTAATTAAATATTCAAACGGAAGAGTTTAATGTTGTGTCAAAGGTGAGAAAGAGGAGGGTGGTCTTATACAATATTTACAGCTGTAGAATTATTTTGCATATTATAATTACAATATCCACGTGATTGCCATAATTTTCTCGTAAAAAAAGCTAATTTCTGAGGTAGTATAATCAAGTAGCATCCTCAGAGATATTTGATTTATGTAGAATGTGAGCTACGTTACTTTTGTTGGTTGTCTTATACTTTCTTGACAGACTGTAATGTTATATATGCAGAAACTTAAGCTTAGGAAGTCTTTCCACTATATACCGGGTGTTGCAAAAATTCTGCTATACATGTGAGGACCTCCGCAAAAATGACATAACTACGTGTGTGATGCAGTTAGACACCGTTTTTATTGTCAGAATTGATTAAGGTGTATACACAATGCATATTAATCGATGTACCGCCATCGGCGGCAAGCACACGCTCTAGGCGAAGTCTAAAGGCCCGACAAACGTTATGGATGTAGTCTTTCTTCATGGCGGTCCACATGCGGTTCACAGATGCTTTCAGCTGGTCGACGTTGCTGTGACGGATCTTGCAGGCCTTGCTTTCGATATGCGCCCACACGATATAATCAAGAGGGTTGAGGTCGGGCGACTGAGGAGGCCAAAAGTCCTTAGACCAGAAGTTCATGTTCGACCCCAACCACTCTTGAACGGTCTTGGCACTGTGGGCCGGGGCACCGTCCTATTGAAAGATATAGTCCGCATTCCTCGTCATCTTTTTCACCCAGGACAGAACGTTCTTGGTCAAGATGTCCTTGTAGTTGGCCGCGGTAAGCCAGTAACCGGTCGGGAACCAGATTGGCAGCATTTTCATGTCATTCGACGCCACGTCGCCGAGCATCATCATTGAGGCCGGGTGCTTGGTTGTACTCACGTAGCGGACCTCAGAGATGTCCTGGCCAAAGCTGACCACGCGGTCGTTCTGCTTGTTGACTGTGAAGGTTTTTTTCATCAGAAAAGATGACAATGCGATTGCCATGGCTCTTCAAGTCGTCGAGAAGGCGACGACAGCGCTCCCGATGTTTATCTCGCATGCCATCCGTCAGCAAAGGTCTTGCCACGCACCTCAGACTCTTTCCACCCTCTTTCTTGATAGCTCTGGACACCGTGGCCATAGAAATCTTCTTTTTCTTTGCGAACTGTATCATTTTGAGAGTCGAGTCACGTTCGAAGGCTTTTCTAACATCCACGCGATTGATAACGCGAGGTCTACCTGCACGTGGACGATCTTAGAGGTCTTCCTCTTTCTTCAGCCTCTCTGCGACTCTGTGGACAATCAACCGGATGACGTTGAGCTGCTTAGCGATGTCAGACTCGTAGCCCGCGCGAAGGAGCGCAGAGATCTCGATTCTGTTACGTTCCATCGCAATATCATTGCATCCAAGTCTCATTCATTCCACCTATATACGAGGGGCGATTGATAAATAAGGTCTTCATGGCTGTAACTTTTTTATTTGTTAACCGATTTTCAAAATTCTTTTTGTATCTTATACTCACATTTGTCCTTTATGTAATGTACTATTCACTTTTCGACATAGTCCCCATTCCTTTCCAAGCATTGCGCCAACGCGTGACTAGTTGGGTGAACCCGTCGGAGAGGAATTCCGGAGTTTTTGTCAACACCAGGATTGAATGGCAGCGTTTACCTCTCCGTCAGAACCAACTCATGTCCCTTAAGGGGCTCTTTCTTCTTTGGGAAGTGGTGAAAGTCGCAATATGCAAAGTCTTTCATTTTTGAACTGCAATTTTTCATCTTTGAACTGTAGGCGCTGCAACGCGTCTGGTGTGTGGTGACTCGTGTGCCGGCGGACGTTATCGTACTCCAGAAGAGGGTCCAAAGCTGCCATTCAATCCTGGTGTCGACAACAACTCCGTAATTCCTCTCCGACGGGTTCACCCAACTAGTCACGCGTTGGTGCAATGCGTGGAAAGGGATGGGGACTATGTCGAATAGTGAATTACATAGAGGACAAATGTGAGTATAAGATACAAAAAGAATTTTGAAAATCGGTTAACAAATAAAAAAGTTACAGCCATGGAGACCTTATTTATCAACCGCCGCTCGTACTTTACATCATGGTATCGCCCACGTCTTCAATAGCATCTGCTCCGCGGATGCCTCCACCCTTCCCCCCCGATATCGACGCATCCGCATGGGTAACAAAACTTTTGCAAAACCCGGTTGAGTACGTTACAACTAAACGATTTGCAAGTGTCAGAAGTCTATGAGAAACCCCGCCGCCATTTTCGGTGAAATTCTATCTGTTGCCCACGGTGTCGAACTATGGCTCTGCATCGCAATTTCCATTCAATAAGACTTCGCCGCAGAGAATTTAGGTCGAGCTGTGCCCACCCTCCTTTACAGGCTTTCCATAGACCGTCCAATGTACAGGATGTTGCAGATAACTACAGGGCAGTATAACAGGAGGCCTACCCGCTCGATTGCAGGGGCCGGCTTGACATCAAATGATAATTGGGTAATTTTATCAAAAACATGACAGTTTTGACATTCACTCCCCTCCCCGACTGTGAAACTGCTGGCTGCTGCAAGCCACCTTCATCTCCCTCCATTCTGCCAATCGACCGAGCCGGCCCCTGCAAAAGAGCGGATAGGCTTCCCGTTATACTGCCTTGTAGTTATCTGCAACACCCTGTACGGGGCCGTCTATTCCAAGGGCGCGTTTTAGCAGCCCAAAACCGCAATAATCCTGGGGAATGCATCTGGAGATTTCACGGGTATGTCTTCAAATGGAATTGAATGTATGCCCGTCTCCTGTTCCAGTGTTCGCAAATGGGCGACCGTTGACTTAGACGTATGAATCGCAACTTTACCCTGATGCACTCATACTTGGTTTTGGACGCTTAACCAGTCGGAGATTTTTGTGGATTATGTTGCGTACCGTTGACTGTGATACTCCTACCTTATATGCTAGAGTCCTTTGTTTTGGGATTTTCTGCAGAGATGAGACGCTTGACTTTGGCTACAATCTCCGGTGTTCTGCTTGGAGTAGGTCGTGTCTTGAGGGTCCAGATTCGTCCAACGTTGCTGGTATTTCTGTTTTTATTTAGTTTGTTACAGATTCCTGCCTTCGAAATGGTGAGACCCCTGGATTTGCAATGTCTTATAATCATGGAATAAGACCACTTCGCGTCGGAAAGTGCATTTTTTATATCCTTCCCAATATCTTTCGATTTTTGGCGGCATTCTCGCTGCTAGCGTCTGTACAACGATTAATAATGATGAAGCGATGTCCCCTTAATAACTCCTCACAACCGCGTAGCCATGTCAACCACGTGGCTGGAGAATTTGCATATGTAATTCGTTTAATTGTACCTACTCAACCCTCTGTATTTCATTTGCTACCCAACGCTGTTTCAAAATGATTTAAAGGATACATTTGAAGACAGTCCACGAGGAATATAACATTATCAGAAATAGAACATCCGGTGAAAAACAGGAGACATGCTCAAGTTTAATTATGAACGATCTCAACAGTCCATAGGTGGTCACAATGTTTCATAGGACGCGCAGGCTAACATCTGCGCTGGCCACCCAGGTCACCAGACATCATCCCTGTGAATTTTTTGTATGGAGTATGTGAAGACCACTGCGTACGAACTATAATTTTCCCAATATTCATGAATTGAAAGATCGCGTTCGTGCTGGTCAAATTATTAATGGAAATTATCTGGGGCAGATTTGGAGATCACATGGAGATCAATACATGTTATCCACTTGGACAATTCTATTACAGATGTGTAAAATTATATCTTGCTTGACAATTTATGAAACAATTTTAACTTTTTGAATGGTTCAAATAATTTTGATACACCTTGTATTTTTATGGGACAAGTACTGTTTTATTACACGAGGTGGGGAGTTTCTATTAAATTGGTAAACTGTGTTTTTATAAATAGTTTTTATACAGGCTGTTTCAGACACCAGTATCAGGCTATTTTCTTGGAAGTTCGACATCCTAGAGCTTCGGGGGAAAAATTTACATAACTAAAGACTATGTGAAAAATTTAATGATGGCTATCCCATTTTCTGGAAATGAGTGCACCTGAGATTCGGTCAAAAACTTTAAATGAGAACATGTGTCAAGTAGGGTGTTGTTGGATAGGTATTGGAAAAAGAAACGACTTTTGTAGGAAACTTTCTTTTCCAATCGGCTTCCTTCAGGAAATAAACACTAAAAACACTGTCAGATCCGTGTTTGCAAATTGCCCTGTTGGCGTTTCTTTAAAGCATTTTCACGTCAAGTATCTCTGTTGAACTGTTAACGATTCCTGCGCATTGTTTGCTGCTATCCTGACAGGTTAACACTGAAAAAAACGTTTGGCATGTTGATGGTGTTAGGAGAATGTCAGCAAAACTATCCTACTGCGGAGAAGTTGTACGCTGGGAGATATCCTAATCGTACACATCACTCCAGAATAATTTTTCAGCAGCTTGTGTTTCATGTGAAGCACACTGGTCAGGTGCGCCCAACCACAACACGAATGCTGTGATCAGAAAATGGGTGCCAGGTAAGGCTGCGTGTGAGTCGAATAATTTCAAGAAAACTCTGACTTGAACCATTCGAACATGCTATCAAATCTACATTAAAACAATTCGAAATGAATTGATCTGTTTCTCAAGTCATTCGTGCCTTTATCGAATTCATTTGAACTAGCATTGAAGTTTGGCTCCTGTAACGAATTGTGTGATTCATTCAATTAATTTGTATTCAACAGCTTTTGAATACCTTATTCGAAAACTATTCGAATGGCCTTTGAATATTCCTTTCGAAACCATTTGAACATATTTCTTTTGAACATACCTTAGTTTTCTTCACTTTTCTCAACATATTTGTTGTAATGTTTCCGTAGAAAGACCTAGATGATGAATTTGGTTCCATTTCTAGCACTATTGTTCTAACGTTAAAGTTAACGCTGCAGTCGTACGCGTACGAGTGGTTCTGAAATCTTTGAATTTCAATTAGGTATTTTAACTAATTGAAACAGCATTTACAATGGCCCCGAAAATTTCTAACGGATTAGTCCGCCATAAACACCGAAATGAGCTATTATTTGTAAGTAGTTATAAGCTTATTTTCGGATGTATTAGAAGGTATCGAATGGTATCGTTCGGATAAAACCAATTCGAGCTTACAGGAGTGATCAGCCTCCTTGAATCGAATTAATCGAATGGATTTGATTTCAATTCAAGTGTTTTTGAACTTTTTCCGAATCCATTTAAAATTATATTTGTTTCATTTGAAGCAGAATTTGTGGTTTTCAAATGAATTCGTCTGCACCCTTATTCGACTCGAATTAACACTCGTACGCAGCCTTAGTGCCAGGTGAAAGAGCTGCTGATATTCTAGCCGCCGTTCGACGGGTTCCGAACGTCTCCACGTGATGGCTTTCTCGTGACTCAGGAATAAAGTTAATGATTCTGTGGCGGATACTCAACAACAACGGTTCTACACATTCATCTCCACACGGTGACTACCAGAGAAGACTGGATTTTTGTCATTGGTTTATAAACATGCCACAAAATTTCCATTTAACGGTGTTATGACGGATGAAGCTACGCTTAAAAGCAACGGGGAGATGAACGTCCATAGTGTGCATTACTGAGCTCAGGAAACTCCTCACTGACTTCATGAGGTAGCCGACTAAAATATGCGGAGTGTGAATACGTGATGTGGATTCTCGGAGGCCACATTGTCGGCCAAGTATATCTTCTAGGCTAACCTAAAGGGGTGATTCATGTCCACTTTCTGGAAAATGTATGCATCTGCCCTTAGCGACGAGGCTGGCATGTGGTTTCAGCAAGATTGGTACCCCTTCCCCACACATACATTACTCACGAATCGGGTGAGAAGTCGTCGATCGCATCTTTCCCCTACTAAGGATTGGCAGGATTGGAGCCGTAGCATAGTCCCTCGGTCTTCAGAACTCACTCCACTCGATTTTATTCTCTGGGAACGGCTACAAGAAATTAGGATCAAGAATAGCCGACAACAAAGGAGGACATGCAGGACCGAATAAGGAGGCTAAGGCACAAGGCTAACGCAGGAAGAGGTCCTCTAGGCCTGTAATGACGTGAGGAGGAAACCGCACAAATGCCAGCAGCAAAGTGGACGGCAGTTTGAACATTTAATGTGATAAAACCTGCCCCTGCCCTGAAAAGGTTTCTATTGTTTATTTCCTGAAGGAAGACGATTGGGGAAAAAAACATTTCCTACAAAAATTGTTTCTTTTTCCTGTTTCTTTATCCAACGACATTTACTCGACCCATGTTCCCATTTAAAGTTTTTGGCTGGGCCCCGGGTGCGCCCATTTCCAACCATTTCCGAAAAATGGGATAGTCACCACTAAGTTTTTCGCATAGTCTTTAGTCATATAAATTTCCCCCCAAGGCTCTAGGACGTGGAACTTCCGTGAAAATAGTCTGATACAGGTGATCTGAAACACACGGTATGCGCATAAGCTTGTTTTTTCAGTTGTGTCGTGGTACTTATTGAAAATTTCTTAAGTAATGATATGAAATTTTCCATGTGATAAAATGGACAGATGGAATGTACTTAAGTTCGATAAAAGTAAATTTGACTACTCGGATGTCAAAACTCACGATGACTCCTTGTAGATCCAAACGTTGCAGGCTTTTCTAGAAGAAATTCTACGCAGATATTACATTCGATGAGTTTTAACATCCGAATGGTCAAATTTACTTTCATCGAACTTAAGTACATTCCATCTGTACATTTTATTATATGGAAAATATATAATTCTACTTTCCATTTGAAATATCTTCACTGATAGCAGTTAACATTGCTATGTTTTAAAGAATTAGGCAACTTTTTTCAATTTTTTAGTCAGTCCTCTGTTAGCACTAGCAGTTGAAGTGCATTAAACGTACCCTTAATTGATAATTAAATCTACTAAATTTCACATATCAAGATTGTGGACCAAAATTTCGTTTATTTGCATTCTTTATAATGTTAGTTATTATTCAATGCGTTACTACTTTGGAAAATTTTATATATCAAAAAACTTTATAAGAGGATTGGGCTTAAAAATTGTTAGTATTCACAAGTGAATTCGAAAATTATAAGTGAAAAAAGTTTTACATATTTGCTTCATTATTCTTTCTATCTTTCAGTTCAAACTTGGCCACTGTATCCCCTTTTATTTAGCATAACTCTCGAAGTTTTATGCTGATTACGCTTCCAATAATTATTGCAATTCGATCTCCTGAAGGAATGTAAAACAAGGAAGTTCTCAGAAAGTTGTCCGTACACGAAAGTCAAGGTAAAATGAATCTAAACAACAAAAACACAAAATCCACACATCGTTAACCGCAGTGAAATTGTTCCAATTTCAAGCGGAAATAACAACTTAAATATCGTAGTCTTACAGAAAATTCTTGCTTATATAAAGTTTCATGAATTATTCAACAACCTTTTTATACAGTAACTTAGCTAAACATGTGCTTCTGCCCCCCCTCCCCCTCTCCGCTCCGCGCCAGGCAACCGATAGTATCAAGGCTGTTACGAGTTTCTGAGCATCGGGCATCCATCAGCGCTGGGGTTGCAAGGGTTATTGTTGCATCAATGAAAAATATATAACGGAGATTTTAATAAAGTAACAAAGACCAAATAAATTATAACGATATAATTTGAGTAGTAAATTCCATTATGTCGGGGGTTCATAAAATAAAGTTCAGCGTCAACGTCAGAATCATTTCTTCAATCTAGCACTGCACTGTCTATTAATAAAAATTTGATTATAATTACCTTCAATGTTTTTATCCATTTACTTTCTGAATGATAAATATGAAAATAATTAAAACTTAGGAGTTTGAAGCAATTTTTAACAATCGTCTTCGTCAAATTATATAGTCTAAATTTTAGATTCTAAAACGTTCGTAACGATTCCCCTTAGTTACGAAATTCATGTACTCATACGTTAATTAAATACACATTAAGTGAAGGACATACTAGAAGTCGTTGATACTTTGATTATTTAACTTCAACATCATAATTTTTAATTATGGCTGCAAAATGAAGGTCAGTTTTGTAACTGATATATCAGAAATTTTTGCTATAATCACTTGTTGTTATATAATAATTGTTATAATAATTATATTGCAACAACCTGCTTATTATGTAAGATATCAGATACGTGGTTATCGTTTCGTTTCTTATGCAAACTGAAGCTTGCTGACGGATTTTCCTTCAGTGATTCCAATTTTAACGGTTTAGCCCAAATAAGTTCTTGTTTAGATTATAATTTTCCTTAATATAGTGCATGATCTATATCATTAATGAGTAATTATACATTATTTTTCTAAGCTCCAAGTCATATAACCTGTTTAGCTGTACTTTCTTTGGGATCAGTGTTTAATTACAATAATTATTCCGTTTCCTTTTAAGATAGATTAAAATTATATGCAATATGCAAATCCACACAAAAAGGCAAATATTGTTTCTGATTATTAGCATTCTGGAGCTACTGTTTATCAAATGGGTGAAGGTTAAAAATATTAAGTAAAAATTTTTATCGGCCGTTATCAAGTGCAGAACACATGCAATTGCATTTTGTAACGAAGACGATTGTTTTGACAAAAAACGAACAAAATTAGTAATATACAAGATTAAACAGAATATAAAAAACCGACTTTAATGAAACTTTCACTATTGCCTAGCTATATCAGTCCATATCTTGAAAACTACTGAACCGATTTTGATGAAAGATACTTAATCCAATAAAAAAAGAATTATTGCAATTCGATTTCTAGTTTCTGAGAAATACGTGGACAAACATACATACATACACACACTTATGAAATTTGGCATACTTGTTTAGAAGCCCACATCGACTAACATATATGAATATTGTGCAATTCCAACAATATTACATACATACTCATCGAATTAATAACCTCATTTTTTTGAAGTCAGTTAATAAATTGCCTATATAACACTTTGATTAATCAGTAAGCCTACTCCAATATTACAAGGAAATGATTTATCATTTTTCTGTTTTTAATAAGAATTATATTAGCCAGCAGAAATAGGGAAAAGATTTACTGCAAAGATTTCTCTGCTATTTTAAAAACAGTTGTAGAGGAATCTTATAGAATTATCCAGTGACATAACGCTTAATTACGTATTATTCTTAAGGAAAAAACTAGTAATTTATGCTTGATTAACTTGATACCGTTCGAATGGGAAAAAATAATTTTTTTATACTTGATAAATTCCAGATTAAATGTGAAGTTAAAAATATTTTCTCTGTACCATTTTCTATAAAAACGCAAGGGTTAACACAGTTTTACATTAATCAGTTATTTACATTATCAATGTGAGTTTATCAAGTATACAAAAATTATTAGGCTATTAAGATCAAAACTTACGGCAAATAGGTGACCGACAGCAACGCTCAATCCGATGACGAACGGTGGTGAAATTTTGATGTCTTTGCGATTGGGATCCAGAGTTGCAAATGCGGCCAGCACGAGGACAAAGGTGATGATACACTCAATAATGAAACCTTGGATGATGCTCACATGGGAATTAAGCTGTGTCACAACCGCGGACACAGATTCTTGGGCAGTGAGCTTCAATAGAGCTGTTCCGATAAGTGCACCAGCTACCTGTGCTACCATATAGAGGAGTCCTCTGAGAAGGGACATGTCTCCCGCCGCGATGACTCCAGCCGTCACGGCAGGATTAATGTGACCTCCGCTGACATGGGCGAAAGTCTCGATGACGACGGCTACAGTGAAACCGGCACAGAGACCCACGTGTAAAGCTTGACCACCGAACCAAAGGCCGGAACCGAGGGCCAGAAGAATGAGCAGCTCCGTACCTATAAGCTCGGCCGCCAAGGGACGCCAAAGTTGTAGACCCGTTTCACGCACGTCCTTCCATCCGATGAATTTTTCCAAGCGACTCATCGTTTATACAGGCTGGTATCCCACAAAGAGTGAAAGCACGACACGATGCAGAAGATATTAAGTAAGAGAACGAGGCACGCGGCACTGACCTTTAACCCTCCGTCGATGCAGCTCAGCGGTTTCCTCCTCTCGTTCTCTCTAGCCTATCAGAAGCAACCGATTGACCAATCACTCACTCACTCATAATGGACATTTCCCGTCCATTATGAGGCGAAACTCACGCTAGTTTGACTCTCAATGGAAAATCAAAAATCTCGATTGAATTACAGCAGACCGAGAAAAAAAATCATTTGAAAGGGGTTCCGGTTTTGTCCTTCACTCTTTCTCGACGGGCAGAAAAATTCTAAACTCAGCAGATGACACCCAGCCACCGTCACTAATTGACCATTAGGCGAACAAGGCTCCTCCGTCGCCTAATTACTAACCATCTACCTTACCCCTACCGTAATTGGCTCATGAAAAGCATTCAGAATAAAAAGATAACTAAAAAAATTAAAAAAACGTTCTGGCAGGACTTACTGCTCACTGGGTTTCAAGGAAGTTCGGGCTGCTATGAAATTAATTTATTCCGAAATAATAAGATTAGTTTTCCAAATGATGACAATATTTTTTATACAAGACGTGAAAGTTCAGCGAGAATCCACAAGCGGAAAGGCAAAATTCGTCGGATTGTGAAGGGTGCAGAGTTCGTGAAAATGAAAAATTCCCCTAGTTGTTTCTTTCTCTTATTAAAAAAATCTTCCTTCTCCGCATCAATGAAAATAAGATATAAACTATCAAGCAAATTTTATCATCTGTCATAAATCATAGTCGTAATTTAAAAGGAAACCTCACAGCGAATGGAATAGCTTGAAAGGTTTTAAAAAAATTAATGCCGTAAACTTATATCAGATGAATTTATTTTAAATAACATTTTTAAATCTAAATAAAAACGTCATAATACTAATGAACACGTATAAGTTTGTAATAAATACTGTAGTAATATTTTTTTTCTTTTAAGAAAATGTCACATAACCAATTAACACTTTTTTTTATAATTTTAATTCCGTGAACAGCAAAACAAATTGAATTATATCCAATTATTTTCATTATTTCATTTAAATATACATTTTTAATAATATTTACTTATATATACCTATATATCAAGTTTATTCTACCTTATCGGCATTTTTTTAAGTTAAACTCTCGCCAACTATTTATACAGTATACCAAAATTAAAAGTTAAGTAACAATTGGAAATTGGTTCGAAGAGTAGTTTTTTCATGCCATACTTCCGGTGTTAATAATTAATATAGTAAAATAGGAAAGGAAATTCCACGGCCTGGACTCGAACCAGTAACTTTCAGATTAACGTGCTGACGCTCTAACCACTCAGCCGCAGCGGACATGGAAATATTTCGCTATCAAACCGGTCCTATGGACATAATTTAAAGCGTTAACCCGAAGGTCTCTGGCTCGAGCCTAGGCCATGAGAAGTTTCTTTATTTCTTTACTTTAATAAAGTATACTGTATCCAACGAAAGTGTGACTGGGCGTGTCCAATTAAATTTCCAATTTCAGTTGTTAGACATTATCAATTTTACTGCAACGATGTCTAACAATTGAAATCGAAAATTAACTGGACACGCCCTCAAACATTCATTGGACAAAGTATAATTATCCAATGCTATCCTACCATACTATGCAAAGAGTCCGTAACGCTTTTTAAGAGTTTTAAGAATTTTCATCGGACCAACAATGTATATCTCATGTCCAACAATGCAAGGCAAAGTTTGTGCAACAATAAGCCAGTTCAGTAGATATTCATTCTTGCGTTAATTCATAATAAAAAAATTACTTCGGCGCATTAGCGTGTTCGACAACCTTAATATTGTGAATCCTTCGAAATACACTTTTTAAACAGAAACAACTTTGTTCCTCGTCTTCGTTTTGTCTTGACAAGCTCGGCGAAGATGGGAAGGTATGATTTTTATTATACAACAAAACAAGAAAAACATACAACATATGTCCGAAATTCATTCGTTTTCGAGTTATTAATGAAATTCTACAACGTAGGTGGTTGGAGCACAGCTACAAGCACACAAACTTATAATAAATGCTCGAAATGTCCTCATCCTCTTGCTTCTAAACACGCATGCACTCGTCGAATCATGCACTGTCGCACCCTTCAAATGCTCCCTGACGGTTTCGAATGGCACGTCGATAAAGAGTTTCTGCATCCGGGTGATCTGCTGCATAGACCATTATTTAAGGTGTCTCCAGAGATAATAATCCAAAGGATTGAGGTCGGGTGAACGTGCAGGCCATGGAACTGGTCCCCCTCTTCCTATCCATCTGTCATGGTAGATACCAGACAGTGCGTCTCGAACATTACCATTCGCGCGGCCGTACATAAAAATCATGCCTGCCTGCTCACTAAATGAATATCCTGCCATGTTTGAACGGAGCACTTTCAGTTAACTCACTTCCTGTAGTACATATACACAATGGGCACGTTGAAGATAGAAGAAAGACGAATGCAAACAAGTCTCCCTGGCAACACAACGCCATCTGGGATACAGTGAGTCAAACGGACATTAATAACTCGAAAACGAAGGATTTTCGGACATATGTTTATATGAACTCTTTTTCTTGTTTTGGTGTAAGGAACCTGTCCCCGAAGTTTGTAAAAGTATTTTTGAAACAACCTGTATATGTCCGTCTTCGCCGAGCTTAAACATCTACGTGACGAATTTGAAAATGGTAAACGTAAAACTGGCGTATCGTAACACGTGGCATGATCATTGTTCTTCGACTGCACAGAAATATACCACCCTTGCTTTTCGTACGGTAACATAAGCACATAGTGCAGTGGATCATACCATGGGTGATTTTCTAAAATCCGATGAACCCTCCATCTGTGCGCTGGCGCAAAATAATATCACGATTAGATCTGACTCCACTGCCACCACAGCAACGTCCGAATTTGTCAGTAAATTGTAGGGTCGACGGTCATTAGATTGAACGTTTGGGGTATTAAGCAATACAACAGCCAATTCCGAATAATCAGGATCATTACAAACTACAATGCTCAGCGGGCATAAATCGTTTTAATACCAAGAATACCGTTACAGGCGACTGATCATTTTGTAGTGTTCGAACGTCGACAATTTCCCGTTCGCCCGTCTTATGCAATGACAATTAAAAGGTCACAAGGTCAAAACTTAAACAACATTGGTATATACCTAGAGTTGATAGAACTTCGGCGAAGACGGGTATCTCAGCTAGAAGAGATCGGTAAACTTGTACATCACATCAACAATATCACATCTGAATATCACAGAAATCAAAATTGTCTCGTTTTAATTCTAAAAATTTATTTAATAGAAATAATCATCATCATCATCAGGTTTCTGCTTAAGCAAGTCCTAATTACCTCTCATCCATCTTTCTGTCCTGTGCTTTTCTTTTCATCTCTTCGTGACGTACTCCTTTCTTCAAAATGTTAGTCATCTTTAATCTCCTCCTTACTTTTTTTCCCCCTAACTTCCACGGTGTTTTCAATCGCTTTCTTTAGCAAACACTCTCTGTCCACTTTTTTCTCTTTCTGTAATAATATTCAGCAAGCTTCTCTTTTTCCCACTTCTTCATTTCTTACTATCTGTCCGATTTATCCTTAACATCTTTATCCAGGTTCATATCTCCAATGCCTCAATTTACTATCTCTAAAGAAATACAATTGAAAAATTATTAATTAACCTTTTAAATATAAAGAAAGGGCTTTATTTCTTAAGTCTAATTGTCGACGATGCTGAAATTTTTCTATATAGCATTTTCGATGTACGTATTTAAAAACGTTAAACATAAAAGATCATCTAAACAGCCGGCAAAAAAAAGCAGCACATGGAAGGAATGGGTCAATTTTTAAGAAACTACACAAGAGCATTGTGTCCGTGGCATTGAAGATATGATTTAAATTTCAATACAATATATGCACAGGATTCTGGTACAGGATATCCAAAGAGTCCCTCCATTGGAAGAATGGTTCATGCCTAATTTACATAAAATCATGTCTGGCATCTGTATTGTAGCAGATTTCTAGTAGTCTCAACACTTTCCATGCCACCTTCCCTCTCACACCCAGCATACTCCTATACAGCAACTGACGGAGTTTGACAAAAGTCGAATTATGGAACTTCAAGAGGCTGGATGATCTTATCGGCAAATCGCGGCCCACATTTGATGTAATGTTTCTGTGGTGGCTCGATGTTCGCAGTATTGGTCTATCGAAGAACTCACACACGTAGACCTGATTCCGGAAGACCACGCATTATTGATCCACGCCAAGACCGTCGGATATTAAGGGAGGCACTGAACACCCGCACAGCATCCACAGCAGAGATAAGGGCCAGAATAGCATCAAGACGGACCATTTCCAACCGTTTATTTGCAGTAGGACTACAGTCACGTGTCCCTCTAGCCAGACTACCACTTCTGCAAGAACATCGTTCTGAGCGATTGCAATGATGTCGCGAAACGATTGACTGGCAAGCTGAATGGAGGTCTGTTGTCTTCAATGATAAGAGCATTCTGCCTTCGCAACAATGATGGACGTCAACTTGTGCGACGAAGACCAGGAAAGCGACATCTTCCATAGTACATTAAACTATGGCACACAGATCCAACACCCGGCGTAATGGTGTGGGGTGCCATCGGTTATAACTCGCATCATCCTTGGCGTTTGTGAATGAAACATTGAACAGCGCAAGGTACGTCCAGGAAATTGTTGAATCATTTCTTTCACACACGGCCCGTACTACCTTACAAGCTCTCCAACATTGAGAGATTGACTTCCCTGGTCAGCACGATCTTGCATACGATCTGGACTTGTATGCAATTGAGCATGTTTGGGACATGACGGAACGCTGCACACCAGCCGTAACACTTGTATCCAATTGCGTCAGCAGGATGAATCCCAGGATGATATCCGCCGGCCAGGTGGCCGAAAGGGCTACGGCGTAGGCTTTCCAGTTCTCGAGCCCACCTGGTCGTGGGTTCGAATCCCAGGCTGCGTACAGATATAACTTGTGTAAAAGGCGCAAAATGACCTTAATAATCGACGCCAAAAATTCTAATAAACCAGCCAACCACCCATCCAGGATGATATCCAGCAATTGTGCGACCGTACGCATGTAAGAATCGATGCTGCATTCATACTCGTAGAGGGTATATGGCATATTAAATTGTGCTATTGGGACTTTTGGGATACCCTGTACCAGAAATTTAAATGATGTGTTGTATGCCAACCACACTCTGCTCTTTTGCAGTTTAAATAAAATGGACCTAACCTAACCTAACCTAAACGAATCTTAAAACAGAATAACACCAGTACAAAATGTAAGACATAAACAGATATGTATTTCGTCAATGATGTTGCCACAAGACTACTCTGTTAATAATAATATACGTAAGTCACAGCCTAGATAAATTTGTATTTTTTATGAATTTAAATATTATACAGCTATTATCTACATTTATGTGGTCGTATTATACTATATTATTAAATAAATATTTGCTTACCATTCGTCTCCCATATTAAATTAAATTCTTAAAAATATTAAATGAAAAACATACGATGTACATTCTATAAATAAGTATATAAGAGCATATGGATATAGGTTCCTGTGTCTAGAAGAAGATATAATTTTTGCTTAGCCTGCTTTACTTGTTTTTATTCTTTCAGCATTTCGTTTTTTCTTATTATAATGGCTTTATATTTCAGTAAATAATTTATTAGCATTATTAATCTTAATAATATGTAATAACAAAAGTTAATATATGTTTTGAAAGCATTTAGAGAGTTATCATTTTGCTTTGCCTCCAGTGATGCGAGGCCAAATGGCACGTACTATTTTTCCTTTAAATACTTTCAAAATATAATAATAAGCAATTCTAATTGTATATTTTCTAAAGTAGATTTATAAATTTATAATAGTTCAAGGCTGTCATATCTTTTTCTATAAATCTTATTGTTTATTTGAGAGAATTTTAAAATAATGACATATGCCGTATGGTTTGGATTCATTTGCAAACCTATGTTGGTTAATGCTATCTTTTTATTTTACTGTGTACTACTCATCCCTAAATTTCGCACCGTTATTTCTTCGAAACGCCGTTGCTCATTTGAAATGTACATTGAAGCGTAAAACGTCATGGGGCTCAGTAAGCAAATTTTCTGGTGTCGCTTGGATCGCGTAAAGGTACATCAGTGCGATATCAGTGCTATCAATTCGACTATTTCCAGTCGTCTGAAACGTCTTGTAATGTGATCATGGCTACACGACGAGAATTATTAGAATTTGAATGCGGAATGATAGCTGGAGCTAGACGCATAGGACATTCCATTTCTGAAGTGGTGCGGGCGTTCAACATTCCTCGATCCCCAGTGTCAAGCGTGTACAGAGAGTACCTCATTTTAGGCATTATCTCCGACCGTAGACAGCGCAGTAGCCGACCACGGCTGTCAAATGCTGGTGACCTGCAACACTGAGCAGGATGATCCTTCGTTACAGACATTCTTCATTACGTTAATTAACAGCGTACTAGAAACATGTTTATGAGGTCAGTTCAGAGAAATTTGACACTGGTGAGATATGGCAGCAGAAAACCGACAAGCGTGCGTTTACTCACGCTACATCTTTGGAGGCTGCACCTCCCCTGGGCCTGTGAACATATTCATTGGACCTAGAGGACTAGAAGCACATAGCTTGATCCGATGAGTTACGATTCAAGTTGCTACAAGCTGATGGTAGGGCTTCGAATGTGGCGCAGATCCCTTGAGGCCATGAATCCAAGTTGTTATCTTATCTGGTACAGAGGGTAGATTATCGCAAGCGATAATCTGCGGCACCTACTCCTACGAGGGAGTTTTGCGCCATCCCATTAATAACGACTGCTACGAGATGACAGTAGCAGTCGGGACCGACGGCTTAACGTGCCCTCCGAAGCACGGGGGGTTTCATGATGGAAAAGCTGCTGGGGATAAACGAACCAGAGGCTGTCACCAACTGCTGGAACACCAGCTATGGTCAATCGGCAAATGGGTCAGACCAAAGTCCCCCAACAGCCGCGCCCCAAATAGCTGTCCCACCAGCGGTGGCCCTCAAGCCCAGGCCGTCACCCAACCAGCAGCTGGCCGCGCCTGAAGTTGCTGAACTCCATCGATTGGCAAGCCAACCGACGAGACAACCAGGCCACGGCCACCCCCATCCAAGTTGTTAGGAAGGCACTGTGCAAGCTTGTGGCGGCTTCATCACGATGTGGGGTGTGTTTACATGACAAGTTTAGGTCCTCTGATAAAATTGGACCTTTGACTGGGAAACGTTTTATCCAGCTGCTTGGTGACCATTTTTGCAGCACTTCATGGCCTTTATGTACCCTAACAAGCATTCTGAACAATTCCAACGAATGAATTGGCCACCTAGATCACCAAACATGAATCCCATCGAACTTAGGATATTATCGAACGATGCATTTGTGCACAAGAGACTGCACCTGCAGTACTCAGGCTATTATAGGGACTATCGAGACTGCATGACTGAACATCTCTGGTAGAGGCCATGTCAAGTTGCTGCACTTCGTAGGGCAAAAAGAGGTCCTACTCGATACTGAATATGTATCCCATAGTTTTTGGCACTTCAGTGTATAAAGTTAATGCATATGATTAATCTTTGCGTATAAAATAAATCTATGAGGTTGTTGTTCTCTGTAATGTATTTAGAAACGAAAAATCATCCGTCTAATTCAGGGTACAAGGAAAAGGGGGCTAGCAGCCCTTACATAATGGTACAGTAAACGATATAAATAACTAAATAATGCAGCAAATGTTATCTAAACCCCTTTCGCAAACTTCTGGTGGTGATTCCCCACAGCGAGATGAAAACAAAAGTTCATATAAACATGGTTCGAATAACACAAGCGTTTATGAGATTTCCGCAGTTAAAAGTGAAGTTTCAGCTTTCTGCATCTGGTTTTGTACTCTGTGGATGGCAGGTGACATGCGGAGAAACTACAACAAATGTTCAAAATGACGACCGTAGGACGCATTGAGGCGATGAAACATCGACTGGCGTACTCGTTCGAGGGTCCCTGGGCTGCCTCTTGCGGTGCTGAAAGCACCGTCAATACGGTTCCAAAGCTCATCAACCTCCTGGAAAGTCCAGCATACACCTGGTCTTTCATGTTTAGGTACATCTGAAGTTAGTAGCAGGCGCAACTATTAATAACCAATAAATGGGACCTTATTTCAAGAATTTGTTGTAGCTTCTCCGCATAGCACCTGCCATTCACAGAGTAGAAAAACCAGCTGCTGAAACTTCAATTTTAACTGCGGAAATCGTATAAACGGTTCGTTATCCGTACCATGTTTATATGAACTTTTGTTTTCATCACGCTGTAGGGAATCACCAGAAGTTTGTGACAGGGGTTCAGACACACTCTGTATTGGTATGGTGTGGAGGCCAACTGAATCTTATTGGCTGAATTAATAGAGAATAGTCGATGAGTCATGCTAGTGGACATTACATTTCAAATGGATGACATAATCGGATTGAAATAAATTAAATAAATACATAACCACAAATATTAAAAAAAAATTCGGAATGAATTATACATATACATTATAGATACAGGGTGAATTTTAAGTATACCGATAAACTTTTAGGGTAGGTAGTATGGGTGATTCTAAGCAAAAAAAAAGTTCATATGAACATGGGTCCTAATTTGGATGATAACTGAGATATGAACAGATATAAAAATGCCGCCACCAAGATCAACAAGGTTATAACTCAGATTTTCTAACATCAGATTATTTTTTATATGTTTATTATTATTTTGTTCTAATTTTCTGTTTAGTAAAAAGTTTACAAGAAGATAGCTTATACGAAAGATCATATAGCCTTCCTTCATGAATACTTACTTACTTACTTTTCAAACCCGCTTTGAAGCCTTCAGTTGTAATTGCATTTCGACCATTCAGACTGTTCACTAAGAGGCATCAGAATTTTTTCCATTATTTTCTCCCTTGATTCACTTCTTCTCAGACAATGCCACGGTCTTTTACAGTGGTGGATAATGAAATTTATAATATTGTAAATTGAATCTAATTCCCACACTTACATCAATTCGGAAAACCGGATTGGTAATTGAGTTATATCAAGCAATAAAAATTCAGGGCCATCCATTAGCCAATGTTAAAGAATATTTCATTGAATCTTCTTAGAACTACAAGAACCAGTTAAAATTCAAATTACGAGAGAAATTATCAACTTTTAAAGCGAGGCATTTTCCATATAATGCGTTTCCAATTTGGAACGAACTACCTTATGATCTCCGCCATCAATCAATTTACTGTCAATTTTGTGTGAACTTGGAAACATGTATTCATTTTATTAGAAAATTAAGACACTATTTTATTATAAACAATGACGAACAGTAAGACGAAACATATAAAAGCTGAATTCAAATTTGTTTTTATTCCTGTGGAATTCTATCAATTAATAATAATAATAATAATAATAATAATAATAATAATAATAATAGGGTACATAAAACTGTGTGTACCGTAAAATTTGTT
>JAHWFO010089604.1:308303-342415 GCA_023313115.1 Rhysida immarginata
TCCAGCATCATCTACAGGCTCTGCAGTCCATCGCAATTGGTTTCTGAATGTTTCTCTGCTCGACGAAGAGGAATACAAGGGAGCGTTCGCTCAGTTCGTTGAAAAACATCTTCGTAATGTGCCTCCTACGCTTGCTTCGTGGTTAGAACTGAAAACCAAAACCAAACGGAGGTTGTTTTTGGCACAACTGTCATTCACGGAATACGCTTGACACTGCTGCACGGGAAAACCCGAGCAGGTTAATTTCATGCTTCGTTCAAAGTCTATCAAATCCTTGGATTTATCCATATTCAGTCCACTTATGCTTCTTTCGGAAGATTGGGTTAGATGCTGCTCGTCGTCGACGTCGTCATCTCCTCATGTTACAAGAGATCCTCCGGCTTCTCCAAGTATCCACCCCGAAGGAGGAGTTCGAGATGGAGATTCGTCAGGTGAAGAGCGAGATCAACGCTCTAATGATCCGGAAGGCAGCCGGCGCAGCGCTCAGAGCCAAACATTCCTGGGCGACTGACGTCAGGAATTTATCATCAGCAGCGTTCGCCGAAGAGAGACGACGTGCCAACAAAAAACGATGTCATCGATTGGTGGTGGAAAATGGGGAAGTGAATTCTGACCACGACATCTTGTCAGCTTTTCACGCCCATTTCTCATCCTTTTTCGATAACCCAATCATTCCGTCAGATGAAACGAAGCAGTGGATTGAGGCGCTAAGACCTTTTTCTGAGGATGCTGACCTGTCTATCTCTCGTCCCTTCACCGAAGACGAAGTCAAGAAGTTCCTATCAGCGGACGGCCGTCACCAATCCAGCCCGGGTATGGATGGCATACCTTACTCGTTCTACAACGCGACATGGAATCTTCTTGGGCCTTTTCTGGTGCAAGTGTTTAATTCGATCATCGAAGACCCGTCTTTCATCACACCGGACTTCACCGTGGGGAAAATCATCCTACTCCCCAAAGTGCCGAATCCAGAGTTGGTTACCCAGTGGAGGCCAATAACCTTTCTCAACACCGACTACAAGGTCTTCACTGGTGTATTTCAACAAAGACTGAAAGTTTTCGCCGAAGATTTTATCAACCCCGGACAATCCTGCTCCATTCCATCACGCAGGATGTCCGATAATCTAATCACGATTCGGTGTGTGATGGAAGAAGCGTGTGCTCGTCAGCAAACTCTTGCCGTTTTAAGCCTTGACCAGGAAAAGGCTTTCGACAAAGTGAACCATGTGTTTCTCTTTGAAGTATTTCGACACCTTCGTCTTCGGACTTTTGCCACGATCATTTCCGCACTGTATGTTTCGGCCGCATCATGTGTGGCGATTAATGGTTCCATATCCGCTACCTTCAATCTGTGTAAGAGTGTCAGGCAGGGGTGACCTCTTTCCCCCCTGCTATACATCTTTTATTTGGAACCATTATTGCAATACTTAAATCGCCACCAAGATGTTCGAGGATACGATCTGCCAGCTGCATCCATAAACATCAGGACTTTGGCTTATGCAGACGGCGTAGTGCTATTTGCGTCCGAGCCGTATTCCTTGAGCATCTATAAAGAGACCTTTGACCGCTTTAGTACTTCGACGGGGAGTTCCATCAACCTCGTCAAGTCTAAAGGTATTGCTATCGGGAAATGGACTGTGGACTATCTCAAATCTTTCCCGATAACATGGTGCGACCGAATTACAGTGTTAGGATACGTTTTTTCTTTTCTACCGACTATGGACTCTATGCACTGGCAACAAGTAATTGAGAAGTGCACCACTCGCCTTGACAGAAACCTTCGTTTCCCAACTTCAATGTTTGTCAAGGTGAGGTTCATAAAAACACATGTGCTTCCAGTATTAACATCTAAATGCCTATTCACCTTGCCCTCGTTCCAAAATCTTCAGAGACTACCTAGTGCAATTGTGAACTGCGTGTGGGGAACATCTACTACAACTGCGCAAAGGCGTCATCCACTACGTGCAGCGTACCTGTTTGCTCCATATGAGGGAGGAGGGTTAGGTTTACCGGACATCAAGCTTTATCTTATTGCAGCCAGATTGGCTGCCATGGTTAGGGTATTCCTCTTCCCGCCTCCCATATGGGCAAACTTTGTGTTTACTCATCTACGGTTCTTTTTTAAGGTGAATAGGCTTGCATTACCACCCTTGTTGCCAGTGATAATGAATTTCCGACATCCAAAACTATACGTGACATTTATGACGATATTGTGACTTTTCTTCCCATGCTACGTCGCATTGACCCACAAGATTGAGGGCATCTTCGCCTTGCTTGGTTTTTTCAGCAGTCTGACCCAGGGGAGACCACTGACATCTTACGATTCTACCCTGATCATCCGTGGGCAGCAGTCCTAAAGCTATTAAAATCCTTTGCTTTCGAAAGAACTTTGTTTAATTATCAGTGGCGACTATTGCATCACGGATTTTACTCCCTCCAACGTCTCCACCAGTGGAGGGTGGTCGGATCTGCTGGATGTCTTTATTGCGGCGTAGATGAGACTGTCAGCTATATTTTTTACGAGTGCCCGTTCGCGAAATCGATCTGGGATCGTTTGGGGCAGCATTACGGGCTGGTACATTTCTCATATCACTCCGTGCGTTTCCTCTTAAACGATTCCACTGGCGAGGTACTTAAAACGGATCTAGCTATTGCGATCACCTTCATCAACAAAGAACTTTGGCTGGCTCGGTGGAGTCGATCGCAGGGTCATCCTCCATCAACTTCGATCCTTTCTCCTTCTCGAATGGCCACGGCTAGGTCCGTTTATGTTTAAAAAACGCTTTGCAACATCTAAGTGTTTATGTGAGGTCATCGGAGGAAACCAGACCTTCCATTTCACCTTTCCGATGGCCTTTTGATACCTCGTCAGTTGTGAACGGGCCTCGTTTTTGAGGCGTTTGAATAAGTCGCGCAGCCCCGAATGGGCTGCCCGCCACTTACTGCATCTGCGCCTGGACGCCTAGATTTTAAGACATCCAAGATTAGGCGTTCGCTGAGGCAACACCATCTGCCTCAGCTCCAACAGCGAAGACAACCGCTAGCACCAAGGATGCCAGACGTATTCGGACGAGGAGCAATCATAGCGAACCAGCAACGGAGAATAGTAAGACTTTGAAATTGGAGAAATATTTATCTCGTAATTATTGTGATATTTCAAAGGATCCCGTTGGAAGACGTGCTCGAGCCCGGTACGAAGTCCGAAGCGGTCCGCCTCGCCAAGATTCCTTTCTTCATGGTACACGAAGTGGCCTCGGACTGAGGGACAAAGTGATACCGCCACGCTTCGGTAATAGACGTCCACGCCGAGGATATGAAGTATTGTGCCGAGAAAGAAGAGGCCCTACCCGCCCGTGCGCGGAAGATTACCCAAGCTGTAAGCATGACTCTTCGTTAATCAAAGACTTTGGACTTGCTTCTAATAATTGTAGAGGACCCTCCATTAACGAGCCCCACGTTCCTGGTTCGTCAACGACGATAGCTTCGAGTGACATCGAGCCGTTCAGCCCTTTAGCTGTATTTGCCGAGTCATTTTGCGGAGCATCAAGCCAGACGAGCGCCAACGAGGAACACGGCATTCCGTCCCGCTCACGCCCCGTCGTGTGTTTAAGTGACGTTGCGGAGAGCCTCTCCATATCCCAAAACGAATACGATTTTCTCCCGAGGGGTTTGAGACATTGGAAGTTGCCTTCCCCTACAGCAGCATAGCCGGCAGTAGCGTTGGGCGCCCACGCGATTGTCCGCGCTTGGACTTGGAAGCAGCTTCCCGTGGTAATATTAGTATCGTATCGTTGATAGTGTGCCATTACTCTGTGACTCTATTGGCTAGACATTTTACCTGTATCGTCATTGTTCTAATTCGTTGTTCTATTTCATACAGTCTTCTCCTCCCGGTCGATTTGCCCAGAGCGGTTGCCGCTATCCGAGATTGCGGTACCTCAGGGCCTAGGCCTTCATTCCACGTGATCGGACGCCATCTTGCAGCAACTTACCTCGGAGCCATTCCTCACCGGCGACGACCCTGCAAGACTTGGATATAATACGACCCAAGCGAATACGAACCCTTCACCCCATGAAGAAGCAGCAAGCGACCTGGACTGATGTCAGATTTACTGTATTTATTTATGAATCAAGATATCTTGCAAATTGTCAAGATTTGTATTAAATCTTTCCGATTTAATTAAAATTATTATTTCATATTCATCTCCTCGTCCCGCTCTGTACAATTAGTCAAAAATCCTTGACACTCAGCCAAATTAGTACATGTACAGAGTGACCCAAAAAAACGGGAATTTTTTAACAATCCAATAAAACCAAGAGTGATGGAAGAAAAACATTTTATTCATAGGAATTGAAACCTGTATATTTGCCATTTACGAAACATTAATGGAATTTATCATTTTTATGGCGTCCTCCAGTACGAATGCATTCTTGAAATCTGTTGTTGAGATTCCTCACTGACCCCTGCAACATCTCAGCTGGGATACTGTGAATTTCATCCGGAATTCTCTCTTTTAACTCATCCAGAGTTCTTGGTCGAGTCGTGTACACTTTATTCTTGAGATAGCCCCACAAGAAAAAATCACAAACGGACAAATCTGGCGATCTAAGGGGCCAGGGAACGTTACCGAATCTTGAGATCACATGGTTAAAAACATTTTTATGGCTAACGCACGCTGTTGCCCGTTCCACTGACCCATGGTTACTAAAATGGCAAAGTGTTTACTTGCTCAAGGGCACTGTCCAACAGTGCTGTCACCTGCTCGAGGCTGCCACTATGCATTTCAAAAATTCCCGTTTTTTTTAGGTCTCCCTGTACATAAAAAAATATTGAACGAGCCGCAATTCTTTTTTAGTTAATAAAAGTGTCATAAATTTTCCAATTTAAACGTTTATAAGCCAATAATAATTCAATGCCAAAGTTTCAATTTCTTTTTTTTTTTTTTTTTGATAAATTCAACGTTTAAATATTTTGGCATATCAGCTAATTCAAGATGTTCATCTTTTGAAAATTTGAACTGAATAATAATTCGCTGTTCTTATTAGGCTAAGTTGTTAAATTTTATTCATAAATTTATTTTTAATTTTCAGCATTATTAAACATTTTAAATTAACCATTTGAATGTTTTAAAAAAATTATTATTGGCTTACAAATGTCTAAATTTCAATTGACAAATCAATGATAAAATTTCTGCTTTATTTATGATAGCCTGTCTTTGATGATGTCAGAAGCGTGACGCATAATAGTGCGCAGGCCTTCTTCATCTAGATGGTGTTGACTTTATCTATAGTAGACGTCATCTTTTGTTCTGTCGACGCCAATGCCTCCTATGACTGTTTCTACAATAAACGAATATACAGGGTCTTTATAATTAAGTTCCATTTTGACATGGCTATAAAAAAAAACTACTGGACCAAAAGCTATGGTCACCGACAACTACCATCAAGGTCGAGTGGCGCTACTGTCGTTTCAGCTTTAATGGCGGTGCAGTGAGGCAGTTAGTCAGCCAGCTCCAGGAACGCTTGATGGGAAAAACAAAACAGGTAGAAATTTACCGAACGTTAACCAGGAAATCCTGCTGAAGCAAAAGCAAACTACTATTTTTAACAGAACATGGTATGATATTGTTGTGTATCAGGATGTTCTGGCGGCTATGGGCGAGAAAAAAACCATTTGCTTTCAGAAATTTCCTCGAAACAAAGCCCAGTATTTGGAATGGATGGTGAAAGTGAAAATGGGAAAAAAAACCCTTGGCATTTTAAATATATACTGGCTTATCAAGAACTTTCACCGATACTGAATAAAGGTTATTACAAGCATGAATGTGAGAGGGGTCGGACTAAACGCAGGATTCTTAAAAAGTAGGTGATCGTACGAAGGCTATTGAAGCGTCTAATGAAAGTACAAATACTTAAAAAGAAGTACGGTACTTGTACGAATACTCCTACCATTTCAGCGCAATAACTTCCGAGATACACTGACTAAACACGCCAGAAAATTGCTAGGAAATGGGTCTCTCACGGGAATAGTAGGGGCAAGAGCACATAAGGAGTCCTGATGTGTTCTTGGTAGGGGGAGTTCAAACCGTACGTACTACATGTAATCGTACAACGCGTCGTAATGAAGGCGATCGAATCATCAAACAAGAGTTCGATGGGGGAGTAACTGTAATAGTGATAAAAACATTAACACTCGTAGGCGCTATTTCCTATACATCCTATCTTATGCATCCAGTGACTTAAATCGGACCACGGCAAATCTTTTATCATCCACGTGGGGTTAATAAAACAGGGAATTATGCTAACCTTTTTCTGTTTGATTCGCCATCTGAATATCTCTGGAAATGAAACGAAATTTTCACGAATACAAAACAAACAGTTTTAAAGTGAGATAAGTAAAAATGCTTGTTTTAACACGGCCTTTCAATGTTCAGTCTATGGGAGCTCCTGCTGCCTGCCTCACTGCATAGTGCTAAATTTTCTCACTTGGAGGTGTTAGTTGAACCTGACGGTGACTATAATACTTGGTAATATTATACAAGAGGGCATGTGAAGTTCATACCCAGCAAAAAAAAAATTAGTTCAAAAGGCCACCACCAGCATGGAATGGCGCTCTATGCAATATTCGTATACGAAATTAGACACGAAAACACAGGCTAACAAGTCTTTAATCGTTACTACGAGGGGCGATTGATAAATAAGGTCTCCATGGCTGCAACTTTTTTATTTGTTAACCGATTTTCAAAATTCTTTTTGTATCTTATACTCACATTTGTCCTCTATGTAATGCACTATTCACTTTTCGACGTAGTCCCCATTCCTTTCGCGCGACTAGTTGGGTGAACCTGTTGGAGAGGAACTCCAGAGTTGTTGTCGACACCAGGATTGAGCATCGACGCCATGCGAGCAGCAGTCACAGTGCATGTTACGAGCCCATCCCTCGACTGCTCTTCAAAAAAATACGGTCCAATTATGACATTGCTATCATACAACACCACAAGGTAACTTTAGGAGAATGCAAAGGAATTTGGTGGAGAACGTGAGGGGGACTGGTGGCCCAAATCCTGCAGTTATGGGTGTTGACATCCCCATTCAGGTAAAAATAGGCCTCGTCGTCCACAAAATGTTCCAAAGCCAATGCTCGTCCATCTCCATCCGTGCAAGGAATTCCAATGCGAAGGTTTCTCTACGAGGAAGATCGTTAGGTTCGAGTTGTTGGACAAGGTGGATTTTGTATGGGTAGTACCGCAGCACTTTACGTACGATCTTGTACACCGTACTCGAGGGTAAGTCCATTTGACGTGCAACAGCACTTACGCTGCACGCCCCTTGTAAGGTTTCCATTTTTGCTTCCTTTACGGCTACAGCCTCCACTTTTGCCTCAGAGACGGGTTTCCTTCCTCGGCCAGGTGCTACCGATAACAAACCTGTGGCTTTAAACTTTGTCATTATCTTCTTCAAACTCTGCGGTGTCGTTGGCCCCCGACGTACATGTATTCGTCGAACGGTACGATAATGTTGCAAAGCCTGCCGTACATTGCCATTGCATTCATAATGACATTTAACCAGAAACGCACGGTCTTGCATGGTAACAGGCATCGTCGACTAGTAACAGATGAGGCGTACTGACAACGAGGCTCTCTTTCTTATTTCAGAAAACCAAATGACTTGTAAAGCGCATGTGCATAAACCACATTGTTAACCTGTGTCTTCGTGTCTAATTTCGTATACGAATATTGCATAGAGCGCCATTCCATGCTGGTGGTGACCTTTTGAATTAATTTTATTTTGATGGGTATGAACTTCCCATACCCTCTTGTATAATATTACCAAGTATTATAGCTTTTGGTCCAATAGTTTTTTTTATGGCCATGTCAAAATGGAACTTTAATTATAAAGACCCTTTGTATATCAGATAAAATTTTTGGAGTTTCTTTGTAACATGCTGAAAACCAGACATGATTTTTATTATGTTCAAAAGTTCTTAAAAATTCTGTTATAATATAAATCTTTAATGGACATTCTGTATTTTTGAATAGCCTATAAGCATAAAAAAATAATATAAATTTGTCTAATTGCAGCTTTTTCATTCGGAAAACCTGGCGCCCTACAAAACGAGTTTTTAAAAAATTTAATTTAATTTCCTTTCAGTGGATTTCATCCGCGTATTTTAATAAAATTCCGTAGAGTAACTTGGTGTTCCAATTTTCACAATTGCAATACATATTTTGTGGTCCAAAGTCAGGATGTGCAAAGAAATTGTAAAATGCATTGCGATGATATGATAAGAATGTTTGAAATGGTTGCTATGCAAAATAACGATTTGGAAGAAATTCACGCTACGAGCATAAAAGAGAAGTGGTTACCAAGGTCACGAGTAATTGCATTAATCTGTTTTCAGTTATGCTTTATTATAAAGATATTTTGGTACAAATTATTGACTATATGCAGAAAATAACAAAAAAGTTAGAATAAAATAACTTCTGATATTTTATCATATATTTTTGAGCATTCAGGTATTCTATTATTTCGGAGATATGTACAAATTTTTACACTCCTCAGAAGAAATTTATCCACATCCTGACTTTAGGAACAAGATGTATTTTCTTTATCTATCACGTTTGAAAAACTAATCTTAATTTTCATCTTAATATATCGCACCTTCAATTTACACTTTTGAGCTCGTTTTACTTCTTAAATTAACTGTTAATATTACAAGACGATTTTTGCCATTTTTCCTCATTTATCAAGAGAATAATGAGATCTGCCTGGAATCTCATTTTACTCATCCAAACCAATAATTGCTTTTTCCCCTTAAAGGAAGAAAGTTTATCATATTACAGACAATGAGAGGATGACATTTTCTGAGCACTAACATGCGGAAGGGCGGCATAAATTGTTTATCTTCGACGATATTAAATACGATCTTGGTGTCACCCGGGAGTCCTGTTTATTTCCCCTCACTCACTGCCTGCATTAATTTCTAATAATTAAAAATAACGTGGATTACATCAGAGCTCACATTATAGCTTAATATGTATACAGGTAATAAAATTGTTTAAATGTAAAGTAATTTTTCCACATTAGTATTAGAAATATCGCGTCATAGTTTCTTAATATAGTTTTTTCGTACTATCTCTCTTGCTATTCTTTCAGTAAGTTCATCCGTCAAGGATTATTTAAAAATAAAGTTAAAAAAAACAAAGATCCGTACATTTTTATTTTGTGCTTTTGCTTCTGGAAAAGATAATTGGATAGATTTATGCAACATTGTGAAAATGATTGGAACATATTACAGTAGATCTTATGTCCCGTTATCTGTCGTGAAATTTCATTACGATCCTTGGAAGCAATACACGGGAAGGATTTCAGAAAAAGTTTCAAATAATATTTAACGCATGAAAGTAGGACCAGCAATATGTCGACAGTTGCCAGAATTATTCAACCAGTCTAATAAAGTTTGCTGAATAGTTAGGATCCACATAGCTCTCTTTTTTAAATTACTCAGAGTCAGTGAATCATCAGAAAAGCGCAGCTGACTCATAACTACGCCATCTGATGATTACAAAGAACGCTTAAAAGTGATAATATCTACTTAAAAATTATATAGCGCGTACACACATTTCACTGATTTATATTTACATGAATTAAATTTTCCAATTAATACTGCATTTCTTCGAAATCAGGCCGCACTTTTTTCCGTTTTTTATGCTCTGGAAAACTGAATGCAGTTTAGATTTGAAGGTGAACGCAGAATATATGGTGAATTAATGAGAGTATTCGTATGCATTGTTTGAATTTCACATCTGAGTTGACATGAAATTTCATAAATCAATATAGTAAATTATTGATAATACTAATGGTAGAAAAACACTATAGTGATGTCTTAAAACCAAGGAAAAAAAAATATGTGGATAATTATAATAGTAAATTATGTATTAAAATGTTTTATCTGTCAAATTAGTATTAACAGAGTACCGTAACGGATGAATATTAAAATTCCCAGCTCTAAGCTCAATTTCCATTGATTAGATTAAGTAGAATAAGAAAATGATTCTTTTAAGTTTCTTTCAACGCAGATGACAAAAACGAGGCATATAACCTATTCTTCATTTATGTATGACTTTTTTGATTTTTTCCTGAAAAACCTTTCGAGAAAACATGTTTTTACGGCTTAGAATCGATGCCGGCTTGTTTTCGAAGGAATAGAGTATTTCGGTTTCCATACAGCTAAATTAAATCAATTTAACATCAATTGTTAACATCTGATAAGAAGATTTAGCAGTTAAAATTCCTCTTGAAAAAATTTAAAATTTTCATTATTTAACTTTTTCTTTCACTGTTTTATAAATTTGTTACGTGTTTGGCATCTTCTTAACCTAATCATTTCATAACAGAGCGGTTGGAAGGACGAGGATTAAAAATTGTTTTATGTAGTAATGAAGAATGTTTACCGAATTTATTTAAAACGAACGAAATAATATTTTAGTAGCAACTTTGAATTGATTATTCTGACTTGAAATTCAAAAATTATACATAATTACTAATCTCAAATAAAAATGTGCTTAAAAAGCAGGTGTCCACAAGCAGTTGTGAAATAGTTACCATATTTAGTAATAATTACTAGATTGTAGAAATGTAAAAATTTAAAAACCAAGTGTTTCTTGTTATAGAGATTAAATAGAAATAGATAATGGAGGAAAAGAACATTTTGCATTTAGACCCGAGAAATGCTGCCATCTAGGAACAAAAGTGGAAAGGAAAAGGCTCTTTCACTTTCAATTAGTTTTCACAGACGAATATTCAAAGAAGACTGGAGAATTAAAGTATTTTTAGCATATCTACAACACAGTAACCTTTTAATCATTGAGTTGAATTTGAAGGTCAACCGATATTGTGAAATTATTTTCATTCGTAATAAACTACAATCTTCAGCCACTTACTAATCAACTTATTATAATAAAATAGCATTAAGTTATCTTCGTCTTTGGATATAAATTTAAAAACGCTTTGATAAATAAGCCATTTATTGACTAAAATATACCTGTATTACCGGCTAAGTTCTTTATGCGTTAGCAAATGCATATATACAGTCATCAAAGGGAAATAATCCACACTTGAATTTTACTCTAAGTTTTACCGTTTCAATATTAATTTATTTTTAATAATTTAATATTACATTTACAGTTAACATTATTAAGATTATTAAATTTAAATAATTAAAATTAAAAAAGCTATTAAAACAACACATCAGCATGAAATGTAATATTAAGTATTAAACTCGTGATTATTTCCTTTGGTTGACTGTACAAGCATTCTAATGAATTTTCTGTCAATTGATGTGTCACATAATGCGTAATATTTGAAAATAGTAAACGATGCATTAAATGCCTTTTATAAGAATCCTGTTTTAAAAATTAAAAAACAATTGCCAGTGCATTTTGCATATAACTTGGCAGCAGTGTAAAAATGTCCCGTCAATATTTAATAAGCTTATTCGACAAAATCTCAACCTCTGAAATCGTCACATTCCCATCTCATCAAGTCGCACAATCAGCTCGAAGGCTGCAGTTAGAAAAACAGGAATCAGAGTAATTTCTTTTAAGCCATACAAACCAAATCCCCTAATAGACTACTGTGTCTTTGAATGAGTTATTGAAAAGGGGCCTTGAGACACCCCCGACCCCACAATCATTGAAGACTTTTAGAAAGTGTGTAAATACACTCACTCACCAAACGTCATGGCACACCCCTCCAATCAGGTTCCCTATCCGTAGTGAGACAGATCCCGCTGCTTCCATTCTCGGAATGCAGGTGCACAAGACTCCTTGATATCACGCAATCATTGTAAGCAAAACTAGCTGCAGAAATGGCAGCAAGCCGAGAGCTATCCGCATTTGAACGGGAGATGATTGTTGGTGCCAGACGGATGGGTGCCTCAATATCAGATGCAGCCAACACCCTGCAATTTTCCCGCACAACCGTTGCAAGGGTCTAACGAGGGTACACCCAACGAGGGGTTTCAACCCATGTCGGACAGCGGACGGGCCGCCCTCGGCTCATTGATGCCAGAGGTGTTTGCCGGGTCACCCGACTTGCAACTGCTGACCGAAGGGCGACAGCGGGCCAAATTACCATGCGGTATAACCAGGGATGTCCCACAACTGTGTCCGTGACGACAATTCGGGGAACCTTGGAAGATGCAGGCTTTGGGAGCAGAAGGCCACGACGGGTGCCACTTTTGACAACTACACATCGTCGGCAACGCCTAGCCTGGACCAACCAACGTCGACATTGGACCGCTGAGGACTGGCGAAGGGTTGCTGGTCCGACGAGTCACAGTTTCAGCTGTATCGGGCCGATGGTCGTGTCGGTGTCTCGCGCAGGCCATACGAAACAAGGGACCCCGCTTGTCAGATGGGGACCACTCAGGCAGGTGGAGGTTCCATGTTTGTCTGGGGTGTTTTCTCGTGGCATCCATCCTGCGTGCTATTTCCTACGTCGATCTGCTTCGGACCACCTGTTTTTACCCCGGGGGTGTTATTTCTTATGTCGATCTCCATGAGCACCCCTTCATGAACTGTTTTACCCCGCGGGCGACGGCATCTACCAGCAAGATAATGCGCCTCCACACCCACAGCCCTTGTGACACGGTAGTCTGAAGGAATATGCTACCGACTTCACGACAATGATTTGGCCTCATTTGGTCTTCCCAGATTGCAATCCCATTGAACAGTTGTGGAACGTCATTGAACGATCTGTCAGATTGTCACCAACACAACTGGTAAATGCAGCATCGTTATGGAGTGCAGTGGAGGCGGCATGGCTTGCAGTCCCTGTGGATGTGTTCCGGGGACTGGCAAACTCTCTTCCACGACGGGTCGCCGTCGTTATTCGGGCCAGAGGGGGCCCAACATGTTATTAGGCAGGTGTGCCATGACTTTTGATGAGTGAGTGTAAGGCTGCTTATTTCTAAATATGGCATCATTTCAAAAGATATGGAGAGTGTATTCTAGAGATGTATGTAAAATACAAGGATACCATATTGAGCATGACCATTAGTGAAAAAGGGATTGCAGAGCCAGTCTTACTCTTCAAATTTTACATCTCTTAAAATTCTTTAGCAGGCCATAGCGTTTATAAAAAGCGTTGTTTAATGTTCTAAGAATAGCTGGTCAACGTATGGATAGGGATCATGAACTTCTAACGATTATAGGGGCCAGGAGTTTTTTTATTATTATTGAACTAAGGAGTTTAAATGATTAATTTTAAATTTAAATGTGGTCAATCTCCTTTTAATGGGGAAAAGGGGAAACTTTACCATCTTCCCTTCACCGGAAGCCAGAAACATCTAAGCGATTATCTTGCCGTATGCTGGCGCCGCCTATTGTTGGTTTTCCTGCCGTCTGCTTTTACAACTGAATTGAACAAACGCGAGCAAGTCTGAAAGTAATTCCAGTGATGAACGACCTGCCGTGTGTTGAAAGATGTTACCCAAGGAAAAAACTTAACTAACTGGCTAAATTGAACTATCTGACCACGACGCAATACCAGCCGCCACTTCTACAATACTAGTACGTGGACGCTAACGCTTCGCTCACGGCGACCCCGAATTATAAACATACCCCCAACATATTTGATTACAGGGGGCAGTTGGTTTCCCGTCGGCCGGTTACAGGGGCAGTTGGTTTCCCCTTCTACAATACTAGTACGCGGACGCCATCGCTCCGCTCCAGCGTCCCTGCCTGCGGCGCACGCTCCCTCGCTTCGCTCACGGCGACCCCGAATTATAAACATACCCCAACCTATTTGGTTACAGGGGGCAGTTGGTTTCCCCTTGGCTGGTTACAGGAGGCTAATGATCCGTACTTTTTAGTGGTCACAGAAATGGCTGCCAGAAAGTTGCGGGAACTCATGTTACGGTTAAACCTAAGTTAACCCAACCTCAGTTAACCTAACCCAACACCAGAACGCTCAAAAAAATGCTGGCTTACCTTTAAGAAATGGTTCCTTTCGACAATGGGTAATTATCCAGAAAGCAAAAAAAGAAAATCTGAAATCCACAAATAGTTCGAAACGACTGCAACATGCCAATAGTGTGGTTGCTATAGCAACAGCTAGCGCACCACGGGAAGAGACAGCCAAACCACGCCCTCCAACGTCGGAATCCACAATGCAGGGGGGGGGGCAACAGCACTCGGACTAAATATTTTTATTGGCCAAGAAATGGCTCCCAGAAAGTTCTGGGAGTTCATTTTATGGACCACCCAAGTCAACCCAACCTCAGTTAGCCTAACCAACATAAGAATGCACAAAAAAACTCTGGCTTACCTTTAAAACATGGCTCCTTTTGGCATTGCCTGATTAGCCAGAAAGCAGGAAAAAAAGCAGAAATCCACAACTGGGTCGACAATAGAAAAATGCAAAATGAACAGTTCACGATTTTGGCCAGACAGTAGAAATTAACCATATGGGCATCACAGCACATTTAAAAATATTTTTTTTATTTATCAAATTTTGCTTTCTCACTTGAAACAATTCATAAAAAAACGCCCTTCAAAACAAGTTGCCCACTTTTAGAATCTTCTCTACAGACGGCGGCACTGTATATCATATTAACACTATTAAACAATATTTACAAAGAATAAAAAATCTTACATCCCCGAAATATATTCCTACATATTTAAAAAAACTTAAACTGAACCTAATAAAAAACAAATATCCAATAACTTTAATAGACAAAATTTTAATAGATGCGTTTACAAACAATACAACAAAAACTATACCAATTCTACAAGAACAACAAAAAAGATATTCAATACAATACAATAATAAAATTTTCCACAAACAGAAAAAAATATTAGAACAAATACCAAACATAAAAATCATACCAAAACTAACAAATAACATTACTAAAACATTAATAACCACCACCAACCTAAAAACAACAATCAATCAAAATAATAACACAAATATCAATTTCAAAGAAATATGTCAAAATAATAAAGAAAAATGGAACACTAGAAATATAATTTATCAAATGCCATGTAAAATTTGTGAACATATCTACACAGGTCAAACTAAACGACAATGGGGAAGTTGCATGAAAATTTTAAATTATTATTTTCAATAGTATTCGTTATCAATATCAAGGAAGTGTAATTCGTTTGTGAAAAAAATTTATAGTTATTTTTAAAAAAAAATTTTAAAGTTGACACCACAAGAAAACGATACGTCATAGCCTGTGAGTAATATGATGTCACTTGCCTGCTCCTCACTATCATCGACAATGGTTAAAGCTTACAGCCAACAATGCTTAATAATCAGATCGAGCTTCACGCACACTTAAAATCATTGCGTTTGATGGAAAGTGACGTCAGATATCGTTTTTGTTGGGAGGCGTGGTTTCACGTTTTTAGCGCTAATTTTAATAGGTTTCTTTAACATTTCGAATAAACTTAACAACGATTTCGTATTCAGCATAACACGATCTGTATGAAACAGTGCTTTAATTTATAAAAAAATTCCATGCACCTTCCCCATTAAAAATAAGATTAAAAGAACATGAAAGAGCACTTCGCCACAAAGACAAAAACAACCATTTAGTAAATCATTGTATCAAAGAAAACCACACACCAGATTGGAATAACACAAAAATCATTGGAAAAGAAGAAAATTATAAAAAAAGATTAATTAAAGAAACAATAAATATCATTACAAAAAAATTTAGCCAAGCCATCAATAAACAATAAATGGACACTACTTTTAAACAACAATTAACCTAATATACAATAGCCAACAATCATAACCAACAATTACAACCAACTTAGCTTCATCATCTTTATATCAATTGTTAAATTCTTATTTCAACTGTTTTCACCATTCAAAAATATTATCCTACTGATGATGAGAAATATTCTCGAAAACGTTTTTTATATAAATTTTATCCCAAATATTTGGATCACCCTCTTCAAAATTTCATCTGTATTTCAAAAACAAACACTTCCTTCAAGTTTATCGTTTTCCACTATCAACATTATCTTCACAAGACTTCATCTACATCCTCAATAGACTGGGTTTATTTCTGCTATCAACAACATCTTCAATAGACTACATCCTTTGAGTTTTCTTCCATCTCACAAGTTTCTTCATCCTTTTTCAAGATTGGTGACTTTATTTATTATTTATTTTTTGTTTTCATTAATTTTACGATTTTCCTCATTAAAAGGAGATTGACCACATTTAAAAGTTTTTTTATTAGTTCAGAATCGCTGAAAATGCCACGATTTTGAATAACAGAGTAAACACACTTTTCAAGACTCTAAAAGTATAAAATGATGCCATTTTAATACCTCTCTTTAGGAAGTAACAAGCATAACGAAGATTATACGAGAAACTGCGTAATTTATATATAATTTCTACAGTTTTAGACAGTATGTCTCAGGAAAAATATAATATTTCCTATTATAGCTCTCCGTAATGTAAACCTTTTCTGTTATTAAATGGATAATCACCAAAAATTAATGTAAACGCGAATACAAAAATAGATCCACAAATTACTGTTTCCAAAATAGAGAAAAGAAATGAGTAAGAAATTGAGTAAACAAAATTTTCATTCTCGAATAAAATATAGGTCTAAAAGAACTCCAACACTAATAACTCTTATACATGGTGATTCTGAAAAAGTGTGTATAACTGTAAGCAATGACAGAAGTGACCAGAATGAACATTTTCTTTTAATACAAGGTGGGTCCGAATTTGAACGCTAACTGAGATATGAACAGAAATGAAAATGCCGCTACCAAGATCAACAAGTTAAGAACTCGGGCTCTGCAACGCCTAGACTAATGAATTTTGGAGGAATAATAGGATACATAAAAGCTTGTATACCGTTAAAGTTTGATCGAAATCCAACTAGTAGTTTCCGAGTTACGCACTCAATATCGTAACACGTGCTGGTTAGTACTTGCATGTGAGCACTGTTACGATTTTGAATGCGTAACTCGGAAACTACTGGTTGAAATACGATCAAATTTTAACGGTATACAGAGTTTTATGTACCCTATTATTCCTCCAAAATTCATTATTCTAGTCGTTGCAGAACCTGAGTTATTAACTTGTTGATCTTGGTGGCGGCATTTTTATTTCTGTTCATATCTCACTTAGCGTTTAAATTCGGACCCACATTGTAATAAAAGAAAATGTTCATTCTGATAACCTCTGTCATTGCTTACAGTTATACACACTTTTTCAGAATCACCCTATATAATAGGTTTAATATGGGTACAACAAAGATGACTGACCAACATGACCTATAAAGCCGGTTTGATGACCAAATGGCAGAGCAAGAACGTAGTAGCATGCTGGATTTAGCTGGAGTGGATGGCATAGATGTGGCATGCTTGGGCTCCCTAGTCGATTTCAGCTAGCGGAATTTTTCCTTGGAAATTATCTGCGATTAACACGGACGAAGTTCTCTAATAAAGACTACGTGGTGCTTTCACCCCGTAGCTATTGGGATGCGTGTTTGCGCCTTTTTTTTCTTCATATTTTTATATTTAGAATTTCCTGAAGTTTGCTCGATTAACCATTTAGTTTCAGAAAAGTGAAAAATAATATTTACATTGTACTCTTTTTTTAAAATTCACCTTGAATCCTTTGTTTTAAATACTTGGAAATATAACGATACAAATAAGGAGATTGCTTTAAATTGCAATTGGATTATTATCAACCAAGGGAGTTGCTGCATTACAACTCTTTTGAAAAGGCTTATATCGGTTTTACTACATGCAAGTTATAAGACCCGTTATAAAAATGCAAATAAGAACAATAAAATTCAACAAACCTATGGGAATTATAACCGACTTATGGAAAACACAATTCAAATTTTAAATTCCATTCGAACATAACCAATTTATCATTCTACGCGAAGGAAGAGAAATTTATCTATTTAATTTTATGTACAAAAGAATCCAATTGGAATAAAAGACTAACACAATTTAATTTAAAAATGAACACAAGAATAAATCAAGTATTCATCAAGTTCAGTCTTAAAATAATGGTCATATAAACAAGTCAGTTCGTTAATAATGGTTTGATGAGTAGAAATAACGACGACTTATTTCATTCCATAGATGGATGGCATTATATGGAAAAACTGTCTATTCAAGAAAGTAGATAATCCTACAGGGATCTGATTTTAAGTTGATAGACAAAATGGGCTGGATGGTTAACGAGCTAAAGAATAGCCTAGCTCTACAATAAGACCAACTCATGATATTAAATTAGTAGGTAAGCCATGGCGAGTACATATTTGAGAAATTGAAGTTGTTCTAAGGTGCGCTTCAAAATGATAGCTCACCCTAGATTGTTGATATTTTGGAAAAAGTTAAACATATTGGGGAATAAACTTTAATATAATGAAAACAGCAAGTAAAGAAAGGTACAAAATGTAAGGTGCTATAGAGTTATTTGAATATTCAGACTGTTAACAGCAAATTTAAAGAGAACACATGTTGCAAAATGATAACCTCACCTCTCATATGTTGAACTAATCCAAAGAATTCCTTTAAACTTGACGAATTAAATTCATTTCAACAGACCGCATTGTTGTTCAATGACAAAAAGATTTAATATTTATTATATTTTACGAATTTTTAAACAAGTGAATTGCACACGACACAATTGGCCTGGTTTGACAGATGCTGAAAAAGGAATGATAAGTGGATACAAACACTCTGGGTTGTCAATCAGGGCAGTAGCAAAGAAATTTGGAAGTTCCCCAAGACTTGTAAATAATTATGTTCGATTTGTTAATAAGTATGGCAAGAAGAAATCATCAGGAAGACCAAGAAAGTTCAGCAAGAGGCTAGAAATAAGTCTCATTAGACAGCTCAGTTCTGGTACAACAGCTCTTGAACAGTTAGCTAATGATCCTCACTTCAATGTTCACAAATCAACACTGTTTAGAATGTTCCCAGAAATGAATTCCTAACATACAAGAGGAGAATAAAGGAGAATGAATTCCTAACATGAAAAATCAGCCTAATCTCACAAACCAACCCAAGCAGAGAAGGCTGAACTGGGCAAAGGAATACATGTCCTGGAAAGAAGCATAGCAAATAGTAGTGTTCAGCGATGAAAAAAAATTAATCTGGATGGCCCTGATGGCTCGAGGAATTATTGGCAAGACCTGCGAAAAGAGGAATAAATATTTTCAAAGAGACAGCAAGGAGGGGGAGCTGGAATGACCTGGAGTGGCTTTGGTTGTAATGGTAAAACCTATGTTGCATTTCCATCAAGTCGTATGAAAGCATTTGATTACCAAGAACTTCTGGATGAACACTTCCTACCCTTTGGAGAGCAAATGGGTGGGCCATTTTGAATGTTCCAGCAAGATAATGCAAGCATTTATGTTGCAAATTCGTCATGGGAATGTTTTTTATCCAATGGGGTGTATGTAATGCAATGACCTGCTAATTCACCAGACATGACCCCATGGTAAACCTCTGGAGCATTTTGTGTAGACAAATGTATACAAATGGCAAGCAATACAGCAATATGAAAGAACTGAAGAAAGCAATTACGAAACTTGTAGACTCAATGCCTGATCGCTTATTCAAACTTGTGTTTTTTCTGTTTTCTTTAAATCTGCTGTTAACTAATTTGAAAATTCAAATAAATCTACAGTACCTTACATTTTGTACCGTTCTTTATTTGGTGTTTTCATAATGTTAAATTTTTTCACCAATATGTTTAACTTTTTCCAAAATACTAGGGTAAGGCAACGTGCAACGTGCCTTAGTAGCACTGAAAGAAGTTCTTGTTATTTGGTTTTAAACTCGTGGACAAAATTATAAACTCACATTTAATATTTTGCACAAAACTTGAATTTAAATGAAAAAGAAAAAATTACTTTACAAACTTGATAGGCAGACGTATTCAGCTATAAAATTTGTGTCTATAAACGTCTATTTGTGTCATATTTTTGTATTCAAAAATTGGAGAAAAACAGAAAAGATGTACAATCAGTTTGGCAATTGAATACCCGGACTAATATAAACAGTCGCAAACGGGAAGTCCAAATGAAAATTCTGTTTAATATGATTCAAAGTAATCTCCACCGAACACAATACAGTTTTGAGTGCGTTTGTAAAAGTTTATAAAGCAGCTTTTAAAGTCCTTGGACGGAATTTTCTTAATATCCGACGTCACGTTTTTCTCAATGTCGGAAACGTTTTGAAATCTTTCATAGCGTTTTTCATCTGTGGGAACATGAAAATGTCTGGAGGGCCAAATCCGGAGAATAGGGCGGATGGTTGAGATCTTTGATGCTGTTTAGCCAGAAATTGCCAGGAATCTTTGTTTTCCCCAAATCTGATGAATTGTCTCCTTGTTGCAGCCCAATTCATCCGCAAGCATACGAGATGGAATGGAGCAGGATTTCCCCGGATCGAAAAACTCGTGGGTGGACAATTAAAAAAGTTAATTTTCAGGTTGGAATTCATATCCGTCGCTTGAGTTCAACTTAGTGGTATTTTGCGATTGAGACAAGAACTCTGAACAGTCCAGTCGCATAATTTCAATTTATTTTCAAAAAACTGAACTTGTCTTCCAGGGGGCGGAGTTATCTCACACTGGTATAGCGCTACACGTTTCAGTGTTTTGACTATTTGTTGTTTTTATGTTCATTGAAAGTTGAGTCATCAGAGGGTCAGTATTCTGAGGACATCTGAAGATCTAGTGTACGCCACACCTGTAGATCCTGTCGACGTTTTTCTTCCATGGATTGTTGATGCCTTTAACAGCATTCGTACTACACAGGAAGGGGAGCGTCAGTTCGAAACACTTCGGTAATGCAGACGTTTGTCAAACGCCAATGTTTGTCTTTCAGTGAAAACTCAGTCATCAGAGTTGTTAAGCCACTAACCCTTCATGAGTGGTTAGAGATAGGACACATTGCTTAGTAAAAAAATGTTTGTTTTAGTACCTTCTATCTACCATATTCATCTTTAACGTGAATTCTGATGTTGATCTCGTGAAATTGCAACGCATTTAATGGATGTAGGGTGAGTCAGGGCAAAGCCGATCATTTCAAAAAGAATGGCCTATTAAAAAAAGTTCTTTATAATTTCAAGTAACTTAAATTATTACTATTAATTAATGGCCTAGAGTTGATTGTATACCCAAATTTAGGAAAGTTAAATTTTAATAGTAACGTAGAAAAAAAATTTTTTTATCCCCGCTCCTGTGATCGTATTTGCCCCCAAGCTTGGGATAAAGTCAATCATTGAATAAAAAGCTCCGAAAACATGAAAACAGCCAAAATTAAATCCTTTTTCAATCAAGCATTTCCCACATGTAAATAAACATTTTACACGAGATCCAACTCATTGTTGATGAAACCAAGAAAGGCACCTGGAACACTGTATCCATGATGTAAATTTTGAAGAATTTGGCATGTAAAAATTTATGCCACAAAAATCACACTTGTTTTGGCTCTGTCTTTATTTGCAGTTTCAGTAGCTAATTTAATTTGCTTGGATGTTGTATTACATTTGCTTTGTTTTTTTCTTGTTAGTGCCATTTTTCAGTCTCACTCCTTTCGGCTGTGCTACGCTTAGTTGTTCAATGTGGCGGTTTGCTTTGTTTTTTCCACAACTTTTTTTCCGATTGAAACTTTGGATGTTGAAGGGAGACACGTTTTGATTGAATCTTTTGTATTTTTCTCTGCCTGTGGAACGGTTTCAGTGACTTGCTGATTGTTGCTACCTTCAGTACAATTTGGAACATTCAGTAAACATATTAATTAATTATTTTAAATTCCACACTTTTTTTTATCAGAAAACATGACACCATATGATCGATCAGATTTGCTCCCTTGCAGTTGATCGATTTGCCCCATACGATAGCAGTAACAAAAATGAGAGCTAAAAAAAACTACAGTGGCTAGCACGCCACACAAGTTACTTCAACTAGGCTTAACATAACTACTTGTTCGACCAGTAATATTACATTTATTAGGTTGATAGATTGATCAATATGAACCGAATCATTTATGGTCAGCTTAGAGGACAGGAAAACTGACTTACCACTTGGCCACACCAGCAGCAGTTGGGAATTTTTTCGACTATACAGTGTATAAGGAGCGTTCAAAAAGAAACGAGCCGGAGGCCTAGGAACATAAACCAATACCTGTATGTCAGAAGTATTGGCCCTGGCTGTTGAGGCACTTGTCTCACTGCGACACAAGGCGGTGAATGGCTGTCTCGTAAAATTCCCGGGGCTGCGTTGTGAACCAGTTCCGCACGTACTGCTTGACGTCGTCGTCCGAGGTGATCGTTTGCCCCTCAGAGCCTTTTATAGGGGACCAAAAATGGCGTAATCGCAGAGGGAGAGGTCTGGACTGTACGGAGAGTGACCGAGAACCTCCCACTTGAATTTCTGCAAGAGTGCCGTGATTGTGTTGGCCGTATGAGATCTTGCATTGTCGTGGAGCAGAATGACCCTACGGGTGAGCTTGCCTGGTCGTTTCGATTTGATTGCTTGGCGAAGGGTGGTCAAGGTTTGCGAGTCTATCAAAAGGGGGTCTGGTCAAAGAAGAACGTCAGCATAACCTTTCCTGTACTTGTGTGAATTGCCTTGGATTTTTTTGGTGGTGGTGACCCTGGATGCTTCCACTGGAGTCACCAAGTCATGACACCAAGACTCATCTCCAGCCACCACTCGTGCCAAGCTTTGACCCTTGCAAGGAACATGTGACATTCTTCGATGAATGTCCGTTCCCCCTACTCCTTCCGCTGTCATAAAACGAACAACACCTCTTTGCTCTTCTTTTGACGCCTCCATTTCACTTATTCACTGCTTATACAACGCGAATGACCGTTGGACGCTTGCTTCTGCTTCCTTTGTATAGTCACGTGACTTCCACCGTCATCCGAACAAACTTTCGCGCTCTTGTCGGAACCACTCTTTGTTACACACGCAAGGATATCACCATTCTGTCACCGGTTTGCACATTCCAGACTACGGCTCGTTTCTTTTTTGAACGCTCCTTATACTCCGTCGAAACCGCCATTAACGTTATGGGATTTCTCGGGTGTCGTTTACTATAGCCAATTGTTGGCAGCTCCATAAAATAATTAGAAAAAAGATTGACCGACTTTCCAGCTTAGATTGATCGAGTTTCCCCACTGATCGGCTTTGCCCTGACTCACCCTATATTGCCATAATTATGAGCTAATTTAAATATTTATATTTTGTATAATTTATTGTAATAAATCAAATTTATTGTAATTAAAATATTTTAAATACATTTTGATGAGACATATGGGAAACTTAAAGTGGAATATTTCTGGCTAGGAATGAGTCAACACACACTTTGTAGGTAAACAATAAAAGACTTTATTAATGACAGTAAAAATAAACTAGAACGCAAAACGTATTCTATGGTTAAATATGGTAGAAGTTAAATTATATGCTAACAAAAGAAAAATGAATTCAAGTACTCACAGTGCCTCGCACTAGTATTAGTACAAAAATGAATAAATTACTCAATGGAGTGGTAGTACAGCCGTGGCGACTCGATATGCACAGTTAACAGCCTAGACGCATGGTTCTGCAGATAAAACATTCAGGTATGGAAAAAGACAGCAGAGATTGTACCATCTGAACGAAATAAGCTTCTTGGCCAAGCCTAAACATGGAGAGACCGCAAACAAACGAGCGACGGGTCGAAATCAACATTGACACCCATGTAACTTGGGGACGGCGTCGACAAACTCGTAATTGCAATTGCTTAAGTACTATCTCAAGGCTGAAGCAATAAGAAAGAAGCACTAGCAAAGTGAGTGGCCATCGTGGGCTGCACAGTGGAGAAGAGAAATGGAGAAATGTACAGTAGTCGCAAGACCGATGGAGAGAGAAGATGGCGAGAGAATGTACTACTCAATAAAAAAAATAGAACACTGATTGCGCAACAATCAGACAGTACAACATCTCGCGACCGAGTTAATTAGTTACGAAGAAAATCACCGCGTGAGACCAAGAACACGCATCACGCGCGTTCGAAAAAAGAATTTTGCGACAACAATGGTTCACGCGCTACAACAATGAATTGCTTAATTCTAATTACAGACCATGAATAAAAAATAACATTTTTTAAATAATAATAAAAAATATTATAATCCACTACGAGATTTAACACATAAATTTGCGATTTCCCGAACAAATGCCCCTGTAATTAATTTGGGTGCAGAGTAAAAAAAAAAAATCTTAAACATTTAGTCTGGTGAGATCTCTGCATTTACTGGTCTGACTATTGTGATATAAAAACATTTACACTGAGTTCAGTAACATATTAGCATAATATGTAAATTACTACACAATAGTAAAAAAATATTTAAAATTGTCAATTAAGTTAAAAAACGCCATGCGAAACTTTTCAGTCATTAAGTAAGCATTACAAAAATAGATTGTACTATAAAAGATACATCTTGGCGTTAAGAACCCCTTTCATCCCGCCTAATGTAACGCGCACAATAACAGCTAACAAGTTCGGCTATATATAAAAAGTATACTTATATATACTTACAGAATAACGAACTAATTGACTTTACTGTTCCGCTGGGACAAAGACAAGTGATCCCAAATCTTATATAATTCGGTGGCATGTAAAGGTTTGGTGAATAAATCTGCCGGCATGTCTGAGGACGGGCAGTAGGTGAGTATCACATTCTGGAGATAGATTTCCCGCGAGATAAAATTATGCAATCTTAGAATGTGCCTCATTCTACTTTTGGATCCCAACGTACTTAGACATGCGATTGCGGATGTTGAATCCGTATAAATAATCGTCGGAAAGGTGATGTAATCCCCCTGTCCGATTTGAGTGATCAGGTACCATAACCATCGGAACGATTTCACGGATATAGCAATTACTTCAGCTTCACAATTGCTGAGGGCGACAAGACGCTGTTTCTTTGAACACCAACTGAGCGTGTTTTGACCCATCTTAATGAGAACATCAGAATATCCTTTACGTTGTGGGGTAACGCTCCAGCTGGCATCAGCGTATGCACACAAAGGACCAATCGATTGGGAAGGTCAATGATGTTTCACAGGTGTGCGCCAGGTAAGCAGCCACACCTTTGAGTGCCGTCATATGCAAATTTGTAAGAGATCTGGCATATGACGACAATCGCGTAATTGCATATGCTATACCCGGGCGAGTACATGTCATAATGTACATTAATGATCCCAAAAGAGACTGGTGATCAGTTGGGTCGGCTGGTTGCGACCCTTCTGCTTCATCCAAATTTACGTGTGGGTTGAGAGAAGTGCTCCTGGGCTTGGCATTCTGCAGCTGGTAATCTTGGACGACTTGCTGAATGTAGTGGGTCTGAGACAATTGTATGCAGTTACCATCACGGCTCACTCGCATGCCCAGAAGGTGAAGAACATCTCCGAGGTCCACCAACTCGATATCACGTCGTAAAATATCCACTAGTGAAGTTAGGCGTTGAACATCATTAGTGGGAGAGACGATGTTATCCACATACACGGTGAGGAGGATTGAACATCTGTCGTCGTTGTAGATGAATAGGCTATCATCTGCTCGTGAAGGCGTGAAGTCCAGGCGAAGAAGGAGTTGACACAATTTCATGTACCAACACCTGCCACTTTCCTCCAGTCCATACGGGGACTTGCGAAGTTTGCACACTTCGTCTGCACGGACTGGTAATTATTTGGGCGGCAAAATTCACGTTAGGAGGGTACAAACCAGCTCACTGTTTTCCCGCCTTCTCTTTAAGTCTTTGGGATCGTCGCAACTCAGGATGAGGGTATGACACAAGGTTGATCTCTCTGTTGAGGTTGTTCCAAGGATGGCACAGGTGAAGCTTGAGGCGTAGAAGCTGACGTGTCATTCGCTTGGGAAGATGGCTGTTGAAGAGTCTCCTCGAGGACGAAATGGATATGGGTGAGAACTGTCTATTATCTAGTTCTGTATCATCATTTTCGGGGGCCTCCAACGGGGGAGAATCGTAAGGAAGTTGAGGGAATCGCGTACAGCGGTTCATGAGACGCAGTAATTTCAGGGAATGTATGAGGAAAGAGACGCACAGATCGAGCACGAAGCAGCTTGGATTCCTCAAGTGAATAGATGAGGTACCCTGGAGACGATGCTGAGTATCCCATAAAGATCCCGCGCTTCGCATGCACTTGGAGCTTGGATCGTTGCAATTTGGGACTAAAATAATACACAAGACATCCAAATGGTGCTCGACGTTTGAAGGTGGGTCTCTTTCCAGACCATAACTCTTCCGGCGACAGCGTCTGTCCTGTTCTTGGTAAAGAGTTCAGGTTCTATGCTGCCATTGCCGCTGCAAGATCCCAATACCGGTGGGAAACGTTAGAAGAGGCAAGCAGGACTCTGATTCCATCATAGATGGAGCGGACTGCCCTTTCTACAACACCATTTGATTTGGGGTTCTCAGGTATGGTAAACTGTTGCGTTATCCCCTCTGAAGCACAAAATTCAGCTAACTCGTTGTTGGTGAATTCCGTGCCGTTGTCAGACCTTATGTGGACCAGTCGGTTTCCTGTCGATCGTTCTAATCGTTTGATTAAATTTAGCAAAGCTTGCGGAACCTGTGCCTTAGTGAAACAGAATACACAAACGTATTGCGGGTAAATAGTCCACGGCAATCAACAGGTATTTGTGGCCATAAGCAGAGGTAATTGGCATGGGACCGATCGTGACTACGTGGAGGAGATAAATTGCGGGTAGACTGTTGGCGTCGAACAGTTCTATGAGGGGCGTTAGTTATCCCTGCCTCTAGACATGGAACACATGGCGTGATCTCAGAAGGCATTGTAAAGTTCTCTAGACTTGGGATACTGCAATGTTTCAGTGCTTTGACGATCTTCTTACTCGACGGATGCCCTAAGGCATTATGGACATCCAGATAAGAAACTGCGGCGGAATGAACGGGATGCGTCATTTGGCAAACTGGTGGAGTTAGATAAAACACTGGCAGGAATGGGAGATCTGCGACTTTCTCCTGTGCAGCCACTGATACGCCTTGTTCGGAAATTATTGTGTAACCATTAGGACCAAAAGACAAAGTATGTCCCTGTTTGGCTAACTGACTCATTGAAACAAGGTTAAATCGCGCATGGGGAGCATAAAGCGCGTCATGTAAAGTTAAAACTTACCCAGTGGTTAACGGGACCCTTGAGATTCCTATACCAGTCGCGGTAATGGTTTTCTTGGGGTTGGCAGTGTGAATATCTCTATGACAGCTGCGCATAGACGTAAATAACCTCTTTAATAACATGGAAGAGCTGCCAGTATCCACTATCCATTCGTGCTTTGGGAGGACAACGCAGTTTACTGCAGGTTTCTGCCTCTTGTCTTTACCATCCCGCTTGCGAAATTTACGTTTTGGACGTGTGGCGCGTACGTTAGGTGAAGGCGGTTGCTGGGGAACGCGAACTTTGGAGGTGCCGGATGCTGGTGAAAACTGCTTAGAAGGACAAACAGACCTGACAGGCCTTCGGCCACCACAATTGTAACAGGTTACGCTAGAGCGGTGTAGGGTACCAGAGGGAGAAGGTGGCACCCGAGCAGGCGTTGTAGTGACGCAAGAGGCAACGCCAGATGAGCGTTCACGTGAATTATCTTTGAACACATGTTAGAGTCAGCCTCCACTGAGAGCCTTAAAGGCGTATAAGTCGAAGGCAAACCAGCTACCATATGATCAATTAACGTCTTGTCATCTATGGGTAATGATACGGCACCTGCCTCCGCGCGGATTTGCAATGCACGTGCTACGTATGCATTGGGGTCATCTTTGTCATGGAAGCTAAGAGCTGAAAGGCATCTCATAACTTCCGCCTGAGTCACAGAATCGGGTCAGGCATAACGCCAACGGATGGCTCCCATATGGAAAATGGATTGTCATCCTGTAACATGACTACTATGTCATCATTACATCCATGCTTAACAAATAATGTCTTACACGTGCCCATTCCATTCGAACAGTGGATCTCTCTGGATCCAAAGTCGGTAAGGAAGTTTTAGCGTGTACATATTTGTCTAATTCCTTTGATTCCAGAAACGCTAACATACGATACTTCCGTTGGTGAAAGTTAGCGCTGGTGGGCTTAGGGATTGAACGACTGTCATCAACGATTCAGCCATAATTGGACATACAGGTAAATTCCAATTCCACAAACCACGCTCTGCTACCAGTGATGAGGCGTATGGGAAACTTAAAGTGGAATGTTTATGGCTAGGAATGAGTTAACACACACTTTGTAGGTAAACAATAAAAGACTTTATTAATGACAGTAAAAATAAACTAGAACGCAAAACGTATTCTATGGTTAAACGTGGTAGAAGTTAAATTATATGCCAACAAAAGAAAAATGAATTCAAGTACTCACAATGCCTCGCACTAGTATTAGTACAAAAATGAATAAATTACTCAATGGAGTGGTAGTACAGCCGTGGCGACTCGATATGCACAGTTAACAGCCTAGACGCATGGTTCTGCAGATAAAACATTCAGGTATGGAGAAAGACAGCAGATATTGTACCATCTGAACGAAATAGGCTTCGTGTCCAAGCCTAAACATGGGAGAGACTGCAAACAAACGAGCGACGGGTCGAAATCAACATTGATACCCATGTAACGTGGGGACCGCGTCGACAAACTCGTAATTGCAATTGCTTAGGTACTATCTCAAGGCTGAAGCAATAAGAAAGAAGCACTAGCAAAGTGAGTGGCCATCGTGGGCTGCACAGTGGAGAAAAGAAATGGAGAAATGTACAGTAGTCGCAAGACCGATGGAGAGAGAAGATGGCGAGAGAATGTACTACTCAATAAAAAAATAGAACACTGATTGCGCAACAATCAGACAGTACAACATCTCGCGACCGAGTTAATTAGTTACGAAGAAAATCACCGCGCGAGACCAAGAACACAAATCACGCGCGTTCGAAAAAAGAATTTTGCGACAACAATGGTTCACGCGCTACAACAATGAATTGCTTAATTCTAATTACAGACCATGAATAAAAAATAACATTTTTTAAATAATAATAAAATATTATAATCCACTACGAGATATTTGGCATAAAATTGCGATTTCCCGAACACATTTAGTTATTAGTGTATTAAGAAAAAGTAACAGAACCCTCAGAACTAACAACAATGAATTCAAGGCTGAATTATTAATTTTTACCACCTAAATGACCAAAATCACACACTGTGCGACGGCGGAATTACGTTGCACTTGAAGAATGGATTCACATTTCGCAAATTTCCAACACCAAAAGATATCGCCTGTGGCGTCGACATTTTCTTATGATTAAGAAATAGTGCTGTGTGGCTTTGAAGAGAACTTCAAAGTGGGCATTCAAACCTCTGAACCTTCCTCTATCCAAAGATGTGCGGAATGAGTTTCTTTCTGTCTTATATAATTTGTTTGAAATGAATAAACACATGAAATCTGGTCTATCTTTTTGACTAATCCTGTAATTTCGATGAGACAGAAGTCGAACCATAGGTTCGCGATAATTAAAAAAAACCGATAAATAAATGAGTTATGCAACGATTCTTTGAATCACCATTTAAACGATAACGACAACAAATGTATGCTCGTACAATTAGAATTGTAATCTTAGGACATTCAGGATGATGTAATTAAGACAAATTATAAGTGTACAAATGTGACTGGTTCTAACTGTCGCAGGTGCCAAGAGGAAATTTTTAGTTTGACTGCTGTCATTATTTAATTTTCTTTTTTATTTCGCTGTTTTGCCATGATATAATTTGTATTAGAAAATGTTTTATAATATATTAAATAATTTTGTTATAAAATTTATGGATCAAAACATTTTTGTATAGTATATTTCCAAATAAAATAAAAAGTTATCGAGAAAATAAGTGTATTTACTTTGAATATTCATTGATTATAAGTATTATTTATAATTTTTTATTTAGCTGTATTAAGGCTACTTTAAATTTTTTCTTTAAGCAACTTCAGTAGAGAATGTCTCCTAGAAATGAAGATAAAAAAATCCAATAAAAATCAAACCGGTTATAAAGTTAAGAACGACATCTTTAGAATGCAACTTTAATAATTCGATCTCATTTCAGATAAGCATGCAAATATCACGTGATTTGTGGATCGGATGAAAATCTTAATTATAATCAGACATATGGAATTTTTTAACTGAAATATTCATTTTAAAAGTTATGGTTTGACTTGCAAAGTACATCGATACGAAGATAACCTTACTCTTCCAGAATAATAAATTAAAGTAAACCTCGAACGCTTTTATTATGTAACTAGATATTGAAAGTTTTGCTTTAAATTAACATTTGCTTGTTTAAAAAAATACACCGGCGCAGTTATTAAGAGCAACAATTTAGTCACGCAGACTTGATCACAATTATACATCAACAAAGAAAAACCATTTCCACAATTTCTTATTAGCACTATTTTTCAAGAAAGGAAGCAATAATAACTGCAATAAAATCGTGTTATCAAGACATTAAGCAGCAGAGAAAAATAATGAAAGAGTTGATTAACAAGGGATGTTCGGCGAACTTGTTGAAGGCCTGTTTGTAGATGTGTTTTTAGAGCCTATGATACAGTTTTCTGTGTTCACAATTTAAATAACAGCTGCGGTGGCATAAACGATACCATTAACATAATCGCAATGACGAAACTTCAAACTTTAAAAATCCTCATCGAAGGAATGTACCTTAGGAACATCCATAATTGACGTTATATTATTTTTATTTCTATCTTTTTCTCTTTGTTACTTTTGCCAAAAAAACTCAGGCTTTTTTTTTAAATAGGATGTCTTAAAATTTTAAATCAATAGCTCTTAATGCTACTTTAGAAACATTTTTATTATGAAGCCTTCTCCACAGTGATTTGAAATGGCACTTGAGGATACTGATAAGCATGCTGAAATATTGATGGAGACTGCATCTCTCTCTACCTGGTGTAATTTTAAATGAGTCTCATCATTCTTACGGTATACTTACAAAATGTTATAGCAGCATCTCGCCTTAATGTGACTCACGTATGAGTTTATACTCAAGCTGTTTTCGTTTTTTTACTAGTGATTAATAACATGAAAATTTTATGACAAATAAAACTTCATAGTTTCTTTCCATGAATTTCACGGCCCATTTACTCGAACGCGTCCGTCAACCATTTTTTCGGTGAACCTCTTCTACCTATAATATTAGATTTTGTATTCAGGAAGAAAATTTTTTTTCCCAATCCCAACATTATGAGAATAGTCGATTATATAAGTCTGTAACGACAAATTCCTGTTTCCTCTACTGTAGCACGCAATTCTGTGACCTTTAAAAACAAATTTGGAATTGTAGTATAAGCGTGTCTCGCAATGAGTGAATAAATTTGCCAGATAAATCAAACAATTTTCAATTTAAAATTTTTTAAATTTTAAATGATTAATTTTTTTAAATAAATACTAATTATTCTAAAGAATCATGCTGTTGTCTTGCTTGCAGTGGCCGTAAACGCCACAAACGCACGCAAACTGCACTTCGCATGACATATTGCATCATCTAGGGATTGGACTCATAAAAATACGACGACAACAAACGAATCGCTAATTGAAAGGGAAACAGTGAATTAAATAATCTAGGCGACCTTTACAGGCGATTATATAACGTAATTTATAGAAAACATGACATGCACCTGAAACTCAATTCGATCCTCCAAATGAACTAATTAAAATTTAGCCTTTTAGGAGAAAGAAAAACTAATTAAAAATTTTAAAAAATGATGCAAGAATAGATAGGCTTAAAATTAAAATCAAATTTACTATGGCATTTCTTCTATTTAACGAACTTCGAATCCTGGGGAGAAAATGACTTCTCAATGCGCCCAAGTTATCTTTTTTTCCCCGCCACTTAAATGATTAATTTAATTTGTTTAATTTAAGTGATTAATCAAGCTTCTAAAAATTGTTCATGAATGATAACGGTTATGAAATGTTATGATATTGTAACCATTTTCATATTTCAATTTGTCCTGAAATGACCATGGCAGTTGAAAAGACATTAATACCAAACAAACCAAACCAAACCATATTTCAATTTACTTTGGTTTGTTAAAAACAACCAAGAAACCCCCCTTTATACGGGATGTCTCAAACTTTTAGGGTAAAAATTCTTCAGATGATTGAGGACGGTAAACTGAGTATTTTGAGATTGGGAATCAATGGTGGGAAATGCACATTTCTGGCAACGCGAGATCTTGAACCAGTATATATGTGAGGAACGTTTTTGTAAGCTGCTTTTGTTTTCATAGCAAATAACTGCGATTGTGACGTGCACTTGGACAACAGATTTCCTAATCATTGAGTTGGAAGGAGATGTCCTGTCCCAAAGACAGCGCGTTCGCCGGATCTCACTACTCTGGATTGTTTCCTATGGGGGCACAATCAAGGCAAATGAAATTCCAACAAAATCTGATGCGACACTGTTTGCCGGAGTCCAAGCTGCATGTCTCCTTGTACAACGGACACAAAGGATAATAGGTTGAAAGAGTGCGGAAAAATGTTATGCGCCGTTGTAATGCATGTACGTATTGAGACTGGTGGCAGCTACTTTCAAAACTTGTTCTGAGCGTAAGTTGTTGCTATGAAGTGTAAGTTATACGTATATGGATAAATAAATTTTGGTTTGCTCTGAAAACGAAATCAGCTTACAAAATAATCTCAGAATATAAGTTTACCGTCATCTACCAACGAAATGCTGAAAACTAATAATAACTGGCACAAGAACTGTTTAAATTTTTTAAATCGGTCTGTCCCAACTTATGAAGAGTCCCAAATTAGGCTGACTCCTCCCTATTTAGATGCCGACACTGTGTTTCAACGCCAAAGACTGAGCCAATGGAGGCCTGTTTAGAAGCTCTTGGGTCCGTATTCAGAATGAGCACTAATGCTCTTGCTCTCTTCCATATTATTGAATTTGTTCTCAACAATGTTTGAGCCTTGGTCTCCAAACTCCCCGGACCTCAATCAGATGGAGGCTCTGTGGAGATCTTAAAAAAAAAACATGCATGGTTAAAGAAGCTCCGCACGAAAAAGTTATCAAGCAAGAATTAAACACCATCTCCCTATAATTCTGTCAAGATTTAATCCAAAGTATGTCTCGACGCATACGGAACGTACATTCGGTTAAATCCTATAAACCGGTAGAGGAATTAGTTCATAATTTTTTAAACCTCGAAGAAACTCATAACTTCGAAGAAAGACTAAGATTGTATATTTTCTAGTTTCTGTTTATTACCTTTAATCTAACTGGTAATTGGTCTTTCTCAACATATTCGGGGGTCTTAAGTACTTCGTATTCATTGTTTTTCTAAAAACACATTTGGTTTATATCTCGTATCTTTGTTTTAACATGATAATGTTTAAGGCTGGACATCATTCTACAGCAAGATTAAACAGAGTATAAAAAACCGACTTTAATGAAACTTTCACTATCGCCTAGCTATATAAGTCCATATCTTGAAAACTACTGAACCGATTTTGATGAAACTGGTATCCCTAAGTTGAAAGATACTTAATCCAATGCAATTCGATTTCTAGTTTCTGAGAAATACGTGGACAAACATACATACATACATACACACATACATACATACACACACACATACATACATACATAGATGCACTTATGAAATTTTGAAAACTTGTTTAGAAGCCCACATTGACTAACTCGTATATGAATATTGTGCAATTCCAACAATATTACAAACATACACATCAAATAAATAACCTCCTTTTTTTGAAGTCAGTTAAAAAACGACACCAAAAAGCGTTACGGAAATAGTTTTGCATTGTTGTTGCACGTTTAAGAATTGTTGGCCGACTTGAAGCACACGCCGAAACTGAAAAATCCCCTGACCATTGTTGTCAGAGCAACAATCTATACAGGTACAAGGTGATTATAATTAAAGTCCCTTTGTAAAAATGCTATAAAAAAACAACCATGAGTCCGAATGACTTCAAATTTGGACTGAGCATTCTTGAAGAAGGGGCATTT
>JAHWFO010089604.1:372415-385238 GCA_023313115.1 Rhysida immarginata
TTCGGACTCGGGCCCCATTGGACACTCATCGTTAATTAGGTGGTGGGCCCGATTGGGTAACTTAACAAATATGCTGAAAAAAAGTGGCAACGATTTGCCACAGACTACTCCAGTTGAGAGCAGGAAATAATCATGGTTAGACATCCGTATAAAGTAGTAAAGCAAGGAAAACTACGATGCACTATCTGGAATGCAAGGGGGATCCCTCGCAAGTGTCATGAGTTCTGTGATTTCCTCATAAGTTGGAATATCGACGTAGCCTTTTTGTGCGAGACTCACCTCAAGCAAAGCGGATCTTTCACCCTGCCAGGTTATTATATATACAGAAAAGATAGGACCCCTAAAAAAGCTACTGATCCAGGCTCTGGAGGGGCAGCTATTGTTATCAGAAAAGGCATTGATCATACTAAAATCGTCACTCCAGACTTAGTGAAAATGGAAGCAGTATCCAATATCCTTAAAGATGTTGACGTTGGTGAGGTCAAGTTTACTTCCGTATATAACCCTCCAGGGCACAAACTCGATCCTCGCGACCTCGATGAACTTTTGTCCGGACCCATTCCAGTTGTTATGGCAGGTGATTTAAATGCGAAGCACCCTCACTGGAATTCTAGATGCACAAATCAGAGCGGCTCAGTACTTTATAGATGCATGTTAGACCAGATTGACACTTCCATCGTCGGTCCCCTTGAAGATACATACTACTGTGATCACTCACCTGTCAATGATGTGCTTGACATAGCTGTCCTCAAGGGGTTTTTCAAACCATACAACATATACACAGTGAATGCCTTATCATCTGACCACCTCCATGTTGCTTTAAATTTCGAGGATATAAATATCGATCTGAGGGTAAATCTTCGTTACAAGCAGGACTGGAAATTGTTTAGGGAACTTCTGAAAGATAGTAGCATTCCATATCAGGATCCAGACAGCAGCAATGACATCGACGAAAATGTCAAAAATGTCACTCGCACCATTCTCATGGCTTCCGATGCTAGTGCTTCTCCAGTTGATTACATGCGGCCAGACCATCTTGAGCTTCCTCCCCGCATCAGGCAGACTATTCAGGAAAAAAATGCCTACAGAAGACTGTGGCAACGTACCAGGCTCCCGCATTTCAAGACGAAATACAACAGGCTATCGCGGAAGATCAGCGAGCAGATCCAGGACTTACGGAATCAAAGGTGGAATGACAAGATAAAGAGTCTGTCCGTCCAAGACCATTCTCTTTGGAATACTGTCAGGGCCCTTAAAAGCAACAGGGCCATTGAACTACCTCCTCTGCTTACAGAAAGCGGCGATTTTGTTAGCAGTGACCAGGACAAGGCTCAACTCATCGCTGACTCATTGAAAAGTCAATTCAATACGCCCAAGGAGGACTGTCTGGATAATATTACTGGTGAAGTCAAAGAAGTATGTGACAAGTTTGGCTTCTCTCAACGCGCTCTTACTCACCCTAATATCATTGGCACCTCTGAGATTTTGGACACCATTAAGCACCTGAAAAATAAAAAAGCAGCCGGCATCGACACCATCACCAACAGTGCTCTGAAGAATTTGCCTCTTAATGTTGTTTACATTATCACCAGGATCATGAATGACTGCTGGCTAAACGGTCACTTCCCTAGCGCCTGGAAGGACTCAATCATCCTCACTATTCCCAAGCCGGGACTTGATCCTGCTCTTCCCATCAGCTACAGGCCCATTAGCTTATTGCCAGTGGTCTCCAAGGTCTTTGAGCGAACTATTCTCAAGAGGTTCAACGACTTCTGCGAGGCAAACAACCTTATTCGTGAAGAACAATTCGGCTTCCGCCCAGCTCACTCATGTCAGCTCCAGGTATGGAGGCTTGTTGCTGATTTGAACGGTCCTCTCAATCTTTCTATGTTTGGTGGTATCATCTTTCTTGACGTTCAAAAGGCCTTTGATCAAGTCTGGCATGATGGACTCATTTATAAAATGATTACTTGTGGCTTCCCTGATGAACTGATTGCCTTGGTACGCTCCTTTCTGAGAAACAGGACCTTCCGTGTAAAGGTTGGTGACTCCTTGTCTGACCCTTCTGATGTTAATCTGGTGTTCCCCAAGGCTCTGTCTTGGGGCCTGCCTTGTTCAATTTCTTTATCCACGACTTTCCTAAGTTTGCAAAGTGCAATCTTTACTTGTTTGCTACGACGGGTCCATCGTGACCTGGGCACGTAATCCAGTCCACGTCATCAGCCGTCTGCAAAAAGCTCTACACCAGTGTGAGAGCTGGTTCTCCAAGTGGCGCTTACAGCTAAATGTTAACAAGTGTAAAGCCATGTTCATCACACGCAAACGCAAAAACCCTCCAAGGCCCCTCATCCTACATGGTAGGAAGCTTGAGTGGGTTAAAAATTATAAGTACCTCGGAGTTGTGATTGATTCCAAGCTCAAATGGAACGACCATGTCCAATATTCCCTTAACAAGGCTAAACAAAGCCCTGTTTTAGTCTTATCGCGCTACTGGGGCGAAACAGCGCTCTGAGAGTGGACAACAAACTCTTGTTATACAAGGTAGTGATTCGTGCCATTTTACTTCACGGTATGCCTGCTTGGGCTTCCATTTGCAAATCGAGATGGAAAGATCTTCAGACCTTCCAAAATGTTACCCTCCGGTCCATTGCTCAACTATTAAGAAGAGTTGCAAACAATTATTCTATCTATGAAGATCTGGGGATGACCCACATTGGTTCCTATGTTCATACACTTCTCAGGAACATGCTGCCCAAGATGGAACATCATGAAAATACCCTGGTTGCTGGCATCCTGGACCACTCACTCACTATCAGGGGTTCCCTCAGGTTTCGAAGACCCCGTCATATCTTGGATGTCAATTTCGAGAACATTAACAAGGCCGAGTTCCCCAACTACTGGATCTGCTAGATCCTAGCTTTTCGGAGTCGCTATTCGTCAATCCACAATCCGATTCTCGTCCCTACCATGAAGGGACTCTTTTCTGGATGACTTAAAGAGGTTCATCAGGCTTCTTTCCTACTTCAGTGTACCTCGTTTGGTTTACTTTTTGGGCGAGCGTGTAAAGTGAGTTAAAGGCTCCTGGACCACTCGTACTAATTTTTCACTACACTGATCGATTGTCGATTGTCTTTGGTTTAGTTTCACCTGAGATTTCTCATCGTGTTGCTCCGTGCCTTCTGCTGATGATGATAGCGTCGCTATCGAAAAACTTTTACAGGTCATGTATTTATTTTTTCCTTTTGTATTTTTTTCTTTTGTTTTATAAATCTGTTGTGCTTAAAGAGTTATTTTGTCATTATTTCATTAATTTTATTATTTCTTTGTAAACGTGTACGTATTATATAATTACACTTCCGTTTCTAAAATGAATGTGCTTGTAAGTAATGTGTATTTATTAATTTTTAATTGCATTTTATTCATTTATTTATTATTTATTAATATTTATTCTTAAATACTGTTAATTTCTTATTGTATTTTATTAATTTATTTATTAAATATATCTATTTTATTTCCTAAGATAACAATAACACGAATAAATTTCCCATATTTTCTTTATTAATTCAATAATTTATTTCATTGCCAACATTAAATAAATCAAAATTTGAAAGTAAAGAGTTTATGAATGCAAATTACGTCACTAAGCTATAAAATTGCGAAAAGAAGTGACGTCATTTATGCATGTTACGTAATGACGTCAGTTTCTCGCGATACTCGCAGGAAACGATATCTGAACGATACTTTTGCTTTATCCGACTACACCCGAGGCCACTGCTATTACGGAATTACAAAGGCAACAATGGAAAATGTGTTAACGTCATATCTCGTTAGTACTATATTATATAAGGATCTCTGGGGCGGATGGACGGCGATAAGAGAATTATATCTTAGAATATTAAGCTGGATTCGTAAACAAGCTTAGTATTGTTTCAACTTGTCAATATTGGCCATATTTTGGAGTGAAATTCTTTTTTCCCTGAAAATTTTCACAGATGAAATACTTAAAGAGGAAACTCGACTAGCTTTCACAAGTAAATTTTATTCGGATACTGAAAGGTAACTGCAGAAAATTTTGTTTACAATGAGTAATAGGAAACTCGAGCAACGGAAAATTATGGACTATTGGAAATAAAGAAATGTGATTAGTTAAGTAGCGGAAGAATGGGGCTACTTATTGTTTTCACAATGTCCGTCTGTCTGTCCGTCCGTTCCCTTTCTTAATTTCCGCATTTTTTGAGGTAGAAGGTTGAAATTTGGAATGTAGCTTACTATGGGCATCTGCACCTTCACTATTTAGTGTGGTTATGATTGGCCCACTGGGGTCGGAGTTTCGGGGGCAGAAATTAGAGGGGATCCAAAGGTCTACGCGTATTTATGCATATAAAGGAGTGAAATTCGGTATGCAGATGCCTCTAAACAAGATCAACATTACTATGAAGTTTGGGCCAAATTGTCCCGATGGAGTCGGAATTGTGGGGGTGGCAGTTACTTGGTCTTTAGAACTATGGCAACATATGGCATGTCATATACATTACCCTATCAAAAGTCATAGGACACCATCACTTTAATAGAAACACTCAAAAATATACATATTTTAGTTACTTGTTGGTCTACCTTTTGCTGCTATCACAGCTTCTATTCTCTGGGGCATACTATCCGCAAGTTTTTGATACGTTTCGAAGGTAATTTTCGCCATTCTGCCATAAGTGTCTTGGACAGTTCGATGACGGATTTTGGGCGTTTCGCACAAGCGCGCAGTCGACGTTCCAACACGTTCACAGATGTTCGATGGGATTCAGATCGGAGTTCTGGGCACGCCAGTCAAGTTCTCGAACCCCCTTTTCATCAAACCATGTGCCTACTTTATGACAAGTTGCATTATTATGCTGAAACAATGTCTCAAAGAAAAGGGCCATTGCCAAAGTGCGTTGTCCAGAATGTCTTGGTAGCGCTCTGCTTTTAGATGTCCGTCCACAGAAACGATTGCACCCAACCCATACCATGAAAAGCATCCCCACACCATCTCCGACCCTCCGCCGAACTTCACCGTGGGCACAACACAGCTTGGCAGACAACTTGACCCTTTGCCATACCCCAATCCGTCCATCCGATTGCCAGATGGTGTAACGGGACTCATCACTCCATTCAATTATTCGCTATTGATCCAGAGTACAATGTCGTCGCTCTAACAGTTTTGCCTGCGAGATGGCACCCAACAATTGTACCTCTTTGAAAGTCTGAAAGCTTTTTTCTTTGAGACATTCTTACAGTTTTCACGCAAACATCATCTCATAATAGCATACTCTCTGTTATGTAGTGCTGGAAGAATGCCAACAGTGAAATTGCAAAGGAATGTCTCATTTTCATTCACATCAGGGTTGTCCCATGACTTTTGATAGGGTAGTGTATCATTTAGTATTTAGAGCTCTTTTAATACTACGTTCGAGAAAATCAAGTTATAGATTTAAAAAATTGGGGAGGGGGGTTAAAAAGTGAGATAAAAGGGTAAAAATAGATGATCTCAGGGCTTCCGCTACTTTCCTATACCTTCCTCAGGAGGATTAACTTCTTGTTATATATTCTTAACGTTCATTTTCCTGGAGAGCTTTTGCAAATATTAGGCATTGTCTTCGGAGACAGCCTCTAAAGCATACATGCGCTTTTATAGGCTCTGTAAAAATTTTTTAAATTGACATTCCACTACCAAGTTCATGTTTTTATTGGACAGAGTATAATACAAGGTAATCGATTTTTAAACCAGTTGAAGGAGTTTCTATTTCCGTTCGATTACAATAAGCCGCTAGGAGGCCAGGGAGGCAGGTCGCAACTTGCTTCGCTCTTTTAATTTTTATGGCTAAATCATCTAAGAAAAAGGCCAAGCAGGGGACCTCAGGAACTTGCCCTATATGCGATTCGAGAATTTACGGAAAACAGCCGAAAATTAAGTGTTCTGGATCGTGTGGTGAAATTTTCCACGCGTCGTGTGTTAACGTCTCCAAGCAACAAATTCAACGACTTGTTGATAATTGGAGTTGCCACAATTGGCAGGATGTTACCGTAAACGAACATGACGGAGAACAACATGAGATAAGTGATTTATCTGTTTTATCAAAGCCTTTAATACTCTCGTTAAATATTAATAATAATCAGCAAGAGGCTCAGAATAATCTAGGGACCGAAAATTTAACCTTAGTTTTAAAAGCCGTTGAAAAGTTGATTAATACCGTTCGGGGATACATTGAATTGAATTGTCAAATACAGAAGCAAAACAGTGCTTTACACAGAAAAGTAGATAGTTTATTAACTATTTTGCTACCTTCTAATAATTCAAAGAAAGGAGATCAAGTGGACCGCCCCATTTCAACTAATGCAGGGCTAATTACGAATTTTGAAGAGAATATTCATACTGAACATCCACCTTATTCTGTGAATGAGACGCCTCCTCTGAGTGAAGTTAATTTCTTGCCTCATGTGAATCAAAACGTTGAAATCGGCGCCAAATTTAAATCTGAAGCAAAAGCGAAGAAAGTAATTATTTTAGGAAATTACCCTGAATCGTTATTGAAGGTGCGATCGGGTAATTTGAAAACAACTCCAATAGATAAGTTTTTCATCTCGCACCTGGCTCTTGATACAGAAGAGACACAATTGAGAAATCATCTTCAGAAATTTTTGCCATTAGACGCCGTGGTTGCTTGTCATAAACTTAAAACGAGAAATAATACTTATTCATCTTTTTTTCTATCGATAAATAGAAATTTTTCCAATTGTGTGTTGAATTCGAGCAACTGGCCTGTTGGGAGCCTGGTTGCACAGTTTTTTGGAAAACTACATCATAACCAAATTTACGGGACGGAGGACAACTTACCCCGCCAGAACAATGAACATTAATATCATGTACCAAAATGTCCGAGGTTTAAGAACGAAAATTGTACAAGTTCTGAAATATAGTTCGTTGAACCAAAATTATATTTATTCCTTAACCGAGACATGGTTAAATTCATCGATCACAGATTCTATGCTATTAATGACTCTTTCATTGTGTATAGAGCAGACCGTAGTGCTGATACGAGAGGCGGGGGTGTGTTGATAGCTATTCCAGCGAATATCTTATCTCAGGGGTTAAGGTTCGAGTCATCCATAAAGTCAGTGGACGTTATTGGCATAAGGCGATTAAACAGCGTTGTTAAACCTAAAACGATTAAAAATATAAATACTTTTACATCTGGTCGATTTATATACCGCCAACAGTTTCTAATAGACTCATTAAAATTTTTTTGGATGAGCTGGCTGATTATGTGTTGACTCTAAAAGACCCCTGCATATTAACTGGAGATTTTAATTTTACAGACTTTATTCCTACTAGAAATATAATAATATTCACATCAGTAGGCGCCGACTTATTAAATCGTGGTCGGAGCACTTGGGTGTATTAAATTATAATAAGATTACCAATTTTCGTGGTGATATGCTCGATAGGATTTTCGCATCGGTACCAGTGCAAATTAGGCATAATTAGTCACCAATAGTGAAAGAGGATAAATTTCACCCTGTTTTACTCATCTTTTGTGACACAATACAACTTGCATCGAGGTCATCTCGAATAACTTATCAAAAGAGCGAATTTTAATCAAATATATTCTGACTTGCTATCAATAGACTGGTCAATTCTGGATGCTGTCCAAACGGTTGACGAACTTTGGAACGGTATAGTTGATCGTATTTCTTCAGTAATAATAAGAAATGTTCCTGCCCCCAATCAACATAAGAGTACTAGCAAGAAGCTTATGTTTCCGAGCTGGATACAGCCAGATACCGTCCATTTGTGGAAGTTGAAACAAAAATGTCATAAGAGATATAAACAATCAAAATCTCCAATTGATTACTCTGATTTTAAGATAGCTCGAACAAAATTTAAATCGGCGATTAATAAAAACTTTGCAGAGCATTATGATGCCATAGAAAATGATCTCAATTTGCAAGCTTCCGATTTCTGGCTAACCACTAAGAAGCTACTTGGGAGTAACACATCAAGAAAACATTGGTCGGATAACTGTACAGTTAGTGAAATGGTTTCTCATTTTGAAAACATCATCAGTAACGATACCAGTCTACCTTTATCTGATCCAAGCTCTCTCTCTTATCGGGATCGGGTATCTGGCAAATAGAAAATTCCAGCAATCTCTCCATCCGAAATTCTGAAACTCTCAACAAAATCCTCGGCTTCTAGATTTGAACGGAATTCCTGACTATGTGTTTAAGGGTTGTATGCCTGCAATTCTTTATCCCCTACATAAATTATTTCATCTATTCCTTAGTACTGGAGTTTATCCTAGTGCCTGGAAACAGGTTAATATGATTCCAGTACCTAAAACAATTAGACCTGTTTCCTGTAATGATTTTAGGCCGACTACAATCGTTCCTTTCTCGGCCAAGATCCTGGAGACATATGTAGCGACTCATTTGTCATTTTTTTATAGAGCCTTATTTACTCCAAGAGCAACATGGCTTTAGGAAATCTAGGTCAACGTCTACTAATCTTGCTTCCTTACTGCATTACTTAGTATCTAACATGGATCAGAGGAATCTAGTGGATGTGCTTTACCTTGATTTCAGTAAGGCCTTCGACAGTATCACCATTAATCTTCTACTGAGTAAACTTAATAAGGTTGATTTAACGAATAGTCTTTCTAAATGGTTCCGCTCCTTGCTCACAAACAGAAGTTTTGTGGTCAAGGATTCTGTTGGTACTGCTGTTAACGGAAGAATAAGGAGTGGGGTTCTTCAAGGGTCTCCGCTTGGGCCTGTTTTATTCAACTTGTTCACAGTTGATATAATAGATTACATTAGTAGTACAAATGTGAATTTTCTGTTATATGCAGATGATTTAAAGCTTTTTTCTGCCATTCATAACTGGAACGATTGTTATGAACTATCTCAAGCAATTGATTCTGTCCATCATTGGGCTGTTAATAATGGACTTTCTTTGAATGTTTCCAAGACGTTTTGTTTAACATATTCCAGAAAAGTTGTAAACTTCGAATACGATTATTGCTTATCTCATAAGAAAATCCAACGTTGCACTAAGATTAAGGATTTAGGAGTAGTATTTAATTCGAAGTTGACCTTTACTGACCATATTATTCATTGATACCAGAAATTAGCAAGCGTCTTGGAATCATTAAACGATTAGCAAATTTCTTTAGGAAGAAAAAGACTTTTGAATTACGCTACAAAACTGTTGTGCTGCCTAAAATTTGTTATGCAGCCTGGATTTGGTATTCTGGGAGCACTCAATCATTTGATCGTCTCCAAGCCAGACTTTCAAATTTTAATTTGTTTGTTATTCGAGCATTGTACCTTTCTGATAAGGTCTCCCCGGCTCCTCTATTTGATCTTGCACAAATTATTAATAGAATACTCTTGAATACTCTAAGTAAAGTCATTAGGGGACAACTTTGCTCCCCTCGATCTCTTTCGAGTTCCAAGTGGTAATAGGAAGAGCCAAATGTTGGTCTTTCTAGGAAAACCGAGAACGAATGTTGTAGCATTAGATCCGGCTTTTAAATTAATAAATCTTTTTAACAAAAGTAAAATTGATTATGTTTTTTTCGACGATAAATGTTCGTGATTTTAGGTGTTCTTTTTTTGTTTCATTATTATTACTATAAATTATCATTATTGTCTATTACTTTTTTACGAATTGTCGTTTATGTTGTCCTTGTTTGTTATTCATTTGACTGAGAGGGTATTTATTTATTTATTATCATTTTATTTTATTTTTTTTTCTCTATTCAATTTTTTGGTATTTTATATGTGTTTTCATTAACCCCTTTTTGGGCTTTTGCCTGTTGGGGGACAACAAAGGGCTTTACCTTCCGGAATATATCCGGTTGGTTACTTTCCTGTAGTTGTTACAATTATTATTATAATGGCATATAGCTTATGGTACGGGATAAATATGAAAATACTTCTAAGACTTTTAGAAAGCTATTATCAAAACTATTGGTCGGATCAAATAAATATAAATCATGGATCATACTTTAAAGATAATGCTACGTTAGAAAATCCTAAGGTTTATATATTATCTTTATTTATATCGTAGCGGAACAGCTGACTGACAAGGATAGTTCTAATTGATATGCTCGAAATGTACTAAACGAAAATCAAGCTTAATTATTTTTCTGCTAATTTAATATGATACAATTTAATCAAATCTTAGTATATCTATCGGTTTTCTTTAGGACATGCAGTTTAATTCTTTACTCATTATATTAATTGTCTTTTGCTATATCAGTTTTTCGCAATGCATTTCTATTTCCGGTTATGCATAAACATGTCTGGTTTAGAAGTTGAAAAAAAAATTTTTTAACTAGCATATTTTTATTTTCTTTTACAAATTATATTCTCATGAAAGACAGATTACGAAATGAACTCGGTGACTCAAGTAAATCATGAATGAAGAAAAAAAAATTTTTTTCCTTCTTTTACCTCAACCAATTCACCCGACCGCGTCATCTAACATCGAGTCCTTCGAACTATTACTGAATTTCCCATTGATCTTAAAATACTATAACAGTTTCTGATTTGTTTTTTATTAACATTACTGTTGTTTTAAATTGAATAACAATCTTTCAGAGAACAAGAATCGCTGAGATTCAGAAAACAATTATTTTTTTCTAGAAACTCGTCGAGTTTCCATAACCTAACGTAGGAGTCGATACTCATCTACTCAAGGTTATGAAACAAAATCCTTTCGGAGAAGTTTCCTCGAATTTTCAAATGAAAGACTTATGACAAAATATTTCGAAGAATTAGTGCAAGATCAATGTTCTTACTGGAAATTTTCTTTACCTTTCAATATAAATTATCGAGTTTCATCAACCGAAAAACAAAATTGCCACACACCTTGGAAATCCTAAATTTTGAAAACTTTATGGATATTTGAGGCGTTGAGCGCAAAAGTGGCCCAAGCCGAAAAAAATATGTTCTGAGAAAATCCACAGAATTCTTCCCTATTATGTATGCAAAATGGAATTTAGCGACCTCTGTTGGTACGCACACCAAACTATGGATGGGCCACAATGGCACTGTAAAAAGCAATCTATCAGCAAGTTATTTCCACATGTTACTCTTTTTCAACATTATTGTTGGTTGGGCCACTATTGCGCTCAACGCCTCATTTAACCTTAATGAAAAACACTATTTAATTACTTCGGACATTCATGATTATATATAATGAGTATTTTTCCCGTGAAAAAATCACGGGTCTAAAAGAAAATTAATTTTGATCCACTAAATTCGAGCCGCACTCACTTACAGTATTATGTACAGTCAAAATATTAATGCCACGAGGTGCTCCCAAATTAATGCTACCTCTCGATGCTGAAAGAAAATTCACTCTGATTTCTAGATGTCACCTTAGAGGATAAATAAGAATAGAGGGCGCAAAGCCCTCGCTTTCTTCTTATGCCACTCCTAGCTACAACAATTCCTCTAATAGAAAATTATATTTCTGAAAATACTAACTACACCGTCTTTGTATTGTAACAGCGCCGCTTCGCTCTCATCCGTCCCCAAATCACAGTTGGCTATTTCGCCTCTATGCTGACATCTGAAATCGCTCACTGAGCAAGCGAATGCGCTCTCTATCTTGTGTCTCCTCTATGATGATTACGGACATTCGTAATTATTATTGTTAGGATTTCTCAAAATAATCTCGATGGTTTACTGTACTACATATATATTTAACCTTCCGTCGATAAATTTGGATACGCAGACTTTTATTAGGACCGATAGGTACTTATGTTTTCACAATGTGCGTCCGTCCGTCTGTCTGTCTGTAGATGCTCTAGCTTTCGAACGCTTCCGAATTTTCGACTTCCGTTTTCGCCATTCGACAACTTAGGGAAATCGAAAGACTGAGTTCGTTGGTGAAAAAAAATCAGTGAACTACTTCCGGTTCAAAAGGTCACAAATAATATAGGGGACCACGTTTTTCACTATACAATTCCATGTATAAATGGCCTGTGCACTGCCAAATGTCGCTCTCTCTTTGGGATTCCATAGCTAAAGCAGAGAAAAGGCTTGTGAATTTAGGGAAAACGCGTGATGGTCTTCCTTGATGGTCAATATCAGTCAGAACTGGTTCAAGGGTATGTGGTTTAGTGGTACCATTTTGGTCCACTGGAAACTTTCAATGCTAAGATATGGCATGTATTATATCCAACAGCTTGAAATAACATGTCATGGTTGAATATTACCGTAAAATTAATGATAGTCGAAATAGGTTCAATGGTATGTGGTTTCATGGATCCATTAAGGTTCAGTGGAAACTTTCAAAGCTCAGATTTGGTATGTAATATATCAAACAACTTGGAATGACGTCTCATGAATGAATATAACATAAAATTAATTATTTTCGAAATTGGTTCAAACGCACCTGGTTTAATGGAACCATTATGGTTCATTTTAAACTTGCAATGCTAAGATACTGCATGTAATATATCAAACACTTGCAATGAGGTGACATAAATGAATATAACTTAAAATTAATGATAGTCGAAATTGGTACCAAGGCAGCTGGTTTAGTGAACCGATGATAATTCATTGGAACTCTCAATGCTAAAATATGGCATATAATTACTTATACCTTATATTATCAATAGTTAGTTTGCGTTAGGCAAATTTTAACAATAGCTAGTAGCTAATCATTCCTTCAATGATACTTGCTTACGTAGAAAAGCTTTGGCAATAGTTTATGAAGAAAGAATTGACCCTTACACAGAACGCTTCAACAATTAACGCTTATTTCATTAAATAG
>JAHWFO010089604.1:390238-408672 GCA_023313115.1 Rhysida immarginata
TTGTTGTTGTTGTTGTTAAAATTATTGTCATAAATAAAAATAATTTTTTAATGTACAGGGTTGTGCATAACCTTTTGCTAGGGGTCTGGAAAATAAACAAAACTAAATGGAACGTTCTGCGGTTGATAATCAAACAGTACGTTTATTTCTGCTTTTATCACATCAATATTTAGTGTGGCCACCACCTGCTTCTCGAACAGCACGCATCCGTTTCGGGTAGGAGCGGAGGAGTGTCTCAAACAGAGCAGTATCGTACTCCATGTCCTTCAGCACAGATGTCAGGTGTCCCATTAGAAGGTCTCGAGAATACCGATTTTCACCACGTTCTTGAATCATTAAAGATTCCACTGCGTCTTTTAACACGGCTCCAAAATGTTCAGCATCGTTTAGGTCAGGGGATGCACTGGGCCATTCGTTTGATGAGAAGAAGTCGATAGCACTTTCTCTTAGGATTTGCTGTGTTGCATTAGCCTTAAAGCAAGGTGCCTTATCGTGCAAAAAACAAACTTCATGTTTGATACCAATATTTGTTTGATACCAATAGACGCACAATGAACTACTCTCTGCCGAAGCGTCATAAGAGTGTGCTACAACGCTGCGGTTTAAGTCGCAGCCCCCTAGCAAAAGGTTATGCACAACCCCGTATAATATTATCATAAATAACTTTTTAGATTATTGAAATACTAGAGTTTAAGTGACACGCTAACATGAAACCCCCGTAATGTTTTTGTACGCGACGCCTACGAGATAACATGAATAACGTTGCAAGAACATCACTTCCGCGTAAAACTTCACGTTGACTCGTAGAGTTCACGGAGCTACGTGCACGACGCGAGTGACGTTTCCATTTCGTCATTCACGTTGCCTCTCACGGAAAAACGTGGCGAGTTCGACGTCCACGTTAGCATTTACGCGAGTTTGATTTTTTATTTCAACCCCTGAAAATGGCCAAATTGAACATCAAAAAGTCTAAATATATATCTCTATAAATAAATATATATAAATATTATTAATATATATATTAATATATAATTATAATAGAAACTTTGGAAATTTTATAGAAATGCCAAATCTACCTAAATAGGAATATTCATTCCCCAATTAGTATGAGTATCGATGAAGACACCCAGACATTTAGTGAAAGTGGCATCGCTGAAAACTTCACTTTAAACATTTTTCTCAGTTATTTGATATTTCAGGACTTGAAATTAAAGAAGAATGGTCTTCAAATGCTAACTTAGTACTTAATGACCCTCTGGAAAGACAGGAATTACGGTTGGCCTTTAACGACCGAAAAAATCAAAAGGCCCGGATGGACTATCCTCATTTATTTTGATGAGAGGCCGTAAATTAATTTTCGAACTACGTTTCATTATTTTTGATAAGTGCTTGAATAGAGGATTTTTCAAACCCTCTGGAGAAGACCGACCACGACGCCTATCTATGAAAGTGGTGATATTCACTATGCCAAAAACTATCGTCCTATTTCTCTATTTTGGCTAATTTACTTGAATTTATTATGACTGTTAAATTAAGAAAAGTTATTGATCCCTGGATATCTGAAAATCAACATGGTTTTAAAAAAAACCACTCCACTGAAACTAACCTGGCTTCCTTCTGTGTAAAAATTGATCAAGCGATTGAGCAAACTACCCAAATTGACCGCATTTATGTCGATATCTCGAGAGCCTTTGACACGGTTTCCCACCAAAAACTCCTAGATTTTAGGAAGCAGTTGTTGTACTAGGGAAATTCCTTGAAATTTTGAGATCTTATCTTAATCAAAGAACTAACTATATTAAGATTAATACGAGGGCGAGTCAAATGAAAACCGCAAAATTTTTTTTATAATTTTTAATTACCGAGTAAACGTGAATAGCAACTGTATTATTTTTCTACATAGTCTCCGTTACATTCAATATATGACTTTCAGCGTTTACAAACTGCATAGATTCCTCTTGAAAAAAATTTTTTGGTTGTTGCGCAGCCACTCGTGCACCGACTGCTGTACCTATTCAGCTGAATGGAGTTTCTTTCCATCCATTGCCTCCTTGAGTGGCCCAAACATGTGGTAAACACTAAAGCTTCAACTGTTGCAATATTCTCTGCGTCACAACTCGTTGTGCCTGACTCGGTCGAGGGGCATCTGACGCTGCTGTCATACCATTTTTGAACTTCACGCTCCATTCATAAACTTGCCGCTGTGACAGATATGTATCACCATATTGAAGAATCATTCTTCTATAGCCTCGCCCGAGCCATCCCGAGTCGGTTTTGTCGATGCTCAAAGGCGCCTCAGAACGAATGCCTCGCGCACTATCTTGCCTCGCTCGCTCGCGCTATGGAGAAAGAGAAGGTTTTAAAGCTCATCGAATTATATGGTTCTTTTAATAGATTTTGGATTCACAACGCGTAGAATATACAAATAGAGGGCTAAAGGAAGACGCATGGCGAAGTATAAGCCAGGAAATTAACTGAGAGTAATAAAATTTGTGTCATTCTCAATTATTTTGGCATTTACAAGAGGTAGAGTATTTCAAATTCAGTCTCAGACATCCACGTAAATTTTTTTTCTTCATCATCAAAATACATATCAAATAATTTTTCCCATGTTGCAATCTTTATTCGTAGATTTTTTCTTCTTTTTCTTTACAAGAAGCTGCAACGGCTATCCGTATGCGCAGTCTGAACTGAGAGTAATAAAATACTCGGCCGACTTGTGGCTCACGCTTGCCTCGCGAGGCAAACGTTTGCGCAGTTTGCTTGAAACCGAGGCTGCCTCGCGAGGCAAATTTGGCGAGGCATACGGCCGAGGCTGCTCGCTCAGTCAGTGCCCGGCTTATGAATTTCAATAGGTTTCACACCTTCACCACTCAAAAATCGGATAACTGAACGCTATTCTTCTTTGTTGCATGTTCGAAATGGGGTGGCCATCTTTAAACTGCTGCTGTGACGTTGTTTGCTTGTCTCTACTTTCCTGCCACCTACCGGATATTCTTACATCTCATTTTTAACGAATCTGCAGACTTAAAACACGGTTGGACGGAATTTGGAATTTTAATTACAATTTTGCGGTTTTCATTTGACTCACTCTTCTTATACAAGGTGGTTATAAAATAAGCTCTTCTACTTAGAGCCCAATCTAATGAACCGATTGTCATGCAAATTGAAATGTAGGCTATTCAGACGATGAGGGGGGAGGGGATTCCGGAACAAAAATAGTGCAAACTTTCACCATCAGGTGAAAATGTGGCGCTGTGGAATAACAAATGAAGATTTAAAACTACTTTTATTGTTTTAAATAAGCAGGCAAAGTTTTTGTTTGATTACAGCATACACTGTCATATCAATGAATAATGACCAGACCCCTTCAAGGCACACGCATAGTTCGCCCCAACAAAATTACACATTGCAAAATTTACATAACAGGCTGAGATACAGGGTGGCAGTGTTGGCACCGCTACCGCTAAAAATAGCGCGCTACTATTAGCGTCGCTATCGCTATTGTAGCGATTTCATAGCGCGCTTATTTCCCAAACAGTCAGCGAATTTATAGCGTCGCTATCTTTTCTTTTTTTTTTTAAATCCAAGCGATATTTCGCTTATGCTTCGCTGAAAATTCGCTAAAATATAAAAAAGATATGCTGATGATACTGAAAAAAAATATCAGCACGTGGAAGATGTTCGAAGACTGGTTTAACTGCTGGAAGCTGAACCTTAATGTCGGAAAGTGCAAGGCTATGTACTTCAACAGAAAGTTCAAGCGTCCCCCAGATTCTCTTGTTCTATTCAATAAGAAACTGGACTGGGTAGACAACTACAAATATCTTGGCGTTATCATCGACTCAAGACTCTCGTGGAATCGTCATGTGACCTACGCTCTGATCAAAGCGAAGAGGGCTAAGTACAGTCTCAGCTCTCCTGGGTCGCAACAGCACCCTCAGCATCGACAACAAGCTACTTCTTTACAAGTTGATTATTCGGACCATACTCCTCTATGGCATGCCTGCGTGGGCGACTATCTGTAGAAGCAGATGGAGCGAGCTACAGTCATTCCAGAATGTCACCCTGAGGACCATTGCCCAGCTGGACAGAAGGACTGTGAAAAACCAATCCATCCACTCAGATCTGAATATGATCCACATTGGGAAGTTTATACAGGACCTCCTTTTGATTATGGTGCTGAAGATGAAGATTCATGACAATGACCTAGTGACCGGAATACTGAAGAACTCAATAGGCATCGACAACTAAGGCACATTCTTGACATCAACTTTGAAGACATCAGCAACGTCTCTTTCCCGGACTACTGGAAGATGTGAAAATCTTCTTTCACCTGGCATTTTCATTTCGTTTGTATTTTGTTTCTGACAATCGTCAAACTTATTTTCTTTTTTGTATAATATGGAAGACCGCTTGGGTTGGTTAGGCTTCTTGACTACCTCAGTGTATTTCATTTGGAATTTATTCTGGTACGATGAGCTTGTAAAAGCGCTGCTTTCGTCCCATCTGAAAAATGTACACTTCACTGTTCGATTGTCGATTGTCGTTAGGTTTTCATCAAGTAGTCATAGATAGGGTAATCATTTGGACTCGAAGCTCGTCGTTATCAAGTTTGTTATTCTTCTCCATTCAGGTTAGTTTGTTTTTAATTTCATTTATTTTACTTTATTTTAAGTACCGGATTTATTGCAAGGTGATATGTATTTATGGATAAATTGCAAGGGGAAACGACTGATATTTATCGATAGCGAAGAATATCACACATCCTTACTAGCGACCGGGAAAAGTCAGTGAATTTTACCAAATCATTCAAAAAATGCGAAATTGGAACGAAGAATTTGAAAAATGTCAATAAATTCTATCAACATAGATTTTTTTTTGGTGCTGCTGATCAGGGAAATTTATGTGATCAACCGGGAAAAGTCAGGTAATTTTTTTCAGTGCGAATGCGGATTTTTAGTGGGAATCCTGCATCCAATATGAATAGATTTTCTCTTTGAGATAACAATTATAAGATTTCTCATTTATTTCAGAATCTGTTTGTATATGTAGGGACTGTGTAGGTTTAAACAAAAGATTTGGTTCCTACTTCCATGATGATCAAATGATTTTGGCAGCTTTCACTCATCCAAAGTTCAAGCTATCATGGATTGAAGATGGACAAACTTCCAGAGCAAGAAAACTGCTCACAAATGCAGTTGAACCATTTCTCCCTGCAGAAAACTTCGAAAAATCACAAAGTACATGATTTTTATTTGCATTTGTTGTCAAATAGTCATATGTAATGTTATAAATATATTCGGATAATAATTAACATTTTAATTATTTCAGAATCGACTGATTTTTTTTGATTTCGAGATGGGAAATGCTTCTTCTTCAGCAGCAATCGTGGACAAATACTTGGCAGATCCTTCTAGGAAAGTTGAAATGCTTCAGAAATATCCAGTAATAAAAAAAATCTTTTTACGCTACAATGCAAGCATCACATCTAGTGCTCCAGTTGAGCGTTTGTTCAGTTGTGGTAAATTGATTTTAACCTCACTGAGAAAAAGACTATCGCCATCTACTTTGAAAAACTTGTGCAATTTAAAAAAAAAAAAATGTTCTGTTAGATAAATGGGAATTTTCTTAAACTGTATCATATAATTTGACATAATATGAGAAAAAGGTATATAAATTTTTAAAAGTTGTTTTACCCTTTTCTTTACTTCATCACACCACAAAGGTAGCAATGGCTGGCTATTTTTTTTAGCGGTAGCGATAGCATTATTTCGTCGACATAGCGGTAGCGATATTTAGCTAGATTTTCGTCTATCTAGCTTTAGCGGTAGCGGTAATTAGCTAGATTTTCGTTGATATAGCGGTAGCTTAGCGAACTAGATTTATTATCTAGCGATGCCAACACTGCAGGGTGGTTATAAAATAAGTTCTCCTATTCAGAGCCCTATAGAGCCCAATCTAATGAACCGATTGTGATGCAAATTGAAATGTGTGTATGCTATCTGCCATAGGGGAGATAATTCCGGAAAGAAAAATATGAGTGCAAATTTACACCACCAGGTGAAAATATGGCGGTGTGGAATAACAAATGGAGATTTAAGACTAGTCTTATTGTTTTAAACAAGCAGTCAAGGTTTTGTTTCATTACAGCATATGTTCAATATGTCCTCCTGCGTCAGTGACATGTTGGAAGTGTAGCACAGCATGATCAATTGTTGTATGAAGTGTTTTCCGGGGAATGTCTCAGCCATGTCGTCTAATGCTGGCTTTCAGCTCAGGCAGTCTGTACGCTTTGTTGATAGACCCGATCTTTCAAATATGCCCAGAGCCAAAAATCGCACGGGTTCAAATCCGGAAAAAGTGGAGGCCACGCATCTGGAAATTTTCTAAGTCTAATGCTGATCTTGGAAATCACACGATCACCTCCAAAGTTGGCAGGAAGCAGTTCTTTCCCTATTGGACAAATATGAGGAGGTGCTCCATCTTGCAAGAAGGTAGTGGTTTCCAAACATCGTCGTTCTCGCAAGGCAGGAATCACATGCTGTGCAAGAAATTCACAATACCATGCACTTGTCACAGAACATCTTACAGGACCTCGTCGTATCACTTCCTCAAAAAAAAGGGGCCTGAAATAAATTCAGCGGTGAATCCATACCACACAGTCGCGTGTTCAGAATGCAATGGCTTTTCATGCACGACATGGGGCAGCGAGGCTCCCCAAATGTGGCAGTTCTGCGTGTTCACCGCTCCTTCTAGGGTGAAATGTGTTTCATCTGACCATAGAATGTTTCACGGCCACTGGTCATCAACAATCATCCTCTCCAGAAAGCGATAAGCAAAGTCAACGCGTTGAGTGGGATCTTGAGGTTTTAGCTGTTGTGCCAGATGAATCTTGTATGGGTACCAATGCAGAATGGATCGCAGGCCCTTTCGCACCGTGCACCATGAGATGGACAATTCGCGTGCTGATGCTCGAGTACTTGTTGCAGAATGTTACAGAAGAGGAAGCTCTGTCCACCATTGCAACAGCCAAGTCCTCAACAACTTCGTCTGCTATCTTACGCCGTCCTCTTTCTGGTGCGACAGCCAAATCGCCAGTCGATTCCAATTTCTTTATTATTTTTCACTATCCAGTATCTGACATGGGCCCTTTTCGCAGTCCTTTTAGACGACTATATGCTCGCAATGCAGCTGAACTGCTGCTATCATTCTGGTAAAAACTTTACCAACAGTGCGCGTTCTTTCTTGCTTAAAACCATGATCTTTCGTGAAAGCTTTTCACTAAACATAATGAATGAATGGATCAATCCATTGCATTCTGAGCATGTTGACTTTCTAATTTGCATAAACTTTCTCCTAATAAGGCCGATTTTGAGAACGAACATATGCTATAATCAAACAAAAACCTTGCCTGATTATTTAAAACTAGTTTTAAAATCTCCATTTGTCATTCACAGCGCCACATTTTCACCTGGTGGTAAAAATTTGCACTCATTTTTTCCTTTCCGGAATTCTCTCCCACATGATCTGAATAACCTACATTTCAGTTTGCATCATAATGGGTTCATTAGATTGGGCTCTAGAGGGCTCTGGTTAGGCGAACTTATTTTATAACCACCCTGTACATAAGGAAGGATATAAACTAACAATAGGAATCCCGGAGGGTAGTCCATTGGGACCTTATTTATTTATAATATTTATAAATGAGCTTACATATAAATTAAAAATTAATCTTCTTTATGCTGACGATATGAAATTATCAAAAGAAATCAACTCGCATATTGATAAAATGAGCTGCAGTTAGATGTTGACAACTTATGCACTTTGTATAAAAAAAATGGATTAAAATGTAATTTAGCCAAAACAAAAATGATAACTCTTACAAAGAAAACACCCCATTTTCTTTCAAGATAAACTTAAAGGAGAAAAATAATAGTGTATATCAAATTAAAGAATGATCACTGATAACAAATGCTTATTTGGACCCGAAGTAGATGAAGTTATTGCCCGGGCACTACAGCGGGTTGGGCTTATTGGCAGATTGGGAAGATATATTAGGAATAAAGAGGTTTTGTATATCTTTTTAATATGAAAAAATAATTGTTTGGACGATTTGGATATTGATTTTTTAATTGTTCCTGGCCCTTTTTTTTATATTGTGGTTTTATGTATTTCAGTCCAGCTTTGGTAGCATAAGCAGTTTCGGATCTCGACTTCCCTTCATGAATAAACGATTTTATTCATTGATTCAATATTATGATATTCAATAATCTAAACAGTTATTTATGATAATATTAAATATTAAAAAATTATTGTTATTTATGATAATAAATTTTAACAATAATAATAATAATAATAATAATAATAATAATAATAATAATAATAATAATATATTTATTGCCCATAAAGATGGAATAGAATAATATTCAAGAGATAAAAACCCTAAAAAGAATTCTCAACAAATAATTTTTAAGACGAAAATTGAAATGTTTTACAATATTTAAAATTTTATTTTTTTTACCATATAAAAAATTTCATAATATTTTTTATTGAAATAGAAAATTTATTATTAAAATATTTTAATAAAATTAAAAAGTTTATATGAATTTACGCACTACTCATCCATATTACAAAATTATATGAATAGTGAAAGTAAAGAAACATGGCTTGCTTTATGCGCTTATTTATTTTAATGTACTATTTGTATATTTAAATGTGCAGTATTAATAATTATGTTACGGCCCTACAGAACCAATTTAAGTAACTGAAATATTATTGTTAATGCATAGCCTATAACAATAGAAAAACGCACTGATTGTTATAGGCTATGGTCAAATAAATGGAAACGCGCGAACTCTACCAACACCTCCTAAAGAGAAAGCCTCTGCACGGAAACCGTCATACATTGTTACATCATCATAGTAGTGCAAATTCAGGGCTTATTATTGGTAGAAATACGAATAACAAAGCACTACTTAGATGATGTAACAATGTATGACGTTTCCGTGCACAGGCTTTCTCTTTAGGAGGTGTTGACTCTACTCGTCAACGTGAAGATTTTATGCGGAAGTGACGTTTCTGCAACGTCATTCACGTACTGAAACGTCACTGGCGTTTCACGTTAACGTGTAACTTAAACTCTCTATTATTGAAGTGATGAAAGCAGCAAGGATCGGAACAATGAAAGAAACGCAAATTACCTTCCCTCACAGTGGCCGCGTATGTATGTCTACATCCTACGAGCTGAATCACATTTTGATGACAGCAATAATAATTCCTAGAAACATGACTATCAGACCTGACCTTAACACGCAAATAAAAAAAAAAACGTTCTCTATATGACATACAAAAGAAAATCATTAAAAAATAATAAGTTATATATTCGGTTAATGTAAATGATTATATCTTAAGAAGAGTAAACATCAGGTAATTCAAAATGAGTGTTATTCTTATTGTGACGAGAATAGCAGTGAGAGAAAATTTTTGAAATGAATTTCAGACATTAGGAAGGTTTAATGCACGGGATATTAGGAAGGTTATTTTTCTACATAAGGCATTTTTGGATCTCAGATTTTCTCACGAAGTCCTCTACCGGTAACCTAAACCTTGACAGTCCCCTTTTTCCAATGGTAATCGGGTTGTTCAACTGTCGTTGTAGCACTTTCAAACTGAATTCGGACTTTTGAATTACCTGTACGGGGCGCATTCAAAAATTCCCGGAATGACGGTATAGCACTCTAATAGTAGGACATACGACAACGCTTACCTAATCTCCTTCAAAGTATCACCCTTGGGAGCACACATACTTTGTCTATTCAATCTACCATTCTTGGAAGCATTGGTGGAAGGCTTCTTGTGCAATTTTCCGGAGCTCGACCGTCGCATTCGACTTGATGTCATCCGTGAATACGAAACATGTCTCCTTCAGGCCCATTTTCAGAGTCAGAAACAGCCAAAAGTCACTAAAAGCGAGATTCGGAGAGTACGGTGGCTGAGAGATGACAGCAATGTTTTTGTCAACGAAGAATTGCTACACGAAAAGCGATGTGTGGCTCGGTGCGTTATCGTGATGCAGAAACCACTGTCCCTGCAACTTGTCGCGCCGCTTCCTCCGAACCGCTCGCGCAACGTGCCTCACGGCCTGAAGCATACTTCCCCAATTTGCACATGAACTTGACGTTCGCACGCTGTTCGAATTGCGACGAACGATCAATACTTACGTCTACTTCAAAGGGAACGGTAAGGAAACGGCACACTGAAACCTGTCCAGCCTTAAACTCACAGCAATTTCCAGATCGTAGGACTCATTTTATTAAGTTATAGCTCTCTGACTCGATTATAAGAATGCAGTACTTCGTAGATAAGTTGTGTGACCCATCTTCAAGTGTTTACGAACCCCCGACTCATATAACAGCGCCAAACACAGCTTAATGAGCGAAGTCTTAGGAAATGGGAATCATTTCCGGTAGAGATACGAAATCAAGTTACGAAAACATGGCGGATAGCGATACAGGACGATTTCGCCGTTCGTGTTAGTAAGAAGATTAATACAAAATTATTAGAACTAATAGTACTCTTTAATATGACTATGGATGGGACAAGTTATCTAAAGACTATCTATCAGTAGGGGATAGTCTTTTCAATTCTAAGTGCGAGAACAGTCTCTCTCAAAAACCCAACGTTGAATAAGCGTTCTCCAATGTTGTTCTTCTTGCTCCTTCAAATTTTATCAGTTAAAGAAAAATTAAACGAAAACAGGAATCTAAGTAAGTTACACATTCTCACATTTTTCTAACGTAAATAATACTTATTTAATAGTTTCAGATTTATTTGCTAATACGTTTTCTTATTCATTATTGTTACGATTATTTTTTATTTACTCGTTTTGATTTGAAATGCATTTCCACTGGTAACAACATGGCTAGTTTCTCGCAACAAAAATGGATCTAATAAAAAACCTGAGCTGTGTATTGGAACCTGATAAAAAGTAAGAAGGGTGGATGACTTAATTTCAGCACGGAAGTCGAATAAGGTATCACTATTTCCCTTTCCATTATTGTAGGGAGTGTAAATCATTGATTTAAAACTCATCCTTTTTCCTGTATTTCAGATTGTCAAGGATTGTAATATGAGCCTTCCTCTTCAGCAATACGTGATGGTTTCCATTTAGCTTACCCAAAGGAATGTAACAGGAATCTTGCAGATTATAATAAGAACGATGGAACGGTTACAACAAAAATATTCCCTTGATTTTTGTGCAAATCAATTCTGTAATGTGATGGTGAATTTATTGCATTGTACATTTGTTAAGTTGAAGGTATTGTTAAAGGGCAAATGACACAAAAAATATCGCTATTGAGATCATAAATAATCAAAAGAATGAAGCATAAAAAAAAGAATGGCTCAGGTTTTTAGAGAAAAAGGTTACAAATTTTTTAATAAAGAGGCAACAAACATGCGAAATCGGACCTCCTCCGTTAGAAAACGCTTTTATACTCTATCCAACGAAAGTTGGAGTGGGCGTGTCCAGTTAAACTTCCTGTTTGAATTGTTGGACAGAGTATAACAGAGAGAGCTGCGAGTGACGTAAATTTTTCCATAGAGAGCTGATTGGTTAGCGAACGTCCATTGTTGACAAGCGTTAGGCCTTGGCCGAGGCCAACGAGAAAGACAGGCCTCGAAGCGGAAAAGTCATCTGATCATCTGGGTCCGAACAACAATCCAATCTTCATTGTCTCCATCTTGGATGTAAACAATGAGTGTTTTTCCGATTGTTGGAAACAGTGAAGGTTGGGATTGTTGTTCGGACCCAGATGGTCAGGTGACTTTTCCTCTTCGAGGCCTGTCTTTTTCGTTGGCTTCGGGCCTTGGCCCAATGACGTATATTAAAGATAGACTCCGAATCCTATTGTTAACAGCGGCAAAAAGTGAAGCAAATTGAGCCATGATATTTCTGGGCAGGAGTGAGGCGTTGAGTAATTAGCTGTCTGGCTGCTTTGTTTTTGAAGATTTTGGGCCCCGAGGAATTATTAATTCAAAACCATTATTCAAAGTTGTTCTGCGTACGACTGTACAAACAGACACGAAAAAGGATCAGGAATCATTTTCCACAAAAATAAATCAAAAATACGTAACTAAAATGAAAATACGTTACTGAAAGACAATCGAAACGAAATTAAAATTGAAACCATGATCGAAAAATTGTTTATAAAATATAATAAAATACTGCAAATACAAAGTAAACGAAAAGATAAACTTATCACTCCGTTATATTATGCAACAATGGTCGAAATATGATGATGTAACAATGTATGAAATTTCTGTGCGCAGGCCTTCTCTTTAGGTGGTGTTGCCCAACACCTCCTAGAAAGAAAGCCAAACAACTGAAACGTCATGCATTGTTACATCATCATATTTCGACCATTGTTAACCGCATTTCTACCAATGATAAGCTTTAAATTTGGTCGACTTATGATGATGTAACAATGTATGACGTTTCAATTGTGAGGCTTTCTTTCTAGGGGTGCGTTCACTTATTCACTTGGAGTCATTCAGAGTGACTCCCGTGACTCTGAGTCATTCGGATTCCGTTTCTTTATTTGCTCTGAGTCATTTGGTCTCCGTTTCTTTATTCGCTCGGAGTTAACTTCCTTGACCTCCAACATCAGGGTACGCTTGGAGTCTTTCGAAGTTTGTTTCTTTATTCGCTTGGAGTGCGACTCGGGTTAACTCCCTTAACTCCTGCTTTCAAGCTGGAGTCATCGGAGTCAAAAAATTTAATGAGAAAGACGACGCAACAATGAAGAGTGCCAACAAAGTTGCTAATTTCAACGATGATTAATTTTGTTACAATGAGATATCGTTTGCGAGCGCGCTTGTTAGGAGCCGTGGCAACCACACAAACAAGAGAAGACTTTATTTCTTCAAGCTGGCGCATACGTTGTTTAACTATCAACATGGCCGCCTCTATCTTTCGAAAGTGCACGATCATAGCTTACCATAATTGGTTAGCCTTCCATTGTTGTAGGCTTGGCACGATACAAACGAAAATGTAGCTTAAATTGATTGAAAATTTGATTCAAGCCAATTTCTTCAGCCTAATTATTAATTTTTATATGCTCAATCTCAGTTCCATCTTTACGCATGAGGCTACCCTAGCCTCTGTGATAATAAATTAAAATTACAATTATGACCAGAACTTTGTTTTTATAAAAATAATAAAAAAAATATGTTATTGTTTATTCCTGTTAATAAAAAATAACTTAATGTTAAAGGTTCCCCATAACCAAAAGTGCCATGGACACTGCTCATGGTTTTCTGATGCCTCCGGAGGTTGCGAAGAGGGGAAAAATATCTTGAATCGTTTTATAAGCAGTGTTACCAATTTAGCAGGGATGTGTCCAATTTAAAAGCTCAATTTCATTATTTTGTGCATTTTACATTAATTTACGAAGTAGTATAATATGTTTATTTATTAATGAATGATTCTATACTCATTTATAAATGGAGAAGATAAAATAACAAATAATAAGAATAAATAATAACAATGATGAGAGTTTTTGAAGTGAACTGAAAACTTGTATATGAATGGTAGATGGTTGCTGTGCATTGTTTAATTTTTATTAAAAATGTCCAACAAAAGACAAGCGCATGATAAAAAAGGCTAAATTGGCAATACTGCACACAAATGATTATAACGATCAAAGTCTTCGATTGTTACGTCGTGGTGTTGACTCTGAGCCATGACGCTAGTACTCTGATCACATGATCACATTGACTCGGAGCATGACTTCGAACGAATAAGTGAACGCACCCTAGGAGGTGTTGCTTGACCGCCTTTATTATTAAAGAAGAAATGCCAAAAGCAACAATGGAAATTAATCAGTAAAACAGGTCTGTAATAATAAAGGAGGTCATGGTTAGGCAAACAGAGCTAATTGTTCAAGATGGATTTGGCATGGACTTCGCACGAAGAGACATCACTTCCTTACTGATTCGCCATCTTGGTTCCACACAGGCGTTGCTAGGAAGAGTTTAAATAATTTTCTCCTTTTGAAATTAATTTTGGGTCATCATAAGAAACGTAGCAATAAAATATAATTTTATTGCAGACATTCTGATCACTTGTGTACCCAAACTAGGGTCAGAATCAGCATATGTAATTCTTAGCAACGACATGTGTGGAACCAAGATGGCGCGTTGCTAAGGGGTGGAGTAACTGCTACGTCACTCGTGCGAAGTCCATTATCTTGGAAAAAGAAACAGACGCTCAATTCCCTCTTGTGTTGTAACAGTGATTAGGAAAACTTTCCTTCAGATAATCAGACTATAAATAAAGGAGAACATGTGAGTTCGTCACGGAAACAGTTTGCATTGATTTATTGAATCATTACCTAAGCTTGGAGAGCATCTCCAGTTAATAATTATTATTATTTAATTATTTATTTAGTTTTGCATTATTGTGGCACGTTTAAGTATTGTTGGCGCTGGCTTGAAGCACACACCGGGACTGAAAAGTCACCTGATCATTGTTGTCTGAGCAACAAGTTTTATCATCAAACTATAAATAAAGGAGAACATATGAGTTCGTCACACGAAACAATTTGAACGTGCGAGCTTTGTAACAATATGAATTGAATTTGAAACTAATTACCGCGCAAACTGCGCGCGAATAAAATCTTATAACGTATATAAATGTTTGAATGGGCAAATTTATTATATAAATTTTTTTATATGTACTTTATACTGAATATAATGTACATTATTCATAAAGCCTTAATAGTAATAAATATTATTATATTCTTATAAAATTTGTTTTTATTTACATAAATGTCTACATAAATTATATTTCAATTTATTACATCGTTTTAAATTTTTAGAAATTATTCTTAAATTGGGTTTTTTTGGGCCCTGAAGCTGTCATGAAAGGAGGTGAGGTTCTTTCTTCATGGCTTCCTTTTCTTCCAGAACTAAAAATTCATGAAACCTCATTATTAATTCTTCCATGTAACCTTCTTCTGCACATGAATGAAAATAGTATTTATAAACATGTGTAATAGTGATACATTTTTTTGAAAAGATTTTCATCGGTTAGAAATTGGTTCTGTTAATATTTTTCAGCCACTGCCTTTTTAAAGTTGGATCTATCGGAAATCCGAAAAAAACTTGTATGTCATAGGACACCCGACCGCAGTGAAAACTTCAAGTGCATGATGATGTAGTCAGTGAAAAACATCGGATAATGTAATCAGTGAAAAGTATTTTATACAAATACAAGTTTATGATCTAGCAACAGCACAATGTCTTATTCTAAGTGTTAAAATTGTTGCAAAAGCTTTAGAGAAATATAAATAATATATAGAAAATGTGTACTTTTGACATTGAAACGAGGTCTCCAGCAATACAATTAATCAAAAAATTATTAATGGGGGGGGGGGGAGTTGAAAATGCGAGTTACTGCATTGCCAGAACGATGTTAACAAAAAAAATTTTAAGGCATCATTATCCAACGATATAAAGGTTTTAGCATCAAAATGTTACAAGCAGTAGCGTCTCGTGACTATAATAAATGGAGGGGCACAAATACAAAATTTCAGGTTCTTTGACCTTTTCGTACAAAAGTTATAGCTTGATTTGTATTTGGAGCCTCGCGGCTCCTGCCGAGGCCTCAGAGACTATATCAGTTTTAGAGTGTAACAGCTAAAATTTTACGCAACACATTATACACATTTCAGGTTTCTGGACTTCTGGTTTAAAATTTATAGCTTGATTTGAGATTGAGGACGCATGGCCCCTGCCAAGAGACTTATATAATTTTTAATATATTTTAGCTAAATTTTTAAATACCACACAATGATTAAACAAAATTTCAGATCTCCAGGCCTTTCCGTTCAAATGTTATAGCTTCAATTGTATTTGAGGCCGCCAGGGGCCCAGAGGCCTATACCAGTCTCCTTGTATATTGTCTATTATTTTTAAGTAACGCACTGTAAAAATACAAAACTTCAAGTTCTTAGGCCTTTTTATTATTCAAATGTTAGAGCTTGATTTGTGATTTGGGCTACAGGGCCCCTGTGGAGACCTAAGAGGCTTAAATCAGCTTTTAGTGTATATTAGCTAAATTTTTAGTAAACTACAAAGTATACAAAATTTCAGATTTCTAAGCCTTTTCGTTCAAACATTATAGCTCTGTTTGTTTTTAGGGTCCCTAGTCAGGAACCCAGAGGAATATATAAGCTTTAGTGTATAATAGCTAATATTTTAAGTAACACACCATAAATATGCAAGAAGTCAGGTTTCTGGACTTCTGGTTCAAAAGTTATAGCTTGATTTGTGATTGGGGCCTCAGGGCCCCTGTCGAGAACCAAGAGGGTTATACCAGTTTTTAGTATATATTAGCTAAAGTTTTAAATAATTTTCTATAAGTAAACAAAATTTCATATTTCTACACCTTTTTGTTTAAAAGTTGCAGCTTTGCTTGTGTTTGGGGCCTCTGGGGCTCTGCTGGGGCCTATATTACATTTTTTGTATATTTGCAATATTTTTTAATACCACACTATGAATATACAAAATTTCAGGTTCCTAGGCCTTTCCGTTCAAATGTATTTGGTGCCTCGAGGCCCTTGGCGGGGTTCTAGAGGCTTATATCAGCTTCATTCTATATTGGCTATATTTTTTAGTACCACATCAAAAATATACAAAATTTCAGGTTCCTAGGTCGTTCCGTTCAAATGTTTTAGCTTCAATTGTTTTTGGGGCCTCGGGATCTCCGGCGGGATCTAGAGGCGTATATCAGTTTTCTTGCATATTGGTTTTATTTTTTTAGAACCGCACTATAAATTTACGAAATTTCAGGATTTTAGGCCTCTTTGTTCAAACGATAAAAAAGGAACCATGAAATTAATATAAGTAGCCCCTGGGGGGCCCTGGGCCACCCTAGAGGATTCGATATACAAGGTGATTATAATTAAAGTCCCTTTGTAAAAATGCTATAAAAAAACAACCATGAGTCCGAATGACTTCAAATTTGGACTGAGCATTCTTGAAGAAGGGGCATTTGATATGGATAAGAAAAAAAATAGTTCCAAAATTTATCACTAGATGGCGCTGTAAGCGGCATATTATGCCTAGGAGGATTTGTACTATGCAAATTGAAAGATACGCATGCGCATGAGACATTGCATGTGTTATAAAAACGCAGGCCTCATGGCGTTCTCGTCATATTTGTATCTCAGCAGCTTGCCATGGGTCTGTCAATGAAGGATCGCGCTCTGCTTGTGAAGCTCTTTTACAAGAATGGCGACTCTGCCATAGCAGCTTTAAAGAAATTTCGGGTATTAAAGGGAATGAAAAAGGGATGTGGTCCGATGTCTGCAAAGGCTCTGAGGTGTATGATTAAAAAATTCGAAGCGACAGGTTCTTTTGCAGTGAAATCTGGCAGAGGGAGGAAAGCAGTTGCTTTGACGTCAGTAGAAGATGTGGCTGAAGCATTAGAGGAAGGGTCGAACAGTGGTGTGCAAACGTGCAGTGCACGGGGAATTGCCCGAACTTTAGACATGCCTGTGAGCACGGTCAATAAAATTTTACGCAATATCCTGCATTGTTATCCCTATAAAATTACCCATGTTCAGGAGTTACTTCCTGCTGACCTGCCAATTAGACACACGTTTGCTTTAGAATTTCTAGCTCGCATGGAAGTGGACAATGACTGGCCATGGAACATCTTGTGGATAGACGAAGCCCATTTTTATCTCCACGGCGTTGTCAATACACAAAATTGCAGGATATGGGCAACGGAAAATCCTTTCGCATGTGTTTCAATACCGCTTCATTCTGCAAAGGTAACTGTGTGGTGCGGGATGACAGCATCATTGATTATAGGGCCATTTTTTTTCGAGGAAGTGGGTCCTGCGGGTCCCGTTACCTGTACAGTCAATGGTCAACGGTATGCGTGTCTTTTACGCAACCAGGTAATTCCAACACTTCAACAGCATGCATGCGTGGATAGAATAATTTTCATGCAAGATGGCGCTCCTCCGCACATTGCAAAGCCAGTGAAGCAACTGCTGAAGACACATTTCGGAGATGATAGAATTATCAGCCGTCATTTTCCGAGAGCCTGGCCTGCAAGATCACCGGACCTCAATCCTTGTGACTTCTGGCTCTGGGGTTACCTTAAAAATCATGTGTTCAGTGGCCCAGTTGCAAATTTAGCGAAATTGAAGGCTCGGATTACGCACCACGTTCACAACGTGACCCCGGAGACACTCCGGTCTGTTGTGGAACATGCTGTTTATCGGTTAAAACTTGTGGAGGAAAATGGTGGACAGCATATTGAACATGTCTTGCGCAAGTCCCGAGATAATTAATAGGCGTTTCCATTGTTGCTTTTTATGCGGTTTTTGGCCCAAGGACAATTAAAAACCGAATCA
>JAHWFO010089604.1:414043-433247 GCA_023313115.1 Rhysida immarginata
CCCCCCCCCCCAAAAAAAAACAACTGTATTCTAGGGGGTTTTGCTACAGGCAACCGTTCTGTGGCGATCGCGCATGCTCCTCAGGAAAGTGTGCTACATATTGCGCTTGCAAGTACAGTCGATTTCACGTGCGCGCGCCGATGTCAGTAACAAATGATTGTTAAGCGCGCGGATGCTTAAAAGTAACAATGTATTCCTTCTTGACAAATCGATTGTTGAAAATGTAGAGTGGAAACTGTAGAACGAAAGTAGACATTTTTCTACTACTCTCTACTTCTGCTTTTCGACGTAGAGAGGAGGAAGTGACGCGTTTCGTTCGCGTCCTGTGCATGCGCACTAAGCATCTCTCTACATTTATAGAGGCGACTTTCTCAATTTGCGCCGGGCCTAATAGATTTTTTTTCTCGTTCATACCGCACTTCCCCTTGAGAAGTTGCTTTTAACGATTCGTCGTGTCCAAGATGTCTTCGCCAAGGTATTGTGGAGCTGGATGCTTCCCACGCAGTACTTGGTACTAACTTAAATCAATTTGTCGATTTTCTTTTTAACCCTGTGCCCGTTCGGTTTTTTTTTCGAACCTGTTTTTCGACGCGTTTGCCGCTTCCAGCAACAGCAATGTTAACGTCACTTCTGCCGAGTTCTTCGCCCTCGTGTGCTGACTGGTATGTTGTCAGTTCATGCTTTGTCTCTTCTGTGTTTCTCTTTCCTTTCCGGATCTTTAAAACTGTTATGGGAGTTTTCATCCCTGTTCTGCCGTGAACATTACTTTGCCTATCTTCTACTCCGGATTTTCGCCATAGACTGACTTTGCTAATGCTTCTGTAGTACTGAATTTTATCTTTATTTTTTTTTTTTAATTTTTTTTATTATTCTTGTTTTACTGATTGTATTTCCTTTTTTCTTTAGTTTCAGCGAACTTTTCTTGCTCCATGACCTTTTGTGCCTTCCTCCTCTGTGAGTGAATGTGTTTTCCCGGTCCGAATTGTTCCCAGCGTTGTGTATTACCACATGTTTTATTTATCTTATGTGCTTTGCTTGTATGTGAGGTAATGGTTGGTTTCTTTATCTTTTGTGTGTAAGTTTTTCTCTTTCCCCTATGGGTGCAGTTATTGTTGATTGCAGTGATTGATTTTTTTATTTACTTTTCGGTTCCTTACCTTATTTGTATTTTTGTTTTAGTTTTGCCTCCGTTTTATCTTATTCCTTTCTTGTTTTACCTTTTATTTTATTATTTTTTATTATTTTTTTTTCGATCACTGCGTTAAGATTGTTTCGTCTCATTGCCTTTCCTCACGTGAATTGCGACTACCCTTCAGAGTTCGTTCCCTTAGGTTTTCCCAACCTTACTCTGTTCATCGAGACCATGACTTGTTATCAGATATCTTCTATCTATCTTCTATATATATAAAGAAGGATGTTTGTGGGTCTGTTTGTTTGTATGTTTTTTATACAAATCTACAGTTTTATTCCGATCTTGATAAAATTTCGCATACATGACCTTCAAAGCATGAGGAAGGTCACTGTCTACCTCAGATTTCGGAAAAATAATAAATATCGATAAAAAATCGATATTCATGGTTATGGCAAGGCATATTAATGAGAAATATCTCATGACCAACAATGCAAGGCAAAGTTTGTACAACAATAGGTATCAACAACGGTATCAGCACGCAATTCACAAACACACTTCATGAACCAACAATATACATCTCATGACCAACAATGCAAGGAAAAGTTTGTGCAACAATAGGCCCATTGTGTTCGCATCAACAATGGTCTCAATGCGCAATTCACCAATAACAATGAGCACAGAATGATGATGTAATGTTAAAGCAATCTTTCCAAGAATTATAACAATGAACATAAAATGATGATGTAATAACAAGGCATAGAATTCCTGTTATTCAGGTTTTTCTTAGAAAAGAGAGTTCTTAGTACTTAACAATTTCTTGAAAATCTTTAAAAATGATCAGTAGCTGGAGATAATGAAGAGTTAGCGGACTATTGAGAAAGAGTGGAAAGACGACAGAGGAAGCACTCCTTTAGCTCCGTGATGTATTGAGCAAATGGGAAGCAAGTAAATAGAAGAATCGGCGACCGCTAGACTGCACAAAGTGATGAATGGCCAAGTTTTGCTTCAACACATCGAGAGAAGAGTGGAAATTGCAACAACACTAAGTATACATCTGAGGTAAGATTACGTGAGTAAGAAATTATTTAGACTAGCAGTGGCATCCTTGGAGAGGTCCAGCCATTGTGAGCCTTTAAAAAGATTTTTTTCGAATTTTCATTAAGAATTTTTACTGTATTAATTCTAAGCATTTTCATGTGTTTATTTTTAAGATATTGCAAAATTTAATTTAATTTTTTGAGGTTGTTCTGTTTACATCCAAGTGTAATTATCCCGGGCAACGCCGGGTACCTTTGCTAGTATCTATATATATAAAGAAGGATGTTTGTGGGTCTGTTTGTTTGTATGTGTTTTATACAAATCTACAGTTTTATTCCGATCTTGATAAAATTTCGCATACATGACCTTCAAAGCATGAGATTTCGGAAAAATAATAAATATCGATAAAAAATCGATATTTATGGTTATGGCAGGGCATATTAATGAGAAATATCGCATGACCAACAATGCAAGACAAAGTTTTTGCAACAATGGTATCAATACGCAATTCACAAACACTCTGCATGGACCAACAATATATATCTCATGACCAACAATGCAAATAAAAGCTTGTGCAACAATAGGTATCAACAATGTTTTCAACACGCAATTCACCAATAACAATGAGCTCAAAATGATGATGCAATGATAAAGCAATCCTTTCCAAGAATTATAACAATGAACATAAAATGATGATGCAATATGGATAAGTTTAAAATTGTAACAATGCATAGAATTCCTGTTATTCAGGTTTTTTTTAGAAAAGAGAGTTCTTAGTACTTAACAATTTCTTGAAAATCTTTAAAAATGATCAGTAGCTGGAGATAATGAAGAGTTAGCAGACTATTGAGAAACAGTGGAAAGACGACAGAGAAAGCAAACCTTTAACTCCGTGCTGTATTGAGCAAATGGGAAGCAAGTAAATAGAAGAATTGGCAACCGCTAGACTACCCGAAGTGATGAATGGCCAAATTTTGCTTCAACACATCGAGAGAAGAGTGGAAATTGCAACATCAAGTGTACATCTGAAGTAAGATTACCTGAGTAAGAAATTATTGGAGCGGTCCATCCATTGTGAGCCTTTAAAAAAATTTTTTTCGAATTTTCATTAAGAATTTTTACTGTATTAATTCTAAGAATTTTCATGTGTTTATTTTTATGATATTGCAAAATTTAATTTAATTTTTTGAGATTGTTCTGTTTACATACAAGTGTAATTATCCCGGGCAACGCCGGGTACCTTTGCTAGTTATTTATAATCCCCAGCTATTAGAATTTTTTTCTTTTTCCACTTCATTCCGCTGTATTAAGTTTTTCTTCATTCCGCTGTATTAAGTTTTTTTTTTAAATTATTTTTTCTGTTTTATTTCCAATAATTTGTACTTCCTTTTAAAGATATTTTTCTGTGCGCCGCTCTTTCTTTTGTTGGTGTTCTTTTCTGGAGCTGCCTCCTCTACGATTCGCCGCTCCTGCTCGCCATCATCACCGGAAGTTCTGGATGTCGTAGTTTCTTCAACTATTGGCTTTCTTCGTCGGCATCGTTCCCGCTCTTTGATGGTAGATCGTTTTCTTCTGTGCGCCATGTGTACCTTACTATGCTTTTGTTACGGACTTCCGACCGATTTTGTTATCTCGTTTTTTTATTCTGTTCTTTCAATTCTGTAATAAAGGAAGCATTTTATTTGGACTCGTGTTCTATCTAATTTCTTAAAAGTTTCTTTTGTAAATTTTGGGGGTTTACCAATAACTTCAATTCTTATTGGTTACCTTTGGGAGGAATTCTTTAATTTTTTTTATATACTTTCTGGGTTAAAGTTTATCTATTTGGGTTTTCCCTCTGTAGGTAAAAGCTGTCCGTGCTGGGAACTGAGAATTTCTCTTCCTAGCACGCTACAGTATGTACGTATGTGACCACATTTTGTGCAGCTAACTCTAAAACGGCAAATAGCAGAACCAAATAAAAATTATACATACATAGAGGGTTCCTTAAATTGTGCCCTAGCGTATATTTTATGTCAATTGGGTAAGCCTTTTTCGAGGTATTATTTTCTAAAAATTAAAAAATGACTAGCGTTCAAACGAGCGAACCAAACTCAATAAACTCGACATATACGTACTCCTCTCATTAAGGCGATTTTTTTTTTCTAAATGACTTGTTTGGCTGTGATGAGCCGTTTTGGAGTTATTTACTATCCCTTCCCCCAAGATTCCCCCCCCCCCCCCCCCGGCAGTGGGGCGAAAGTTTGTGTTTTTTTTTTTTTTTTTTTAGAAATTCAGACAGTGGGGTTTCTTAAACTATACATTGACCATTTTTTATGGAAATGGGCTAAGCCTTTTTAGAGAAATTTTTTTTTAAAAAAATGAAGAAATGGCAGAAACATTCATTTCTAAGCTCCAAACACAATATAAACGGCATGAAGGGCTGAATACAATTCAATTGGCACTGGACATTCAATTTCTCAACATGTCTTTAGAGCGCGAGAGCGCGTGGTGGCTTCCCCTGATTCGGGCTTCTCATACCGCACATTCCTTTTTATCTCAGCAGCTCAGCCTCTTCAGCCTAGCTGCTGAGTTGATTCTTAGCCTCGCGCATGCGCATTTAGATGTTTTTCATTGCCAAAAAGGAACGATTTGCTGAAAATTTGCTGAATAAAAATGCGATCAGTAAATTAAAAAATCTACTAGAAAATCCTAACATTTTAAAAATTAATTTATTCATTAAATTAATGATTTCTATAATTAATTTAAGTGGCCAGCTTTCATAAAAAAGGCATAAGGTATCGTAATTTAAATCTTACTGGCTTTACTCTTAGCCTTTTCCTTACAACTAACTTCATCCATGGGCGCCGCCATCTTCTTTCAGCCTTCCTCAGCATTTGTAAGCACCTCTTTGATATGCTTAGATTGCTGTGATTTGGCTGAGGCAAATGTGACGTCACAACTTGCTCAGCTAAAGCTCAGCATAGCATAAAGGAATGTCTTTGCTGAGCTTGGCTGAAAGCGGCTGAGCTGCTGAGGTAAAACGAAATGTGCGGATAGAAAGAGCATAGAGCTGTGACGGAAAAGCGCTAACACTAGAAGCTTCTCAAAGTTGAGTCAGAAAATCTGCTGTCTGTCGGAGATTAATTTAGTCTAGCTCCGGCTTCCTTTGTGATAGCACGACATTTTAGGTGTTATTTGTTTTGTCTTTTTGCGCTTTATAAAATAGCTTAAAATTAAACCTCAGCATTTAATCAAGATGGCCGACAACAAAAAATCAAGATGGCCGACAACTTCAGTCGATGAAAACTTCCCGGAGCAGATACTGGGGTAGATATGTGTTACTGTCCTCCTTAAATGACTTTTACTTTATGCACCTTTTCTTTATAAGGACTAATTCACCTCCTCAGCCATTATTTTTAATTTTTAATTGGATTGATTGATCATGCCGAAGGACGACAGAAGTAAAAAAAAACCCTCCCGTAAGCCTACTTCATTGGCGGGCTCGCCGCTCCCTGCCTCTTTGGTCGAATCTATTGCTGCCGCCATAGAAAAAGGAATTACAGATTATTTCGCTAATCCAACCGATTTGGACAAACTATTTGAGGTACTTTTTAAACGGTTTTCTACTCAACTTGATACCCTTCTATCAGATTTGATCCACAGAGTTTCTTCTACTGAAGCGAGATTAGATGCTATCGATGCCCGCCTCAATCAAATCGACGTGGCGTTGACTGGCCCTATTCAGCAAATCGCTCCTCTCGATTCTCCCACTGTTTCACCACTACACACCCAGCTCAGTGATTTACAGCTACATTTTGACGAGCTCGACCAACGTTCAAGACGCAACAATGTGAGAATCTACGGTCTCCAGGAATCACAATCGGAGGACACCGTGTCATCATGCTGCGAGTTTTTTCGTTCTAAACTAGACGTTCGTCTGGACCCGGTTTCCATTTCCTCCGCTAATCGTATAGGCTCTCGCATGTCGTCTAGAATTAGTCCCATACTATTGCAATTTTCTTCCTCAACATTTAAAGACAATAATTAAAAACCGTAGTAAATTGCGCGGACTGTCTATACATATTGCTGACGATCTAACTCCCTTTCGTTATCGCCTACTTTGCGCTGCCAAAACTAAATTTGGGCCACGTAGCGCCTGGACTTTCGGGGGCAGAGTTTTTACGAAGGATCCAACAGGCTCAACGATCGCCATCCCTTCCTTCACTGCCCTCCAACGCATGTGCTTCACCTCAAATGTTCCCTTAGAGTAATTTTAGTTCTTGTTCTTGTTCAACCACTCACGTTAATTTAGTTCTTGTTTATACTTAATTTTAAGTTCTGTTTCGTTCATTTATCCTTTTTTATTGTATTTTTTTTTGTTTTTCTGTTCCTCTTACTTCTGTCCTCTTCCTACCCACAAGTTTTTTTCGTTTGTTTTTTTCCCTCTTCCTTTTTTCTTTCTTTTCCACTAACCTCTAATTTGTTCATAGTATCTTCCTCAGTCTGCTCTCCACTCTCTTTCATCTTGTATGCTTTCCCCGTCAAATCCTCTGACCATAAATGAGTATAATTCACTCATTGCTGAAAAACTTTCCCCTACCCCCTCCTCTTCTTTACTTTTCTTTTGCTTAAACATTCGCAGTCTTCGCATGAATTTTTCCTCTCTTCATGCTTTCCTTGCTTTATTCCATTCACAACCGCAAATTATAGCGCTCACAGAATCCTGGTCTAAATCTACTGTTGATATTCCTCCTCTCTCTAATTTCACCTTTGAAGCTTTGCACCGTCCGAATAAGAGAGGTGGCGGTATTGTTGTTTACATTTCTAACTCCCTCAATTATGAACTGTTGCCTAATTACTCCCTTATTACTCCTGACTTCGAAATTCTTACTTTACGGATTAGCACAAAGCTTGTGTTCATCTCAATCTACCGCCCCCCCTCTGGACAGTTCTCTTCTTTTTATTCTTTTCTCTCGTCTATGATTCTGGACTTTACCTTAGGTGGCGCTGCCACGTAGTGTTGTCGATAAATACACGTAAATAAAGGAAAACTATTAGGCAGTGGAAGAACAGTTTAAAGTAAGTTGGGTGAAAGTTTAAAGTTCTCCTTTTCTTCAAGGAAATAGTTGGATTGCGCCCCGGAGGTTATGAGCGTCCGCAAATGAACAAGATTTTGGTCAAAGTTCGTTAACGTAGAAAAATTACAAGAACAGTGGTCACGTGACTACTGTTGAAATTGTTTAATACAGTCCGGGAAATACGCAGTTGATCCGAAGACCTCCAAATGGAACATGGAATAAGCTAAGGGGTACTGTCGGATGACGAGGCCTGGTGCTGGCTCGCCGCAATGATGAGGGACTCACGTAGCTCGATGAAACGGAAAGATATGATCCATGGAATAGGGCTCTGGATACGACGATGCGATGAATACCCGACGAATGGCGAGGCAAGGTTAACTCGCCGAGACGTCCGGGCTAGCTATTGTAGAATATGGAGGTAGGAAGAACTGTGACTCACGTAGAGATAGCAATGTACACGAGGGCTGCTCGTGAAAGCACTGACTTGAATTATCCGATGCACTGAAGAGGAAGGTAACCAAAAAATGCGCTCCTCGGGAAGGGACACACACTAATTATGTAGGACATTCTACGAACGGTATACCACACACACACTCCACCATTCAAGATTGCTGCTCACATGAAAAAAAAAATATACTGAAACAAACATTAAATATCGTACTCTTGCGTAACCGATGATTTATAAAGGATGCAACACACTTAGGTAAACACTAAACCAATCGGGATACGCAACACCTTTGTAGGAATTAATTTTATAAGCAAGGTAAAACACTTTGACCACCATAGGTGAACAATGAACGTAGCACAACCATATTAAAAACACACACGTGACGTAATCTTCGTCACTCGTAGGTAGCCAACTATCATAGCACTTAATTACGTGGACACACCTCTGGCACTGAAATACACATAATAGAAGAACATATGGAGGACATTAATAAACAGCAAATCGGCCTGCGATTAGTAGAAAATAATTGAGACAACGCTTCAGAACCATCTTCTACGCCTCTCCAGGCTCGTCGACGTAGAACCTCGTCGGTAGACGAAACGTCTTCCGTACGTGTTGCAAAACTCCGTCGGAATCGGAATCCCGTGACGAAAAGGGTTTTGAAGAGACAGTTCAGGGTAATTTAACAGTTTTGAGGCTCGGCTTCTCGGGATGAAACCTCCGGCCTCACCCATGAGGTATGCACCGAGCGAAAAAGGATAAATGCCTACGACTGATGCTCCTATATTTAGCTCGCCGGCCTCCTCTTCAAAAGCGAGACGGAAAAGTTTTATTTGAGCCTCCGTAATGGTAGCGCTGAGCACCGTAACGTTAAAGGCTACTCTATGTGCGCAACCATTAGGCGACTCAAAGCAAGAGAAAGTTCTTCCGTAACTTTGGTATCGAAGCGATGATAAACGTGCGTCGTTTTCTCCCGTCGGGGTCGGCTCGTTCGCTAACGGCGGGAAGTACGCACACGACGGCGGATCCTCGCTCTTTTCGTGGGCGACGTCGGGGCTCGCTTCTGGCAGCAGCTCCTTTATTAATGCTTCAACGGCACTTGTCAGGCGACTCTCCCATTCCTCGTCGGCAAGTTTTACGGCGAAGAGAGACTCCAATTCGCTTGCGCGAGGATTACGTAACTCGCTCTCCCTCTCGCCGACCGTTGACAGACGCTCGCCGACGAAGACTTCCCCGTGAAAGGCTTCCGTAGCCGATTCGTTCACCTTGCGGGACGGTTCTCCGTTTCCCTTACAGCGTCTCTTTCGCTCCGTTCGCCTCGCGCTCGTGGGCAGTTTCTCCTTCAGTTTTAGACGAAATCCTTCCCACGACCTTTCGCATTCCAGCCATCGGTTCCTTCTCCCACTCCTCTCGTTCTCCTCTCGCGTGGCTTTCGGAGAGTCGTACACCTTCTTACGTCGTCGACGTTCGTCATCCTCTCCTTTCACTTTCGTCGATGAGCTGCTCTGATGAAATCCACGTGACACTCCTACTCCCTTCTCGATCAATGCTTCTCCTCTTCATCTGACAATATGTTCAGCGGCTCCATTGATTGCGCCATTTCTGATCATTTCCCAATTTTTTCTCTCCAGTCATTCTCTCCGCCTCCTCAGATATCTTCGATTACTGTTAAATCGCAGCTTATTACGACTAACAGATTGGCAGCCTTCAACTCCTTTCTCGAAAATACCAATTGGATCAACCTACTCCCCCCTGATGAAAATATTAATGATCTCTTCAATTAAATTCCTCCTTCTACCTCTAAAACTAAACCCCCTTTCCTAAAGCCTTGGATGAATTCCAAGATCCTCTCTCTCATTGCCCATAAGAATGCTCTTTATCGTAAATTTAGACGCTTTCCGAACTCATATAATAAACTTAATTTTCGTTCTTTCTCCAACCACGTCCGCTCCGAAATAAAAAATGCTAAATCCATATATTATGCTCACCTTTTTAATAACATAGGCAATAATAAATCTAAATGGAAAGCCATTAATAACTTAATTCGAGGTGCCTCCAATCAAGTTTCCCCATTCTCAGACCCTGCATCTCTCGATTCCTCCCAGCTTTCGTCCTACTTAGCTACCTTACTTCCTCAGGATCCCAGTAACCCCTCTCTACCAGTACACTACCCTTTCTCTATTCCCACTTTCTCTTCCTCTTTCTTCATTACCCCAACCTCCCCTGATGAAGTATTTTCCCTTATCTCTCGTCTCAAACCCTCCCGTCATCCTGATCCTCTTGGCATTTGTCCCGTAATTATCATCTCGTCAGCAAATGCCCTTGCGTTCCCTCTCGCTTGGTTATTCAACATTTCTCTTTCCCAAGGGATTTTTCCCTCCAGCCTTCGCATTGCCAAAATTTTCCCTCTTTATAAAAAAGGTGACTCTTCCATTTTTTCCAATTACCGTCCTATCTCAATTCTTCCTTCGTTCTCTAAAATCTTTGAAGGCCTCTTTTTTGCCCGTCTTTCCTCCTACATACTTAATAATAATTTGCTTTCTTCTACACAGCATGGCTTCATTCCTAAACGTAACACAACCACAGCTTGTTTTGAACTGACCGAATTTATCATTTCCAATATGGCTAACAACAAGTTTGTTGTATCTCTCTTCGTTGATTATTCCAAGGCTTTTGACTCCATTCCTCATAATCTCCTACTTTTTAAGCTGTCTCACTTTAATATCCGAGGCCCCCCATTAGATTGGATCACAAGTTTTTTTATCAAATCGTGTTTATTTAATTTATCCTCTGATCCAGTTATTCGTAACACCGGTTCTATCCCCTAAGGTTCTATCCTCTCTCCCCTTCTTTTTAATTTGTTCATTAACGATCTTTCCTATATGCTTTCCCCTGTATCTCTTATCCTTTATGCCGATGATGCCACTCTATCACTTGCGGATTCTTCCCTCTTATCTATTGAACATAAGTTTAATACTATTCTTCATAATTTCTTCCTTTGGAACAATACAAATCACTTACAACTGAACCTTGATAAAACTACTTATATAATTTTTACCCAACATAATAAAAAATTTGACACCAATACCTTCTCGCTTAAATACAACTCTCAATATATCACACCCTCTAAGTCCTTTAAATTTTTGGGAATTTACATATCCCACAATCTATCTTGGGACACACATATTAATTCCCTTGCCTCCACCTTAAATTCGCGTCTTGGTTTATTTTCCCGTCTCCATTACCTTCCCCCCTATATCTTATTGTTGCTTTACTACGCATTAATTCACTCCACTCTCACCTATGGTATACTATTTTGGGGATCTTCCACCAAATCTAACCTTTCACGTCTTTTCCGACTCCAAAAATGGTTTCTTCGAATTCTCTTTAAACTCCGAAAACCATCCTCTGTGTCTCACTTATTTAATTATGTTGGTATTACTCCCATTCATCAACTTTACACTCTTCACCTGGCAATGTTTATTTATAAATCTCTTAACAATCTTTTACTTACCTCTTTACCTCATTCTCCTTTTATCCCCATCACTACTCCCGCATACAATATCCGCCATTATATTCCCTTCACTCTTCCCCTGATTAGTCGTTCTTACCAATGTAAAAGCGTTTCTACTTCAGGTCTAAGACTTTGATCCAGCCTACCATCTGAAATCCGTTCTTCTTCTTCATCCAACAATTTTAAAATTAAACTTCTATCCCACCTGCGCAATTCTAGCTAAGTTTTTTTTTTTATATTTCTTTTATAAGTCATACAGATTGTTTATTATATTCTTTTTTATGTCCCTACTTATATTGTTCTTATTATGTCTCTTTTATATGTTCCACAGACTGTTTTTTCTGCCCACCCAGGGGACCTAACTCGTCGGCTTTTTGCCATACTGGCCCCGGGTGGTTGCACTGTACCCCTCTGAAATAAATAAATAAATAAAAATAAATAATTGTATCTATGATATCGGCCTTCGAATTGTGGAAATTTTGCAAACCTTACAGAATTTCCAAGTTTATGCATAATAAACGCCAGAAAAATTATAGAAAACATCACAGGTAAACAGCTTTAGAGATGGGGAATCCATGAAGACCCAGATGTCCGATGTCTACGGGCTCAGCCAACACCACCTCTACTCAAAGCCTGAGCGCGAAAATTTCATACATTGTTACATCACTATAAAAAGTCATCTTTAATCGCATTTCTACCAATAATAAGCTCTAAATTATGACTTCGTATCATGATGTAACAATGTATGACGTTTCCGCGCTAAGGCTTTCTCTTTAGGTGGTGTTGGCTCAGCAGGAACGAATGAAAGTTGAGTCCTGGCGCCGCCAAAGTGAACTCAAGTCCAATAACTCCCACTGCTCAGTTCTACGCAATTAACATATCTGATGATATAAACGTTTCAACACCGAGTGATAAAATCCAACCCATGGAGGTCTATAATGAGCCATAGCCGTCAACATTAGCAGCATGTTCATCAAATGCGATTTATGTACAGGATGAGGCATTTATCTTGAGACAACTGAATATCTCGGAAACTAAGCATTGTACGAAAAACTGTCAAAAATCAAAAGTGAATTATTTCGCGGGGAAAATTCATTGGTTAAAAAATAACCCCCCCCCTCTCTTGTGAGGGGGGCTGGGGGAGGGGGTAAACTTTGAAATCTTATATAGGAACCCCTATTATTATTGGTATATTCAGATTGTACACAATATTTGAGAAATGTTTTATTATTAGTGTTTTTTCAATTGATCCAACCGTTTAGGAGATAGAGGCCCTGAAAGATTGGAACTTTTAAAGTTTTGAACCCAATTTTATCGATGAAGACAAAGAGATAGAGAGTGGGTTTTACAGACATTCCTATTCTACTTTTTAATAGTCTTTAAGAATCCGAAGTCAGAATTTCAAAAATTCAAAATTTTTTTAGTGCACAAGTAAACTTTTAGGGGCAGCAGTCCTATGGGAACAGAGAATGCCTGTGTATTGAAAAATATTGCAATTTTTTGAAATGTAACTCTTTAACGAATGTGGACTATACTGACAGGCTGATCTAACTATAGACGACTGATCGACGCTGAAATCAATGATATTTGTATTGTTAAAGCGTTATACAATGGTGTAGTGAGATCTGTGCTAGGAAGTGTTTACTCTGAGTGGCCAGATTATTATGACTACCTGATGTTTGTAGGCAAATTAGCTGTGATTTCGCGCTGAAGTTGCTAGAGAGCCGGACTAGTGTAAATAGGCAAGCAGGTTATTTACCACGACATTGGAAGTGATTTGTTTCTGTAGATTTGTAAATAACGCGATTTAGCATCCATTGAACGTGGGATGATTGTTGGCGCTCGGAGCCATGGAGTTAATATCAACAAAACGGCTGCATTCGTCAAATGGACAAGAGCTGGTAAATTGTTACAGACTGGTCTGTCTGCCGGAAAACTGGGTCTGAACGTGCCAGTTGTGGCCATCAATGTTCGGGTAGAAAGGAGAGTGGCAAGACTGGTACAAGACTACAAAAGGGCAACAGCGCATCAAATTACTGCAGATCTTTATCAGGGATCCTCTCAAATGATCTCTGAACGCACTGTTCGCCATACACTGCATAGTATGGAATATGGGAGCCGAAGGCCAGTTCGAACACCTTTGCTATCTGTAGTTAACAAGATAAAACGTCTCCAATTCGCACAGGCACACAAGGATTGGATAGTTGAGCATCGGAATAAAGTCATGTGGACTGATGAACCACGTTTTCAGTTGCATCATGCAGATAACATAATGAGAATTTGACGGAAACTGCATGAAAGCACGGACCCCACATGCTCAAATCGTTGAAGCTCGTTGGGGCAGTCATGGTTTGGGGCATAGTTTCCTGGCATAATATGTGTACCAAAACGTCTGAATATTAGAAGATACCTAAATATCTTTGCTGATCAAGATCATGAACTCATGTTGATGGTGTATCGCAATGGAGATGGCTTCTTCCAACGTGACAATGCGGCATGTCACGCTACTCGTATTTTGCAGGAATAGTTTCAAGAACAAACAATTCCTGTGCGTTGTTTGCTGCAAAAAATTTTTTTTTGCTACTGGAATGTATGATTAACCCCTATGTTGATTCTGCAATTGAAAATGATAATAAGGCGAGATTATTGCGATCGCCACGAACGACGACGAACCTGGCTTAGGTGGCCCCCATAATGACCAAATCTCAATCCAATTGAGCATTTGTGGGAGAAAGTTGAAAGAGCCATCAGACAGATGGTACCAAAACGACAAATTTCACACAACAGAACAGTGTTATTCATCAGGCAGAGACTGTTATGACAGCCTATAGGAAGCAGGGAAAGCACAACATTGCCCGAAAGTCGAAGCTCACTGATAGAGACTGAAGGGGTTTGAAGCGGATTGTGGCCAGAAAGCACAAGACAACAGCATTCATGGACAACATCATTCAGATTCCTCGCATCACCTTTCAATATCTCGTGGAGTAAATGCGAATCGCCGCAGTATTGAAGGCAGAAGGTGGCCCAACGAAGTACTGATGGGGTCATCATAATAATCTGGCCACTCAGTGTATATTCATCCTAAAGTGTCGATATCTGATATGGAAATATTGTTGTTCATTGCGATAATGAAATATTCACCAACAACTAGATCAGTCAGTGACAATATGGATGTGGATACTAATATTGCAAGTATGACAGTTAGCATTATCAATGTAGATGCTACATTAAATTTATACGCTCTTAGTTTTATGAAGAAACGTTTTAATTTAAATTTCAAACCCATCGAATCACCTATTACATTGGGTGGCAGTTACTATAAATTTGATGTTTGCACGAAATATTGGTTCTTGTCTGTGCCATTTCTAACATACTCCTCTTATCATTGACCAGTGATTTGTAAGTTGGGAATGCCATAAAGGTTTGGTTAACAATTTATGATGAATTGCAAGTACATTTTTTGTGTGAACATTTTATACCAGAAATTAATTTTTTTAAATTGTGTTGCACACAGTTTTTTCTTATTCGCCATGTGGCCTCAAGACGTATTCTACGATTTGACTAGCGGCCGTTTCCCAACACAGCCCCGTAAATTTTTTTGATTCCGTATCATTATCTCGTGGTAGGCTTGTGCGAATGTACCATTCCGCCATACCAATTGACAATACCATGGATGAAGAAAAGATGGATGGGACACTCCTATGCGTCGAGCGTGAGTTTTTTTTCAGTGGCGCCCTCTGGCGATTTGCGTAGTACTAAACTAAAACTGTCTGGGAAATAAAAAAAAATTGTTTCAGTTTCTGTTTTACTTAGTACTAAACCGAAACTTCAGCACGATCGTTTCGATTTGCGTAGTACTAGAATTTTTTTAAAAAAGAAATTCATATATTAAGTGGCTTTTTAAGATAAAAGTGTGCTTAGAAAGTTTTTTTATATTTTTTATTTTATTGTTTTTAGTCTGTTTTTAATTTTATTAACCTAATCTAAGCAGACAATTATATTTAGTACTACGCAAAGCTCCAGATGTCGCCCCAAAATCTAACTCACTGAGGAAGGCAATGGAGTGTCCCATCCATCTTTTCTTCATCCATGACAATACGAAACTCTAAAAGCAGACCGAACAAATATAGCTTGAATATGAATAATCTGACTTATTTACAGTTTTTTTTCAGGATATTCCAAAATAGTTTTGAAAGAGATCTCTACAAAATTAATCTTAGGATCTTCATCAGGGCTGAAAGACTTAATTTTTCCGACGTAGTGCTTTTAAATTTATCGTTATTGTATATTTAGTTAAAATCCATATTCCGACGTTTAATTTCTTCATTCTTCAGTTCTATAACTTCATCTTCTCGGTTTTCTATCGTGAAAATTTCATCAATATTAACGTCATCACTTGATCTGAGACTGATGCCGATCCACAATTTAATAAGATATGCCAACTTTGTCATTCCTTTTTTTTTTCCTATGCGAGTATTTTTCTTCGACCTTTTGTCATTTTTTTTACCAATAGGGATCTCCTAGGTTGATAACGTTCTTGCTCCACCTTATAAAAGGCCTCTCTTGTTTCTTTAATTCTCGGCGTTGCTCCTGCCTCATCCCTAAAACACTAAGTAATTAAAACGAACGTTGCTATCAAAACGTTTCCGAACTTACCCTATCAAATGGTACACACAATCTTGAATTTTTGAGACCTCCACCGCCTTATAAATAGGTCTTGCCATTGCCGAACTTCTTCTGAAAATCTCTTTATGAGTCTCTCTGGCACATTCGTCGTTTACGGTTGAATGTCCTTTACGGTGGCAAATCTTGGCTCTTTTAGTTTAATTTTCATTCCCGGGACGAAAACTAGAGTTTTTTTAGTTAGAGTTCTTTTAGTTAGAGTTGTAGTAGCCAGCCACATCAGAAGAATACAAAGGATGCGGAACGGTAAATCATGTTTCGGGCTGAAGTCATTCCTCGTTGTTCCAATGGAATGGTTCTTCGACTATACACAAAAATTAATGCGCGAACGTTTTCTTGAGTGAGTCTTTTGACAGGTTCATGCCATTTACGAATTTGTCCTTTGCCTAGAACACTTTCATCCAATGCCTATGTAAACAAATTGTGTTTTCGAAGTATTTTTACCGAGTTCCACACAGAATTTGACAAATGCACGGTTTTCAAGTTCCTTGATCATTTGCAGGAAGGAGCAGTGTTGCAACTCATCAAAAGAAGTGCTGTGCTTTACCACATGAAACCATGCCGGTGTCGCTTAGCATAATGACTCTTAGAACAATATAGTAATACCACTTGGCTATCTGTTTTCTATTGCCGTGGGAAAGCCTGAATTCGGAAACTTCTTTATAGCTCCTCGTATATTAAATTATCTACGTTTTTTGTTTCTTTTTGTTTCTTGCTGTATCTGCACGCCAACTTTAATACGATATTGTAACATTTCACGTGTTGTGTTAATGATATCAGTTTAGGAAAAGACATGTTCTTTTAAACAGCAGTAATGGTTATGGGAATTGTTATCAAGGATACAATTATGAGAAAAATTTTGTAGTTGGAGTGAGCAACTTTGAACAAAATAAAAATACTAAACGTGGATAATTGATTTGGGGATAGGTCGTTCAGAAGGGAGGTGTTCTAACAGGATGAAACTGCTTCTTGAATTTTCTTTTGAATTTCTCACGATTTCCTGTATGAATAATTTGATATATGGTAATATTGGATTAAAATAAAGGTAGTTTCTGAGATAAGTTCATTTTATATATTAGAATAATGGACTTAATATAATAAAAACATTTTGAGAGTGTGTAAAAGGTGAAATGAGAGGGAGTCCGGAAATGGGTCTAGTATATAAAGAGAAGTCGACTCGAAGGCAGTACTGCTCGAAGGAGTCATGAGATTACTAAGGAACGATTGAGAGGGGGAGGCTGCATGCTCTCCGCTCTCGAGCGGAAAATTTCGATGGATATCGGAACTTTGGAGGGGGGGGGGGTAGCTTGATTTGCGAAGCGGCTGTGCAACTTCCACAGTTGGCTAAACTCATCCATAGGCTTCTCCTTTCAAAGTAGTTTGTGTAGTATCATCAAACAAATAGTAATCGGTGATCTCATCAGATCATAGTAGAGGCATGAATAGTAGGAGGACTAATGAAGGGGTGTGTCAGGTGTCGGCGTTGACCTGGTCAACCTGGACCAGGTAGATCCCGTCACTCTGGGCACCTCACTCAGACTACTCCATGTGCAACTATTCAACATATAAGACATTATAAGGAATAAGCTTCATCATCTGAAGATTCCATAGACAAGAAAGTGTGAAAATTTAAGAATGTAGACTCCTGTAGTTGTTGTAATGCCAACATTCATCTAAGAAGCTGCGGAAGCTTGAACGCAGCACGAATCCCGAGTGATCAGCCTTTTCGGATGCATACCATTTATTAGAAGAGATAGTGAAGACAACATAACATGAAGAGTCATCTGTTGAACTTGATGAGGACAGTTTGAGCCAGCCATTGGACTTAGTCATCAATCGATCCAGTTTCTCCGTGTGTGTATGTTTGTTCATCGATAGTGTATTGCGATAACTCCAAATAGTGAATAGTGAATGTGTTTTAAATCAGGAAGTGGTGCTTAAGGAAATTATAATTCATGGATTTAGCAGTGCAGCACAAAGTTATAAGTAAGATGTCTATTGTTCTATATATTCATAGAGAGGAAAATTTAGATTATTTAGTGACTGAAAGTCTGAAACTCATAGAAAGAAGTAATTTTGATTTGTTAAATAAATCTCAGGGTGGTGGAGGAGTTTAAAATATTTAGTGATTTGCAAGTTTCTCTATTGACAATTTTTGAATTCATAGATATAAGTACGAGGGCGTTTTGAAAAGTAATGCCTCCATGGCTGTATTTTTTTTTATTTGTAAACCGATTTTCAAAATTCTTTTTGCATCTGATACTTAGATTTGTCCTCTATGCAATGCACTATTCACTTTTCGACATACTTCCCATCCCTTTCCACGCATTGCGCCAACGCGTGACTAGTTGGGTGAACCCGTCGGAGAGGAATTCCGGACACCCTCCGGAAGCCTCTTCTGGAGTACGATAACGTGCGCCCGCACACGATTCGCCACACAACAGTTCAAAGATGAATGACTGAAGTTCAAAGATGAAAGACTTTGCACCTTGCCACTTTCACCGCTTCCCAAAGAAGAAAGAGCCCCTTAAGGGACATGAGTTGGTTCTGACGGCGAGGTAAACGCTGCCATTCAATCCTGGTGTCGACAACAACTCCGGAATCCCTCTCCGACGCGTTCACCCAACTAGTCACGCGTTGGCGCAATGCGTGGAAAGAGATGGGGACTATGTCGAAAAGTGAATAGTGCATTGCATAGAGGACAAATCTAAGTATCAGATGCAAAAGGAATTTTGAAAATCGGTTAACAAATAAAAAAATTACAGCCATGGAGGCATTACTTTTCAATCGCCCTCGTAATTGAACTCGTATAGGTTTAACTTTCTGCTTTTGCAATAAGATCTATTCTTTCTTTTTTCCGTAGGTTAAGGTTTATTTTTTTTTGTGGATCTCTTTGGTCAAGTTTAACTTTGAATAAAATTTTATCTCTTGTTTTAATTCTTGATCTTGCCTGACTTATTGAATAAATAAGACACATGCTGCCATCCATTATTAGAAAAACTTAACCTTTTGCTTTTGATTGATGATTTAAGTGATGAATTTTGAGCTAGCCATAAATAAATCTGTTATCAATTTAATTTTACGAAATCTTGCTGACGAGATGTAAAGGAAGGAGGGGAGGTGACAAGGCCATAAGGGTAAAGGTCACATTGGCTCCCGATTTGTAAAGCAGGTTGAGTTGAGATGAAATAAAGCAATCAGAGGTGAAAGGTTACAATATAATGATGAAATCTAATCTCCTTTCAAATACTTCGGTAGAAGTGATACCTCAGTCTCAGATAATTTTGACGTAGAACTACGTCTATCAGGGGTGCAGCCGAGGAAAAATT
>JAHWFO010089604.1:445144-468132 GCA_023313115.1 Rhysida immarginata
AAATATGAATTAATTCGATTAATACTGAATTATATAATAATTAAATCTCGTTTGTAGATTTTTTTTCACAGATATAAAGAAGGAAAAAGTGATAGTACAAAATTATTATTCCATTTAAAACTTATTTGCTTAAAATTTTTATTAAAAATTATAATTTATGGACAGCGCTTCTCATGCCATTATAATTATGACATTTTCTTTCCGGATTAAGAAGAAAAATCTTTCAAAAAATAAACATTTATAATTTTCTCAAATGTTATGACAATTCGGGTAAACGGAGCAATGAGATGATTAAGAAATATTGTTTGCGGTGTCTTGTATACTTCTTTCACCAGATATCTTCATGCACTCTTATTTATTTTTCAAGTTCGTAAATTAATTTGAAGACAATTTCAGAAACAATAACAAATAGACAATTTTTACCTTTTGTTTCAAAATTAATATATGAATTCAATTCCGTAATTTTTTTTAAAGATTTAATTCCAGCTGATGAATCACCCTTGTCAGATTCCTGTATCTTTTATTTACCTGAGCTGCTCTTATTATTGAGCCTGCTAAATAATACAAAGAGTGTTTTTCGAGTATATTAATGTGGATGTTGTCTGTTAAATTAATATTTTTATATATGTTTCTAAATTTTGTCACCTTTGTCAAACACAATGCAGTTTTCTTCATCCTTTTTTTATTTTATTATTATTATTATTATTATTATTATTATTATTATTACAGTAAAACCTCGTTACAACGTACTTCAAGGGACCTGGAAATTTGAACGTTATTCTGAGGTGTACGTTATACTGAAACTGGGGGGGGAGGCTTTTGAAAAATTCATATATTCATAGAAAAACATAAGAATACTTGAATGCATTTTATTTTATTTAATACAAATACACTATAGGATATACAATATGTAGTGAAATGTTGGAATGAAAAATTTCCTGACTTTTCCCGGTTACATTCCCGTACCTATCCCGATCGCTAGTCACCCTGTTACATGCACATAAATTATACAAACATAAATCAAAATAAACAAACACATAATCTTACCGTATTGAAGATGGGCAATCGTCCGTCAAGTGAAGGTCTCTAATCTAATTGCAGCACAAATTGGATCCCGACTGAGTAGCATGCGACAATCGACAATCGAACATGCTAGATTGAGTAGCATGCGACAATCGACAATCGAACATGCTAGATTGAGTAGCATGCAGAGATTTCCGGGTTACTGACCAACCAATGAAATGTGAACTCGGCTTAATTAGCCCATTGGCCCAGTTGCAACTTTCGCATGGGCTGCATTGACCAATCAGTGCAAGACATGTGAACGATGTACGTTGTACTGAAGGGATAATTTAACCAAGGGGATGTAAAATTAGTACGTTATTCTGAAATGTACGTTAAAGTGAGGTACGTTATTCTGAAACTTGTTAGCATTAAAATACCTACGTTTGGGACGGGGATTTGAAATTTGTACGTTATTCTGAAATGTACGTTAAAGTGAGGTACGCTGTAACGGGGTTTTACTGCATTATTTATTTATTTATTTATTTTACTTCTTCTTCCGCACTCAATAAATATGCAGGTTCAACGTCGTTTTCTTTAGGCAGAAAATTTTTATATTTAATAAAATCTCGTAAGACCTCGGCATTCATAAAAAAATCTTAAAATAAAAAACGAGCTTGGAACTGAAATAGATGAATACATCTATATTGCATTCAGAGCATGTAGCGAGGGGGGGAGGGGCACCGGTGCTGTACAGAATACGGTAAGGGGGCAGAATTCTACTAAAGTACAGCACAGATTGCATGGCAAAATAAGCTAAACAAACGGCGAGCGTAATTGCTTTTGCCACAACAATGGCTGCCAATGGGCCTCGTGACTGCCTTGGGCCAATGAAAGATGAGGATTGGCGGTATAAAGGATGTCGCTACTCTCTACATCTAGTGCTCTACCGCGGACGAGATTCTCGCGAACTCTGGTGAAGATGTCCGGAGAATCACGGACTTCTGCATACGCTGTAACAATTTTAGCTACAAGGTCATCGGCTTCAGTAGCATTATCCTGTGCCTCGCCATAGACGAGATGCATGTCCGCCAGCTCCGCATTAGTCAAGCGATCCATTGTACGACAATGGAGTTACAGTTTTCGTTTACTCGTTTTTAAAAGAGACAACACGAACAATTTACATGTTTAGATCTTAATTTACATGGACCCTACCATTGTCGTCCGGATAACGCACATCCATTCCTACCTAGTACAAGTTGCATTATCTCTGTAAGGATGCATTTCCGGACCCATGTTTATAGGAAAAATATTGTTCCCCGCTACAAACAGTACATGGTATTTCATTCTTGACCTACCTTTCTGAATCACCCTGTATACCATTTGGACGCCAGTCATAGAGTCCAACAAGAAATTGTCCCCGAAGCTCTGACGCATTGCTGCGCTGGTTCCTTCTTCCCAGTGACGTCAAGTAGCGGTTATCTCTTGCAGTTGTGACCCTACCCTCGTCTTTTTCGTACTGTTCCAGTCTCTTTAAAGCAATTTCATAGCCTGTTAATCACGCTTTGGGATATTGTAAGTGATACTACCACTGTCGTCTGTTTTGACCAGCTTCAAGACACAGATTACGTTTATTCAGATGTTCCACTCAGCGCCAAAGAGGAAATTTGAACGACGCTAACGCCCTCTCAGTTGCGTTTAACTCTTGATTTGATAGTGTTTAAGAAAATTGCATAATTCATAATGTATAAATGTTTTCTTTCTAAATTCGGTGAATTAATTTATGATTTATTATTAATTACATCTTAAAATACAGTCATGTGATGTTACAGAGTTTGTGACTACAAGTTTCAATTTCGAGTCGACGCCATTGGCAAAGAAAGTAAGGGAAACGTTTTAAATGAGAGGAATTTTTTCGTTTGATTTAACATTTTAAAGGAAAAGTAATCGCGCTGAAAATGCATCATCATTTGTGGGAAACCAAGAAAGATTTTGGGATAAAGAAAAAAAGTTAACTCAAAACAATAAAGTAATATTTAAATTTAATGCAATTTTTAAAAGGCTTAATTTTGTATTAGCAGTGTAAAATGATGACATAATTTGTGATCTGTATTTTGACATAATAGCCAGGTCACGTGACTCCTATGACGTCTGTTGACTGTGCTGCCATCTCTGTTGTGTGGCATGCTATCTGATTGGCTATCTGGTAATAGGAAAGTTACCATTGCTATCAGAAGGAGAGGAACATCTGAATAAACGTAATCTGTGCTTCAAGACGCCCTATGTCTCTCCAGGTTTCGGATTCGAGCATATCGTGTTATAGGGGCATTGCAAGAGCAAAAAGATTGCAGGTTGTGCGATTTGATGATCAGGGAAAGCGCAGATACTCCAGTACTTTCAGCCTTTATATAGTGCATTTTGACGAATGTTTTGCATCTCATTTGCATAATCGAACACTTTCTTTGATTTGTCATTTACTTTTCTGGTGTTCTTGTTTAATAAAGAAAAATCGAATACATCTTTTTTTTTCCATTTCATATTCATTTTAAAATATTTCTTAATTTTTGTGAGCCGTGTAAATAAAAGTTATTATTAATTTCTATTGCCACTAGCCTTTTAATCATCATTTCTGACAGATTCGCAAATAATTGATTAGCAAGCTAATTAGGAATATTAAAAAAATATAATCATTTATAGGATAAATAATGCCTTTGTATTAAATGTTTTATGTCCAAAAACCAGAAAATCAATTTAGCTCAGCTAAAAAGAAAGTTTAAAGTTTAAACAGTTTAAGAATTAAACGAAATTGTTACTATAAAATTGTTAAAATACATTTCACTGATTAAAATAATGGATATATGGGATGATATAAGCAGAAGGAATTTTAAAACTCCTTCCTGAGTTATTAAAATTGAGTCTTCCTTTAGAACTACGTTGAATTTATGTTTAAATATAATACTTTCGGCCTTCCGGGTATAGATTTCAGTATATGTCGCTATGCAAGTGTGTAAATTTGTAAGTTTAAAAAATTCCTCTGATTATTATTGTAAAAAATCGAGAAAGATAATTTTGGGGTAAAAAGATGAAAATGCGCAGATTTCCATGTTAATGGCAGTGACAGAAAAGGGGCAAAGCAGACTTATAATTAAATGTAGAAATAAATGCCAAAACGAATGGTTAAGATGAATGGCAGTTAGAATGAAAATATATCTGAAGATAATGACTAGTTATTCAAAACTGGAATCAACAAGAGCTTTTTTTTCAGGAGCGGTGAAGATGATATGAATCGAGGTTAACAAAAATTCATCGATCACAAAAAATCCGATAAGGGCCATGCGTAAATTACGACGGAAACGAACAATAATTTTTGGAATTTTTTTTTGTTTTGTTTTAGTTTTTTTATTACTATTTTTAAATTTAATGAACTGATGTAGTATCGGATCGAAAAATGCTGTACCCATTACTTTCTAGTAACATCAAGTCGCCAGGATTAAATTAAATCGAAATCTCTTCTTTATGCAAGAACAAAGAGTTGAATAACAAAGACTTTTACGAAAATAAATACATTTTATTCTTTTTAAATTATAGTAATAGGAAAACAGTTGAGAAAGCCCGGTGCTACATTGCCAGAACTTTGTTAATAAAAACACCGTTACTGTATTCGCGAATTCGGTCGTTCCGTGACAAATTTTTTCCAAATATTTGATGTGGACTTCAGATTGGGATATAGCGTCAGAAAACAAGCATTACGAATCAATCTTGATGTTTTGGATTCTAGCCTCCTGCAGTAGGAACTGCGTTGATTGGATAGATGGCCAATTCTGCTGTGAATAAGCTGACCATACATACCGATTTGAACAGAACAGTACCGAATCTTTAATGTTGAAGGTTAATTCAAAGTAATGACGGAACCAGATAATTTCGCATCTACTTTGTAGTAGAAACAATCCAGCACATTCTACTTCCTCATCACCGTTTGGAGAATTATTGCCGAGTGAGTCGCCACCTTCACATTATCTGTTTTTGGCTGCAGAGCTATCAAGTTGTATTCACTGTTTTTCCTTCTAAGAATTAACTTCTTTGAACAACGATAAGTTTACGAACTTAATTGCATATGAAATGCTTTTTACCATAAATTCTGCTATGATATCTATAATATTTAATCGAACATGAATTTTAAATGTACCATGGATAGTTATTTTATTTTTACATTTACAAATATTGCTTGCTCCTGGGCAGAAGAAAGTCAACACTCTAATGATGTGGAGAATGAAAAGGATGGGGAGCTGATATATGATGCATCTATGCGATTTTTGTACGAGATGGTGACCAGTGGTGTCGCTGAATTTGTGAGTACATCAAGCCTACTCTAGAAGATCTAGATGGGATATAGCAGATGGTTTTGTGAGCAACACGCTTTCACTGTGAATTCGTCGTGGTCTCTTCATTGTACATTCGGTTCTTTTAGAAGTTTTTAGTTTTTGTTTTGTTTACGTTTAACTTGTTTAAAAATGATTTCATTCTAGACCAATTAAGTTTATTATTTAGCTAACTTTGTTCATTTAGAGTTCAATTGAAGGTATGCAATGAATGTTTATTTCAGTATTCATTTATTGCGTGAAGAAACAGGAGCCACAAGACAAAAGTTTTTGTGTTCAAATGGATCTTGTGTTCGCAGTTTCTTCACGCTGAAAATAACTATAGTCCGCAGTGATTTATTTCTACCTATTAATTTATTCTTTACATGAAGACATTGAGTTCTTTCAACGTGTTTTAAGCAACCAAAACTGACCGCCATTACCCATCACGCGGGGGAATACCGGTCAATATACCATAGCCACATTTTCTCTTTTTTTTTTTTTTACACCAAACCATAACAAGTTAAAAGGTTTCCCTTAATTCATTCGAAATGCACACCTGGGCTATTATAGTACAGGGTGCGGCAGGTATTTGAGAACACGTGAGTATGACGTAATAGTCAATATGTCATACATTTAACAATTCGGAAACGAGGCAGATAAACATGGCGGATCTAAAGATAACCCAGCAAATGAAGCGACATGTGTCATCGTCTCCTTGGCTGCAGGACACTCCGACTCCGAGATTGCTGTATTCCTGAAAGTCGGCCATTCGTTCGTGTTCAAAGTTCGGGGAGAACTGGACGCTGCCAGTGGTGATGTGCCAACCGTTTCACAGAGGAGACGACAATGTCGGCGCTCGGACCGTATCAGGACACCGGAATTCATCCGTTCTGTCCAAGCAACAATCGATGAGGACCCTAGAAAGTTCATAAGTGCACTCGGGAGGGAGCTGCAGCTTACACCGATGTGTTGGCAAGAGTTTGAAGCCCTGGATTACTGCTGTAGCACGTGGTAGGCCGTATGTTTTTCAACAGGACTCTGCTCCAAGTCATAAGGCCCACAGCACCTAAGCATGGATGACCACGAATCTTCACGACCACCACATCCCTTCCAACATGTGGCCCACCAGCTCCCCTGAACTTAATCCTTCGGACTATTACATCTGGGGCATCGTTGAGAGGGAATCCAACAAGCATTCACACAACACCGTTGAAGCTCTCAGGTAGCTATTGTGGAGGCAATGGCAGAAATCCAGAAGACCCACCTCATTGCTGCCTGCCAGCGGTTCCGACAGCGTGTGGAGGCTGTCGTTGCAGCGAACGGTGGTTTTATTGAATAACAATATGTATTTTGTAGTCCTTTGTACAAAACTGTAAATAGTATTAAAGACTCTGTGGTATCTTAAGTGTCTGCTTCTTTTACCTGCTGATGTCGTTTAGTTCTCAAATACTTCCCGCACCCTGTATATCAAAAATGGTGTGCTTAGAGTATGTACTTTTGATTTTATTATGATTTGTTCTTAGGTGATCATCATTATCCCGTTCTTCCCTAATTGAAGAAAAGTGTAAACAATATTGAAAAATATGAACTTAGGATTAACTTCAAAAATAAATTTCTAAATTTGACCAAAAAAAAAGTGATCCAACGAAAAAAGTCAGACTAAACCTCTCACAAACAATCTACACATTAGAACAAAAGACTTTTATAGCAAGATCTCTACTACAAAATTTTATAACAAGAAAGAAAATCTTTTAAAATATTGAATTTCTGACGTCAAGCAATATAATCAGAAAAGAAGCTGCTATTTTCTTCGTCAATATTTTCATCATTTACAAAATTTACGCAACAATATAGAATATAAAAGATTATAGAAACGACGATGAAATTTCCATATCCTAGATGCTAAAATTTTGAACTTTCATCATTCTGCACTTAATTTTATCAGTGATAGACAGACCGAGAATTTGGACAAAAGAAAACTAATAAACCATCAAAGGAACAATGAAATCTATTTGCCAATTTGGAAAAATTTTCTTGGCACCAATCCAACATCAGTGAAACTAAGGGGAAAAAAATGTAATTTGATAAATAAAGGGTAATTATACTGTCGATTAGTTTCTAAATGACGGTACAGTTTTAATTGCTGATAACATTTCATTAAACTTTCTTTTTTCCCTTCCAAACTCACTATTTACATAATTTTAATATCAGGTTTTGATAATTTTTATTTACTATTTCACACAGATAGCTGTTATTCTGTCGCTTTCAGAATACAGCAATTCTCTTTTATCTCTTTAAATGATTTTAATTACACGTTTGCTCCGTCTCACGCTTTATATTTTCACTCGCCTTTTCCCGCCAGTTTCATTATCGGTTTCTCTGAAGGCGATGAAGATGAATTTATTCCTTTTTCAATGCTTCCTTTCAGCGTCATCGATGCATAAAACAGAGTTTATATGCAATTTTTATTTTCAGTAATGATTAGCTTTCAGAGTTGTCTGTAATTAACTATCCTTTTTTATAGTACAGGAATTCGATTACGAAAACTTTTTCTAGTTTACCTCATTTAATTTTACCTCAAATGTAGTAATAATTTAGAAATGATATCATTTTATATTATTCCAAGTGACTGCCAGAGTTCCCTACCGTTATGTTGCTTTTGCTATTTAATGTACTATTTAATGTTTTCTACTGGCCAAGGGCAGTTTCTCACGTATCATTAAAGGATGAAATACAATTTTTTTTTCAATTTCAAGTAGTAAATTCTGAATTAATACGCTTTCTAAAATAGCTAATAATATCTAATTTAAATACGATATATCAAACCTGGTTATTTTAGTAAAGAGTAATGTTTACTTAAACTTGCGCACGACAAATCATGGTAATTCTACTGAAAATTCAGTTATAAAACGATTTTGAACCTGTCAAATAATGTCATGCAGTTGTTTGAAGCAGGAGGTTTACTCCCCAGATTTCGCCCTCCTCTCCCTTACGCATTAAAAAAATAATGAATTTTTTCTTTAGAATGTTTATAATACGAGAGAGCCTATTTTTTTCGCTGTGTTTTCGTCGAAAAGAAATAAATTGCTTTCGCTGAAAGAGCCGTTGACAACAAGGTTGGAAACTTTTCTTTTTCACGAAAGATTTTCAGATATCACTTTTAAAATCGAATTTAAATCATACGGTTATGGACATACATCGTTGCAAACAGGAAACTCCATTGCTTAAGTCTGAAGACATCAATTAATTATTGAATTTAATTTATGTCAGCGAAAATAAAATGAACGAATAAGATCAATCAACAGAAAGCATAGTGACCAAAGATCGAATGGCGAGTAAACAACATCAAAAATGTATTAACACACTCGGCATACGCTGCTGCTATCAAAGAACGCCGAGAACACGAAACATCAGAAAATCTCTAGCACGTCGAAATGCAAATTGCCGAAGCTCATCGGCGACGGAGAGCTAGAACGCGTGAAATCCAAATCATTTGTACAGAAGCGGTTAATTTTGCTAAAGCAAAGAGCTGCGGCCCGATGAATGTTTATCAGTTCTGCGGTCCAAAGAAAATTTCTGCTGAACGACCTTCCGATAGAAAATTCACAACTTCTGTAGCAAAGTAAAATTTAAGTTGAAGAATCCATTGGGTGTCTACGGAAGGAATTATGTAATCCAAATTGCCTACATGATTTAATGATGAATCCAGTTAATCCAGACTATATTTTTTCGATAATACAATGCAGTTTCTTTTGCACCTATATGAATTAAAGTAATTGATTTCACTGGCATAAAACCTTATGTTTTTAAGTAAAATAGGTCAAACTTTTCACCGAACAAGCCATATTTAAATGACAATTATCCTCTCTAAGTTCAGCCATATGATTTTTCTTTACCTTAAAGATATCAAGGAACATGCTTTTAGAGTTACTTTTGCACACAATGAAAGAACAAAGAAATATTGGAAGACTTTACTCCGATTTGAAACTCTTTCTTTTAAAAACGTGTGAAATTCATACCTATTAGACGATCTCAATGTAACCCAACGAGATAGAGAAAAATTCAATATTTTACTATGTTTAGCTATTTGAGTACTATAAATTATACTCAGGCTACAAAAATCCGAGTCGATCATCCAATCGACCGTTGTGATTCATCTTAGATTCATTATTTTATCCACGCTATATTACACTGTATGTGTTTAGTTATTCAATATCGTCCATTTACAATACAAAGGTTTTTATTCAGATAAACTAAAGTCGACTTTCGTCCTTCCGGACATCGTCAGTATTCATTTATAACTGAATTTTTTTTTAATTTTTTACGATACAATTTTTAAATTTTAAACAATACTTTTATATTCATTGTTAACGTTTTTTCGGTTACATTGTTATTATTGAGATAAAATATTTGATTTTGCTAATTATTTTATTTTGCACTAGCTGATATACCCGGCTTTGATCGGGCTCTTTTTTGATGAAATTTTGCAATATCTGAAAGTGAATATACAGAAAAAATGAACACATGAAAAAAGCTTGAATTAATATTGTAATAATTCATCTTGAAGAATCGAAAAGAATTGTTTTAAAATGCTCCCAATGGATGGCCTCTTCAACTAACGGCCCTTGAGCAGTTCTACTCGACTTCGCTCGTTTTGGTGTGTTGTCTACAGCTGAGTTAGTTTGACACAGTGTAGGAGAAAAAAGATTTATTTATTTATTTATTTATTTATTTAAGAATAAAGGGTTAGAATATACATCAAAGTACAACAGAGATCCGAATGGTCCATATGGACCGACATGTTAGATCTCTGAGGACTCATAAAGATACTAATAAACAAAAAAAAAGTGTTAGTACAATCTTAATGAACAAAAAAACAAAAACATACAGATGGATCGACTGGGCCAACACCACCTCTACTCAAAGCCTGAGCGCGAAAATTTCATACATTGTTACATCATCGTAAAAAGTCATCTTAAATCGCATTTCTACCAATAATAAGCTCTAAATTATGACTTTGTATCATGATGTAACAATGTATGACGTTTCCGCGCTCAGGCTTTCTCTTTAGGTGGTGTTGACTGGGCAGATGACAAACAAAAATTCTACAAATAATCAGTGGCCCCAAAGTAAATCTAGATCTTTCTTCCACGCAGAGCGATTCGGCCTCCGCACAGTAACTCAATCACTCATAATAACTCCTTAATAGTTATCAGGTGTGTCTAACATCCTAACATCTTACGATACCAGAATACAAACGTCACTAAGTAAAAACATTGTGTTGCAGCGTATGCAAAGACAGTTAACTATGCTCCAAAAACTTCATACAACAGGTTGCGTGGGAGGAAGGTTCTACCTACCCCAGTGATAACTGATCAAAGGCAGACGACCCTCCCTTGTATATTAATACATAAAAAACAATAAATTTTTAACCTTTTGCGAAACAACGAATACGATGTTATGGAGCGGAGTTCTTGGGGTAACTGCGCCCAATTTTTTACCCCGATAAAGGTAATACATCGACGTCTGTAGTTTAGTTTGGCAAAGGGTAAGGAAATATCATTCAGTGCGCGAGTGGAGTAGTTATGACGATCACGGTTGTAAACAACGGTTACAGGAGAAGTTAACAACAATATGGAATTCAGACTCTTGTAAATAAAAGTACATGATTGTATAAAAAATATCTGGAAAACCGAAGGTATGCGCATGGAGGTAAAGTAAGAAGATACCGAATAAGACTTGGGAACACCAAGTAGGGTTCGAAGGAACCATTTCTGAAGTTTGAACAAGCGATTAAGATTAGAAGAGAAGGACGATCCCCAGAAAATGACACAGTAGCAAAGGGAGGAGTGTATCCATGAATAATAAAGAAGAAGAAGAATGCACGATGGTAAGTATTGCAGTCTGGAAATCATTCCTTGCTTCCGATTTAGATTCACCAATAAAGTATCAATATGCTGATCCCAAGTCAGATTGTGAGTGATAATCAACCCTAGGTATTTAAAAGAAATCACCGTTTTTATTAGTTGTTTATCATAAAAAACTGGTAAACTACTGGGAATAATTAATTTGTTACGCTGATAAAATAGCATCACATTCGTTTTGTGAGTATTGACGGTTAACGAATTCTCGACATTCCAGGTTTTTAAAATATCTAGCGCATCGTTAAAGGTATTCGTTAAACTCCTAATTGCAGTGCTGGACGATAACAAAGTAACGTCATCGGCATACATGAGCACCCTGAAAGAAGAAATCGAGGAAAATGCGCGAGGCAGGTCATTGATGAATAGATTGAATAACAGGGGAGAAAGAACAGACCCCTGAGGAACACCGAGATTCGTTACAACCGTCTCGGAAGACTCGCCAGAATAGGATAAATAATAACTCCTCTGCGTTAGAAAACTTGTTAACCAACGCAGGGGAGGGCCACGAATGTTATAGAAATGCGATAATTTATGAATTAACAGCGGAATGGACAAGGAATCGAACGCCTTCGAAAAATCGATGAAGACAGCACCCACGAACTTGTTGGCCGCCATTTCAGTAGAAGCATATTCTACTAGTTCGTAATATGCCGTCTCTACGTTCCGTTTCGGTACAAAGCCGTGTTGGCAGGAGCTTATGAACCCAGAATCATAAATATATTGGGATAGACGAATAAAGGAGAGTTTTTCAAAGATCTTTGCAAAGATGGAAAGCGCGTAACTGGGCGGTAATTAACAAATTGCTTAGGGTCGCCTTTTTTATAGATGGGGGTTACTCGGGCTAACTTAAGCATCTTGGGGTAAGTTCCAGACAAGAGCGAGTGATTAAATATCAACGAAAGAGGAAAGGCAAGCGCGTATCGCAGAGAAATGATGATATCCGATCTAAGCTCAAGTGGATCAGAAATAGGGGAAGACTTAATTTGAAAAATTACAGCACAGACTTCATTAACAGTAGTGGGGGCAGCGAAAAAACCTGATACCGGTGTAAACGAAGAACTAGCATAACTAGTATTTAAAGAGGGGGGAACCGGCGAGGAAAGCAAAAGGGTGGAAAGAAAATCCGGTTAGGGTTGATGGTGTCATCTCCTTCGGGTGATTAAAAGGAGATGGTCTAGGTAACGAACCCCGGGTTAAACGTTTTAGTACTTGCCACTTATCTCTGCTGTTCTTAAGCTGAGAAAACAATGGAGATGGAGAATAATGTTCATTTTTTCTGTACATTCACATTTAGAAATTGCAAAATTTCTTCAAAAAAGAGCCCGAGCAACGCCGGGTATATATCGTCCTTCTAAATTTTTTATGCTGTCAACTAGCGATGTGCGATACCAATGAAGCATCGATACCAATATCGAGTACTCAATGAGAAAGTATCGACAGTATCGAGTAAAAATGAGTATTTATTTATATGGTAAAATGCATTTCTGAGAGGACGTCGAGCCTATACTGGAGCACGTGGAGGCTAACATCACTCATTACAATTAGACCTCATTACTATTACTAGGAGGCTATCATCACGTGTCCGAATCATTAGCTTTTTTTTTTTTTATTTCCCGTGCTCTCATAGAGCGAGGCGTGTGCTCGACAGCTCGACCTCGTTAGGAGAAATAAAAACAAACGCTTAGAAAGATACTTCCTTAATCAGTAGGCAGCCACTGGAATAAAAGCGTTAAAATATTCAACAGATTCTGAATTAACGCTGAAAATCGAAGATCTTCATTAGGTGACTCATAGGTTTTTTCAGAATCGAGTATCGATGCGCAAACTATCGATACTTGAGCCATATCACCATGTTCGATACTTGAGTACTCGATACTGGCAAGTATCGATACTTTTTGGTATTGGTATCGGTATCGGCACAACACTGTCAACGAAAGCGGCCCCTTACCATTGCGATGCTGCACCAATGAGTGTCAAGTATTCTGATCGGTGGAGACCAATAGCGACGGTGGCATTATCTTTTGGCGAAGGCGGAAACTAGCCCAGTTGATCATAGATCACAACGGCGATAACACTAGAAGAAACTGTACCTTTCGGTGTAGGACGAAATGCAATCAAAATACGTCTTTTAGGTCTGAAAAGTCCAAATATGCCACAAAGTATTAAATATGCCTTTTTAGGCCTTTATAATCTTAAACTAAAACACATAAATTAAAAAAACGCATTTTTGTGCATATCTCTTTGTACTGAAACCATAAATAAAATATGTTTTTACCTAACCCTATTCATAATAAATCGAAAAACAGTCCTAGACACATGAAATAAATTTTAAATCAAAGAACAAAATCCATATTTTATGACCAATGTAAAACTAAACTTTCAACATGCGAGTTTGTGTGTTAATTTATGAAAACTAAAACAAAACAAAAAAAACAATCCAATAAAAATCCGGAAAACATAAAATACCGTGGAAAATTGGATTCAGATAATCAAAAAGTAAACTAAGCAGACAGTTGATCTCGTTAATTGCTAACACCGTACCAAATTTCATTAATCTAAATCTATTTTTACTCGCGAAATACGAAAAAACTGCGAGAATTCGCATATTTTTACGAAGGGCCATAGGGGGGCAAAGGGGTAAAATATGATAAAAAAAAAAAAAAACAAAAACAGAAATTAGTTTTTTGCAAATTATGTGAACTATTTTTGGTCCAAACATCTAAGTCGTACGTGAATTTGCTACGTCGTACGTCAAAATTAAGCTTATTTTGGGATTATTTTAGACCGGACCCCATAAAATCGATTTTCAAAAACCAATGAATGCTCCCTCCCTTTTTATATAAGTCTTTTATATCCTCGTGCGCAATTTTGAAGCTCTCTACGTTTCCGCATTGAAATTAGGGGCAAAAACATAAAACGGGGGGTGGGAAGCAATATCGCCCTCTTCACAAATCGAAAAACCAGAAATCAGTTTTTTTGAAATATCCCGAGAAGCTTCCCTCCGAGTTTCGTTGCTTTATCTTTATTCCCCGCGAAGTTGCATCAAAATATCAGAAAATTGTGTGAACACCCCTGAAAAATCGATTTTTTTCAGTTTTCGCACCCTTAAAATTCGAATATCTGGGAAAATCGGGGAAACTACTTTTTTGGCACGGTAGCTAGAAACCTTCCTGCAAAATTTCGAAGATCTGCGTTTATTGGGGGCGGAGCCAGGCGACCGAACGTGCAAGTCTTAGCACGCCATTACGCTATCCGTCCTATGACAACAACACCTAGACAGAAGGCCTGCGAACAGAAACGTCACACATTGTTACATCACATTAAATCTGCTATTGTTAATCGTATTTCTAAATTTGGCCGTTTGATGATGATGTAACAATGTATACAGTTTCTGTGCGCAGGCCTTCTGTCTAGGTGGTGTTGCCTATGACCCCACCGAGTTTCGAGTCGGTGGTCCCAGTAGACTTTGCTGTGCGATAATGAGTCAGTGAGTCAATCAGGGGATAATATATATAGATTGTAATTTTATTAATATACAATTTATGGTATTATCTTTTCTTTAGTTATTTAATTTATATTTATCGTAATCTTTTGTTTTTGCTTAATAACTCTTTTATTTTCTCTTCTTTTAGTATTTAGTTGAATAACAAATTACTATCTACTAATTTTATATTATTTAAAATCCCTTATGGATAATATTTGTTTAACATAAGAATAATTAAATTTTCAGTGATTATTATTTTTCTCTTATTATTACTTTTGTAGATTAGTTTGATGTTTCTTTATACAGTATGTTTTAAGTTTATTCGGACACTTTAAAAATAGCACATTGTCAATGGTTTTGACCTTTATTTAATTTCTACACCAATAATAATGCTTCAAATGAGCTATAGGGCCTCTAAATATAACAAAAAACATAAACAACTCGTTATTAAAAAAAACAAACACTTGAAGACTTAGAAAAAAATTGAAATTGAGTGTTTCACATTTATTCGGATAGGCAATGAGACAACCCATTTACTATTGTTCGTTGGTATTTATGCAAAAAATGTTTTTTCACTGGGCTTCGAATTGAAACACTGAGCTATAATTGGACGAGGCAAAAATGTCACCGATTATGAAAAACGTCAAATTGATGCGTTTGCTAGCCAAGGAAAATCTGTACGTGAGATTGCTGCTTTTGTCAACAGACCAAAATCGACAGTTGCTGATAACCTGAAATCAAAAGAAGTCCAGAAACTACCAAAAAATAAAATAGGGCCCAAAGCAATCTTAAAACTTCGTGATGTTCGGCGCAGTATCAACGCAGCAGCCAATGAATGCACATCGGTAAGGCGAATTCGAGCTGAATTGGACCTTCCATGAAGTAATACGACAGTGTACAGGCCATGAAAAATTCATCATTGCTGAGACATGGACGTTTGCGTTCCATTCCACCATTAACAAACCACCAAAAACGTGACAGATTGACATGGGCTATAACACACATGTCATCCGAATGGTTGGAAATTTTTTTCTCAGACGAAAAAAAATTCAATTTGGATGGACCGGACGAGTGGGCATGATTTGAGAAAAGAACCAAAGACGTTTTCAAAACGTCTGGGTGACGGATCAGTGATGGTATGGGGGAACATTTGGCTTTAATGGAATGTCAACATTGGCGTTTATTTCACGAAGATTAAATTCAAAGGGGTATCAGGAGATCTTGGAAGAACATCGTTTGCCTGCTGGAGCAGTTGTCTGTGGAGAAAACTGGCGTTTTCAACAAGATAATGCATCAATACCCAATTCAAATGACACCAAAAAGTGGTTGGAATCACATAACGTTCGAGTTTTGTCGTGGCCATCCAGAAGCCCAGATATCAATCTAATCGAGAACTTGTGGGGATTATGGCCAGGCAGGTGTACAAATATGCACGGCAATTTTCATTAGTTTCTGTATTGAAGTCTGCAATTGAAGATGCCTGGTATTCTCTGGATCCTGGAACTCTTCAAGAACTCATTCAATCAATGCCAAACAGAGTTTTTGATGTCATCAACAAAGGGGGAGGTCACAGTGGAAGTTAAATATTTTTTATTATTGTTTAAACTGGTGCTAAATCGTGCCTATTCGAGTAAATGTGAAACACTCAATTTCAATTTTTTTCTAAGTTTTCAAGTGTTTTTTTTAAAACAAGTTGTTTTTGTTTTTTGTTATATTTAGAGGGCCTATAGTTCATTTGAAGCATTATCATTGTTGTAGAAATTAAATAAAGGTCAAAACCATTGACAATGTGCTATTTTTAAAGCGTCCGAATAAATTTGAAACATACTGTAATTCCCGGTTTTATGTTTGCTTAATAAAATGTGTTCTCCATTAGTGTATCTGAATAAAAACCTTTGTAAAGCGGACGATATTGAATAACTAAATGAATCATCTTATTCATGAATAAGATAGACTGTTTTTCTTTTCTTTCATGAAACAATCGATTTGCGACCCATATCGTTTGCTTCGAGAGGTCGAAATAAAGGCAATCGAAGAAGCGAATGAACCAGGTGAAGATATCACCTTTGCTAATTTGGTTCATGAAAGACAAAATATATATATTCGATCAAAGATGATATACGAGTGAAAATGATCTCGTAATGCACGGACTACCAATGAAACCGCAATGGTCTTTATTAACAATAATGGAGAAGCACCATGCAATCGTGATATTCGAGTGTGCCCATTTAATTTAAAGAATCTGTAGAAGCAATTCATACGCCATTTTGTTTCTTTGTTATGAGTTCTGCTGACAATGTCAAGGGTATATCGAAGGTCAACAAAATCATGGTATGAAAATGTAAAATACGCTTCAGTACAAATTTGAAATCTGAATGATGATGCTCAATTATACACACAGCTTTCTACACGAAGACAGCATAACCTGTCTTCGAAGAAAGGAGTAATTGTATGCTGATCAGAAATTTGAATTCAAAACGAGCACTTTGCAAAGTACAAGGGTAAAATGTCCACGAATGTTGGAACTTACCTTGATGAGTAGAGAAACTTAAGAAAATCTCGAAGAAGAAATTAACTCAAAATACTTTCTATCGAGAATTTTTCAGTGAATAAGCAATAAACGCAGAATATCGAAAGATTGTTAGTTTTTATAAAGCATTAAATTAATGAAATAATGTAACACTTTGTTATTAAATAAATATAAGTAGTTTGTTATTAAATAACAACAGTGTTATTAGCTACTGGTGCTATCATTTCTTTAAATTTTAGGATGTGAGTGGGGAGTTGTCTTCAAAAATGATTTTAATATTAGGTCAAATATTTCATTAAGGTCACCGTTATTCAGAATAGAGCAATTTCACCTAATATTTTCAAATGATTTTAATTACACGTTTGCTCCTTCCACGCTTTTATTTTTTTCACTCCTCTTCTTCCGGCAGTTGCGTTATCAGTTTCTTTTAAAGTGATAACGGTTATCGTTTCTTCCTTTCTCTGTTTCCTTTCAACATCATGCAGTTTTTCTTTTCAGTAATGATCGAGTTTCAGAGTTGTTTGAAGTTCATTATGAGCTTGTTGTTTCCCTGGAATCGATTACAAAAGTTTTTAAAAATATCTCATTTAATTTAAATGAACTAATAATTTAGAGAAGGATTCATTGTTATTGTTTTAGATACTAATGACGAAAATCACGGAATTCGACTCAAGGAGATATATTGAAATTTTGAAGAAAAAAATCCATTTGTACGTCTATGTATTTGGGTAGGAGGGGGTTGGGGCGGGGGGGGGGGAGGACTTAAAACCTTATTTCCTTATAATAACTCCACAATGGCTCATCACAGTCAAACAATTTCTGTAAAAAAAATATTCATCTCAATGAGAGGAGTCCGTACATGTCGTATTTATTGACTTTTGTTTGCTGGAATGAATGCTACAGCCATTTCTTTATTTTTAAAAAACAATATATCTTAAAAGGCTTAACCAAAATTCCAAAAAGTATGTCAGGACACTGTTTAAGTGACCCTCTATGTATGTATTAATTTTTAAAAAGAAAAAAAAAACTGTTGAAATCTTTTTCTGTTTGGGGGAGACTCAGGGGAGGGAAACCCATTAAAATAGCTCATCATTTAGTCGGCAAACAAATTTTTCACAAAAATTTAACGAGGAGTCCGCACATGTCGAATTTATTGACTTTGGTTTGCTAATATAAATGCTACAGTCATCTCTTCATTTTAAGAAACAAGTTAATATCTCTAAAAAGGCTTGACCAATTTTCATAAAAAATACGTCAAGGCATGTTTAAGAAACCTTCTAAGTATGTACTAATTTGATTGGGTTGGTTTTACTATTTGCCGTTTCGGAGGAATTAGGTACAAAATTGGTCACATAGGTGCATACATACCAGCATACATACAGACGGAATGTTTTCTTTCGGAATTTCAACATAATAGTTTTCTTGAAGCCGAATTCCGTGGAGTAATTAGCTGTCTGGCTATTTTGTTTTTGATGATTTTGTGTCCGAGGAATAATTAATTCTAAACCGTTCCGCGTACAACTGTATAAATAGACACGAAAAAGGATCAGGAATCACTTTCCACAAGCATAAATCAAAAATAACTGAAATAAAAATGCGTAACTGAAATATGATCGAAACGAAATTGAAATTGAAACCATCATCGAAAATTGTTTATCTATAAATTATGAAACCCAAATATCACTCACTGACTGACTCACTCATCATGAAATCTCTCCAGAACTATGAAGCCTACAAACTTGAAATTTGGCAAGTATATTTCTATTGGCTTCTAGGTGCTCGCTAAGAAAGGATTTTATTTTTACTTTCTTCCTTTCTATTGTAGTTTATTTTTAAAATTCAATTTACCTGGAGCTGAATGGGATTTTTGCCAGCCTTAAAAAATTGTGACGTTTGCTTTGTTAATGAAGATTTTTGCGATTGTTACAATGATTGCAAGTCTTTCCCACGAGAATACAGTGTATCTTTTATTTTTTATCACGGTCTATAGATATTCATGGTCATCGAGCTTCGGCCATTATCCATTGTCTCGAGAAGCTAAGGAAAACAGATCGCGCCAGGTGCCGCATAGATCGCACTCTTCCCAACCGCAACCTGTGATAGAAATTTTAATTGAAACTGAATACGAAAGTAAAGTTTCTGTCTGCCGATAGGGTGGCGCTGCAGGCGCAGTTGGGCAGATTGTACATGCAGCGCTACTTTTCAATAGAGTTTCCGCCCTACCGGGAGCTAGAAACTTTAGCTTCATTTTAACAATGGAGCGACAATCGAACAGTGTAGTGAAAAAGAAAGACGCGAGTGGTCCAGGAGCCAAGCTCACTTTGCACGCTCGCCCAAAAAGTAAACCAGAGGAAGTACACTGAACTGGGAGAGAAGCCTGATGAACCTCTTTAGTCCTCCAGAGAATGAGTCCCGATAAGGGACGAGTCAGATTGTGGATTGACGAATAGAGTCCCCAAAAATCAGCAGGATCTAGAAGATCCAATAGTTGGGGAAGACGGCCTTGTTAACGTCATCAAAGCAGACATCCAGGACATGGCGGGGTCTTCGAAACCTGAGGGGACCCTTAACAGCGAGTGGGTGGTCCAGGATACCAGAAACCAGAGTGTTTTCATGATTCTCCATCTTGGGTAGCATGTTCTTCATAAGAGTCTGGACAAAGGTGCCTATGTGGGTCATTCCCAGATCCTCATAGATAGAGTGGTTGTTGGCAACTCTTCTGTCAAGTTGGGCAATGGACCGGAGAGCAACATTTTGGAAGGTCTGGAGATCCTTCCACCTAGACTTGCAAATAGAAGCCCAAGCAGGCATTCCATGAAGTAAGATAGTACGAATCACAACCTTGTATATCAAGAGTTTGTTATCCACACCAAGAGCGCTGTTTCGCCCCAGAAGTGCAATCAAACTAAACCTCGCTTTCTTTGCTTTGTTGAGCGCGTATTGGACTTGGTCGTTCCAATTTAGTTTGGAGTCGATCATGACACCAAGATATTTGTAGCATTTTACCCACTCAAGTTTCTTGCCAAATAAGAAGAGAGGCTTTGGAGGGTTTTTGCATTTGCGAGTGATAAACATGACTTTGCACTTTTTGACATTCAGCTTTAATCGCCACTTTGTGAACAATGGAGCTCGATGACCATGAATATCTATAGGGAGTGCAAGTGACTACGTCACAGCTGACGTCATTTGCGCGATGAACGGGCCGAGAGCCTAGGAAATGGGATCGCTGGTTCCAAACATTGGAACCACGCAATATACGTACTGGTAAAGTTGAAACGGGCGGCCAGTAAAAATGACATCTCTTAAATTATTATGTTATTTGTGTAATTGACACTATTATTAAGACATTTAATCCCATTATATAATTTATACATTAATATTAGAACGCTTTTTAATCACTTTTAATCACTTAGCAAAAGAATGCCATCGTTCGCGGATCTTTCTTTCTTTGGGAAAACGATAGATGTCTAAATCGCTGTTTTGGCTCCTTCTTGAGCAGTGAGGAACTAAACAATTTCACATCTTAAATGTGTTATAAACACCGGGCTTATACAAAGCGATTTTATTCCATCCCTACGTTGGAACCATGTTAAATCCCGAAGCGAGAAGACTTGTTTGGAACCAAATCGAGTCACGTGACTGAAGAAGTCCAAGGACTGACGTCACACTTGCACTCCCTATAGACCGTGTTTTTTATCTAAATCGGATTTTTGTCAGCATTAAAAATTGTGACGTCGTTATTTGCTTTGTCGTAGCCCACCTGAAAGACTACGTTGCTTTGTTTGATGAAGACTTTTGCGATTGTTCCGTGAAGCAGCATCAACAACGACGCAAGTCTTTCGCGCGGGAATACAATGTATCTTTTATTTTCTACAGAGTCCGCCAAAAAAAATCTATTTCATCGCTTATTTTCATAAGCTGCGTTATATTCATCGCTTGATGCCTGTATGAATTTAGTGTTACAACTTTTATACAGGGTGTTTTTGAATTGAGTACAGATTTTTTGGGAGATGATAGAAGAGGTCCTTAGAAGTATTTTTTGTCATATGAACATGGGGTCCCCGCAGCTCCGTTTACTTACAATACTGCATTGATCAATCAAATGACACCGGGACGCAGTATGCGTTGGTAGGCCTAGATTATTTTATTTTTAACAATTAACACAAGCAATCTACTGTACAACTTTTACAGTAATTGTTCGAAATGGCCGCCATTTGCTTCATAGCACAATTCGCAACGCCTTAAGATGGACTGATGTACGCGTGGAAACAGTTGATTTGCACGGTCGCTGATGTCACCTGCTGCCGCGACAACACGAGCCGCCAATGACATTGATTTTATGCTTCCCCATAAAAAAAAATCCATCGGTGTGAGATCTGGCGATCTCGATGGCCAAGCAACTGGTCCGCCACGACCAATCCAACGACCAGGATATGTCTCATTTAGGTAATCTCTAACTGCTGTTGTGTAATGCGAAGGTGCGCTGTTGAAACCACATCAAATGTCTGGTCATTAGTGGAACATCTTCAAGAAGACCAGGGAGCTCCTCCTTCAGGAAACCAAGGTATGTTTGCCCGTTAAGACGGCATGGTAGGAGATATGGCCCATCAGGACATTGTGAATCATGCCAGCCCAAATATTCAACGAAGAACGATGCTGAAAACTGTTAACATGGGTTGACATGAGACCACAGATCACTATTGTAGCTATTGAACATTCCCTCTCGCGTAATCGTTGCCTCATCTGTCCACAAAACCATGGAAGGAAAGTCTGGAATCCTATTCTGTTGCTGCATAAACCATTCCGCGAAAGCACGCCGGGGACTATGATCATTGGGACATAATTCCTGCACCTTTCGAAGCTTGAACGGATATTGCAGGTTGTCATGTAAAATGTTCCTTACAGTGGTATGACTAGTATTCAAAGCAGCTCCGACCGCACGAGTACTTGTCGATGGATTTCGGTTAAACCTTTCCAAAACTTCATCCTCTAATTCAGGGGAGCGTAACCACCGACGACGTCCACGCTGATGATTATCATGAGCGAATGCGCCTGTTTCTCTTAGACGACGATCTACTGCACTAAATGTTCGTGAATTGGGAAGAATTCTGTTGGGATAATGCTCAGCATACAAACGCCTTGCACCATCCATGGTACCAGCAGCACCGAGACATGTAAAACGATTCATACTGTTTTTTTTAACTTTACACATGTAAAAAGTACATCAAGTGAACTTTTTAAAACAAATCTTTACCTACTGCTTTCCCAAAATGCAATTAGTTCATTTACATATGGACTAATCGTATTTTACAAAGGGGTTGGATACCATGGAATCTCCTTGACGAAGTTTGTCCTAAGACCTTTCAACAAACAAGCACGTGCACCTTGAAATTTCTTTGCAAACAATTACTTTAAAAGTTATTACAGTAGATTGCTTGTGTTAATTGTTAAAAATAAAATAATTTAGGCCTACCAACGCACACTGCGTTCCGGTGTTATTTGATTGTTCAATGCAGTATTGTAAGTAAACGGAGCTGCGGGGACCCCATGTTCATATGACAAAAAATACTTCTAAGGACCTCTTCTATCATCTCCCAAAAAATCTGTACTCAATTCAAAAACACCTTGTATAGTTTTTCCTTTTGCTGAAGCGTGTATACAGTTTTTGGCGGACTCTGTAAACTGGG
>JAHWFO010089604.1:478363-506139 GCA_023313115.1 Rhysida immarginata
ACGAGCTGAAGCCCACGCAAGCACAACAACGAGCTGAAGCCCACGCAAGCACAACAACGAGCTGAAACCCACGGGATGATCACATCCAGCATACAGTCCCGACCTGGCATCTTCCGATTACCATCTCTTACGGTCCATGGCGCACTTCCTGTGTGGACGGCGCTTCGCTAATGCCAGTGAGGTTGAAGACGCAGTGCGTGATTTTTCGCCCAGAAACCGGAGAAGTGGTTTCGCGAGTGCATCCACCAACTGGCTGATCGTTGGAATGAAGACTATCGAACATGATGGACTCTACTACGAAGATTAGCAATGAGTGGTTCCTGTCTGGTGCCCATTTAAAAGTTTGCGCGAGAATTGTACCACGTAGATGAATTTGTTGGTGAGTTATTTGAAAGAGTGGAAACTTTCTCTTCAGTTATTTATTTTGTAAAACGTCGTGAATTTGTAACTTCAAAATTATTACAATACTATTCAAAAGTAACTTTTTATATTTGTAACATGTAATTCATTTTGAAAATTCGCGTTTACAGTGTTATTTCGATCATTTATATCGATATCTTTAGACATTGAATCTTAAATCGTAGACTTAAAAATTCGTAAAGTTCTAGAATTACGTCTCAGCAGAGTCAGTGTATATATAACTTCTAAACCACTAACCACTATAGAGCCGACTCGAGACCAGCGAGTCGCGCGTTCGAACGTTCCTGAGGGCTCGGACATTAGTGCTTGTCCCTTCACCGAAAAGGTAAAAGAGGAACAGAAAAGCTAGCTCATTTTAGAGAACGATACCGTATTGAAGGGAATGTCGGCAAATGGAATTGAATTAAAACTGAACCGTTTCAGCAGAGGCAAAAAATGAAGTCACGCTCCAGACCTTTCAGAAAAAGCAAGGGGTTCCGGCTATAAATGGCGCCACTTTTGCTCTCGTTTAAGTCTATGGGACATTTTGATGACCGAAGAATATCGTTCAATTTTTTTCTATCACTTTAGCTGCTGACAAAATCAAATTTTATGTACAAGTTTAATTCTTTTATTCCCATTCATTTTAATTCATCTAATTCATAAACAGAAACAAAAGATATACACTTGGTCCCAAAAGTTTAGAATATTTACTAAGAGGTAATTTTTAAAAGTTTTACATTGATTAATCCAAACATTTATTCTGATACAAATAGTTAAGCTGCATCTTTATTACAACAGAAACAACTAAAAACAATGGTCGTACCCATAATGGATGTTGTTTCTTAAAAACATTTTGATAAAGATTAAGTTCCAAAAGTTTAGAATACAATCAAAACTGTCCAAAAGTTAGAATAACAATTACGTAATATTTAATCAAGTCACCCTTATTTCTCAATAGGGGTTGAAATCTTTTGGACATACTGTTTACCAGCTTTTGATATATTTTAATGTCAATGTTTGCCCACACTTACTTTATACAGTCAATTAATTCTTGTTTGGAGGTAGGGTTTAAATTCTAGACCGCTTTTTTCACAAGGTGCCATAAAATTTTGATAGGATTCATGTCTGGCGAATTTTCTGGCCATTCGATGTGTTCAAGATCATGCCTGAAGGCACCTTTTAATTCTCCTTGAAGTATGGCACGGTGCTTTGTTTTGTTGGCAATAAAAGAGTTCCAAAATTTCTTCACAAACTGCAGAATTAATACTCTTGTTAACAATACAAAGCCTCCCAATTCCTCGATACGAAAAACATCTCCGAAAAAAAGCATGACTTTTTTGCGGAAATTTCAGTTTTTTCATATTGTTCAGGAACCTTTCTTTCTCTTCTACTTTCCATATTCTTTGTTGGTTTGAATCAAATGCAACACAAAAAGAACTTTATTCGCTAAAAACCACATGCTGCCAATCGTCAAGTGAAAACTCCTCATATTTTATTGCCCAGGACTTTCTTCTTCGTTTCTGTAACTTGTTTAAGAACGGCTTCTTATTGGATGAGCTAATACAAAAGCCATCTTTTTGATATATCTTTAAATGGTGGACTTTCTACGGTTCTTATTCCAAGCATCTCGATATACGGTTGTTAAATCACGGACAGAACACAATCTGTTTTTTTTTATAATAACTTTGAGGTGATAGTTGGGATAGCTTCCGCTACCGAGTCTTTTTTAATGTTGTCAGAAATTAAGGACGAGCATCGTCCGAAATTTGATGACAGAGAAGATAAAAAAAGAGGAGAAGAGGAAAACAGAGAAAGAATGGAGCGAAAGCGCTATAGAAAGAAGACATCCCCGCCAAGAATAAGAGAGGTCGGAAGAGACCAAGAAAAAGTGAAGAAAGTGAAAAGGGGAGGGGAAGGAAGAGAGAAGAAAAATTACTGGGAGAGCAATTTAAGATTCCGAAAGGAACGGTTCGGAAAAAAGATAGGAGAAGAAATTCAAGAGATGCTCGAGTGAAGAGTGAAAGAATAGTGAGCACGAAGAAGTTGGAAGAACGGAATAGGAGAAGTAATGAAAGAGAACAGAGATACAGAGGTTTTAGAAGTTGGTGCCGTCGAAGAAAAGAAGCCGACCAGATTTTAACGGAGGGACGTGTGCGAGCCAGCGGAACGAAGGCGAGTGCGGTCGTCGTTACCGAGACATCGGCCGAATCCCGAGAAAAGGATCGTCGCACCGACGGAGTTCCAATCCAGGCAGCTTCGACAGAGGCGTTTTGCGAGCAGGCGGCGTTGCGCGAACTGGCGCCAGATTCCGCGGTTTGCTTAGCCTGCGTCGAAACCCACTCCCGACGACGTTCACGTGAGTGCCCTCCTTTGCTTAGTATTTAATTGGTGTGCGCGAATTATTTGTGCTATAATTACTGGGATAATTAATTTAATGAACATGCTAATAATTAAAGTGCTCCTGGGACGACATTGTGTGTAGATAATGGCTATCTCCTAATGCTTATGTTTTATTTCTATTGCATGTGGTCTTTAGCTCCGCTCCGCTCACGAATTTCCCTGTGGTCTTCGGACTGTAGTGAGTTCCCCAAGAACTCTTGCCGAATCATTCCGCCCTTGCAGATACAACGACCGTAGGACCTGCGTCCGACGTACCTGTCTCAACGTTTTTAAGTAAGTTCGTACTTTATCCATAATACGCTCAGCCACGCTTTCAAATTCACTTACGCCCTCGAGTTTGGCGTTCAGCATAATTAGGGCTAATTCTGCTCTTTATATCTTCTCTTATTAGGAAGGATCCCCCACCCTCCTCATGGTGGGCCTAGGACCTTTCGAGGTTTCGCATTCAACACGGAAGATATTGGCCTCAAAGTTAAGAGGGCCTCCGTCTCAGTGATTGTACCTGATTGCGTGCTGTGTTAGATTCTGACTTTAGCACTGTGAACTACTTACTTGTTATACTTTATTATTTTAAACCAGCCTTTATTAATCTGTGTATACAGCTTTATTGTTGACGATTAAAATTATTTGTTAATCCAAACGATCCCCATCTTCTTCAAGTCGTTTAATCACGGAATAATCTTCTACCGTGGTTTAATCACTTTTGAAACTGTTGATTGCAAACAAGACAGTTTGCTTGCAATTTGCATTTATAATTGCCATGTAATGCGATAATTTTATCTTTCTGATCAGGCAATAGTTGCATATCAGAGTGTAGTAACCCAGCGTGGTCTGATTTCAGAATGTGTAAATGAGTAACTGCATTTTTATGCAGGTAACGTTCACCCAATCAAGAAGAGGGGTAGAAAGTATTAAATTAATCCAGAAATTTGAATAAATTACGAGAGTTGGCAACTATTTATTTACAACATACAAAAGAGATATATGGTTCGAAGTTTTACTGTCCTTCAATGGAGTCACCAGCATTGTGAATAACCCGTTTCCAGCGACGTCGAAGTCGTAAGATACCTTTAGCAGCGCCTTTGGTGTTGATAGCTCGAATGGGGCGGCCTAAGGAATCTCTGAAACAGTTCGGAAGCGAATGCCACGAAGTGGTTCCTTCATCTTAGGGATCAAGTCGAAGTCACAAGATCATAAGTCCGGAGAGATCCCACTGCAGAACCCATCATTTTGCAGGATGATGCTCGGCCGCATACAGCGCAAGCTGTGGCTGATTTGTTCGATGGGAAGTCCTGTACCATCCACTCCCCGGACCAAAGCCATTGTGACTTCGACTTGATCCCTTAGATGAAGGAACCACTTCGCAGCATTTGCTTCCAAACTATTCTAGAGATTCTTCAGGCAATAGACCGCTCCATTCGAACTATCAACACCAAAGGTGCTACTAAAGGTATCCTACGACTTCCACGTCGCTGGAAACGGGTTATACAACCTGTGACAATAAAGTTCGGTGAATGATGGCATATTGAGTGGATTGCTCGCTTACATGAAACAGCAGTTACTATCCTTCAAAGTAATCCCCGTCGATGGTAATGCACTTCTGGGAACGCCTGTACAAGTCCTGGAAACTCCTGGCGTAGTCGTTTTTAGGGATAGCCTTCAGTTGGGTCGTAACATTACGTTGGATGTCTGGCCACTTCGGGGGGCGTCTTCTACGGTGTTCCGGCCTCCTCGGAACCGTTTAAACCACTCATAAACACACTTCAAAGTAATAGCACTTTCTTTGTAAACTGTTGTCATCATTTCATGAGTCTCTTTCGTTCGCTGATCCATTTTGGGTTTCGACCGCGCGTACTACGCCTTCTCTCTTCAATGTCCTGTTTAAACACAATAAACACACTCGCAGCGCTGATTCTCTCAAATTTGTTTAAACATGTCTCGACCTGTCTGGGCAGCATAACGACGATGGTGCACTCTTACGACCGTTAGCAATTTGACGTCATTTACCGAACTTTATTGTCACAGGTTGTACACAATGCTTGACTACATTGAAGGACAGTAAAACTTCGAACCAGGTATCCCTTTTGTATCCGTTGTAAATAAATAGTTACTACTATGAAAGTTCCAACCCTCGTACATGCCAAAACCAACACCTCCTAGAAAGAAAGCCAAACAACTGAAACGTCATACATTGTTACATCATAATAATTCGGCCATTGTTAATGATGTTTATACCTATAATAAGCCGTAAATTTGGTCGACTTCGTAGCCAACGTAAAAGACAGGTCCCGACACTTAAAAGTCGCTGACCATCTTAGTCCAAGCAACAATGTAACCTTCATTGTTTCCAACAAACAAAAATATACTAATTGTTAAAATCCAAAATGGAAACAATGAAGGTTACATTGTTGCTTGGACTAAGATGGTCAGGTGACTTTTCCTTGTCTTTTTCATTAGTTACGGCAATGCCTCCTATAAAGAAAGCCTCGGCACTGAAACGTCATACATTGTTACTTCATAAGTCGACCAAATTTAGGGCTTATTATTGGTAGAAATACGATTAACAAAGGACGAAGTATGATGATGTAACAACGAGGCCAACGAAATAACAAGGCCTGGAAGCGAATAAGTCACCTGACCAATTGGGCGCTAGTAACATTCCAACCTCCATTGTTTCCAACAAAAGGAAAATCACTGATTGTTAATATCCAAGATGGAGACAATGAAGGTTGGATTGTTGCTAGCACCCAGTTGGTCAGGTGACTTTTTCGCTTCCAGGCCTTGTTATCTGTTTGGCCTCGTGTAACAATGTATGACGTTTCATTTGTTTGGCTTTCTTTCTAGGAGGTGTTGCCATAGCCGACGAAAAAGACAGGCCACGGCACTGAAAAGTTACCTGATCATCTTAGTCCAAACAACAATGTAATCTTCATTTTTTTGAACAAACGAAAAAGTACACATTCTTAAAATCCAAAATGGAAACAATGAAAGTTACATTGTTACTTCGACTAAGAAGATCAGGTGACTTTTCAGTGCCAGGGTCTTGTCTTTATCGTCAGCTACGATGCTTGCCTTAATGATTACAAAAGAATAGTTATAAAAAATAATAAATAAATAAATAAATAAATAAATAAATTTATAGGGGGAGGCCATGGCCTGGTAGGCTTTCACTGAAACACAACTTCTGTGAAGATAAGACAACATGAGGCACGGCTAGTCACTGGATGGGCGACTCATTAGTGACTCACGATCTTCACGCCCTCCCCCCCTCCCGGCTGCTGGACCATCATACAGCAGTCGTTAATCCAGGGCCATCCAAGGACCCAAACTCATCGGCCTCAGGCCATATAGGCTCTGAATGGATGTATTGGATTAAAATTAAAAAAAATAAAAATCTATTATTTCTTATTTATTAAAATCTTTAGAGAGATGTAAGAAATTATTTTAAACCAAATAAGAGAATAAAACTTCCAAGGCGTGCAACTGCTCAAGTTTTTGCTGAAAAGGTGATGGTACTTTTTCCAATGACCTAATAACTAGAGAAAATTTATTTTTCATTTGTTTTTTTGTAATATAGTAACTTGCTTTAGAGAAGTTATAGTGTTTATCTAAACTTATTAGAAAATTATAAAGATCTCAACTGATTGTGTGAGAGGGCAGTCTTTGCTACTGAAAATGGTACTAATATAAACATAACATTCATGACATGACTCCACGCTCTGTGACTGATTGCAACTCTATTAAAACGGTTATATGTTGATGAGGGATGTAGATGAAGCTATAAACAAAGTTCCTCAACTCTCAACCCATCTATGAAATATTTTTTAATATAGACAGAAATATTACAATACTCGTAGCCTTTCTTAGATATTCTAAAATGTTAAGGATGCAATGTCGAATTTTCCTGGGCAAACCCAATTAAACACAAATTTCCAAAGTGAATATATACTTATTAAGGATTTTTCATGTGTTCTTATTCATATTCAAATTCAGATATTGCAAAATTTCATCAAGAAACAGCCCGAGCAACGCCATGTATATCAGGCAGTATCTATAAATACAGTGTCCCAAATTGATGTATACACTCTTTGAAACATTATAGCTCAGCAAAGAAATAAGATTTTTTGTGTATGATCCAGACGGCGGTGGAAAAGCATGGTGTGATGTGGTCTGTCCTCCAGGGGATTAATTAGGACGTACTTTTTCGAACGTACTGTCGGGTCACACATAACCTGCAAATGTTGGAACTCCTGATTCCACGTCTTAATGATCTCTTCGAGAATGGAAATGAAGATACTTCCAACAAGACGGGGCTCTACCTCACTTTCATGTCGATGTGAGAACTTTTCTCGATCACACATACAATCACAGATGGATAGGACGAAGAAGAAGTGCTACGCCTCGATCTCCTGATTCAACCTCTCTCGGCTTCTACCTTTGGGGAACTTTAAAGAACACTGTGTATGCCACAAACTCACAAACACTGAAGGAATTAAGAGATCAGATTGAACATTCCATCAATGATATTCCATTAGCTACAATCCAGTCGGTATGTCGCTCTGTTCGACGTCGCTGTTGGGAGTATACTGTGGCAGAAGTGGACATTTTGAACATGTACGGGCTTAAGGAAGTTTAAGGAATAAAATACAACACACCTTATATTTCTATCTCATTTCATTGCTGAGTTATAGCATTTCATCAATTTGGGACATTCTGTATATGAAATAAACTTGGTTTATGCTTGCTTGCATGCGCGAACAATCAGCCGATTGTGTTTGCTTCAGCAATCGTTTGGTCCTGTTTGTATGTTGCATCAATAATGGTTGATGAAATTAATGCTTGCCGTAGCCGATGAAAAAGACAGGCCCCGGCACTGAACAGTTACCTGACCATCTTTTTCGTGTATTCTTATAAGTAGCTTTTTTGCTAAAGCTCCTAATAAGTAGGTCATGAAATATCTAAGAAAATACAGAGGCCTAAAGGAGAAATTAAAACCGAAAAATAAACGATAGTGATAAATATATACAAAAAGGGTTAAAAATAGATAAGGAAATCGATAAATTATTTATTTATATTGCCGAGCAGTTAAAGAGTTCGTGGCGCAAGACTTGCGGGTACATAGAGGATTCAGTCATAGAATTGAAGAGGAACTACGTTCTCGAAAAGGGGTAGCTAAAACATCAAACTATAAAAACCATTCTCCGAGGATGCCATAAACTACTTTCGCGTAAAGAAAACTCCATGGGCTCACTACCACATAACAACTAGAGTGAATTTGGGGGAGGCCGTGGCCTGGTGGGCTTTCACTGAAACACAACTTCTGTGAAGTTAAGCAACATCAGGCACGGCTAATCACTGTATGGGTGACCATCCCTGATTCACGATCTTCACCCCCCCCCCCCCCCGGCTGCTGTGACCATCATACAGCAGTCGTTAATCCAGGTTCATCCAGGGATCCAACTCGTCGGCTTCTAGTCATACAGTCCCTGGATGGACGTATTGGATTATCAGTATTAATAAATATAAATATGCAGTAGTGGAATAAAATATAAATTCTCAAAGTTATTCTTTAAGTATTTTGAAAAAATTATTTTATTTTAATTTTATTTATATTTCATATATTTCTATAAATTCAAATTCTGTTATCTTGGAAATTAATTTTTTTAAATTAATTGTATTTGGTTATTTTAATATTACAATTTCTACAATTTCTTATTAATAATAATCTTAATGAAGAATGAACTAAAAGCATTTTTAAAATGATTGGGAAGGTTTTCCTTACTCTTCTAGGTCTTTGCTTTACATAGAAAAGTAGAATGATTTTAAAATTTGTTTATGAAATTTAACGGTGAACCTATTTTTTTTGTTAGTTTTAAATATGGGCATTATTTTTGAGCATTAATTGTTATTGCAGTAATTTATTTTTTCGTTTCTTTTTCTATTTTCATACGTATGATCGGATGCGCTTTTTTTCATTATGTTAAGCCAATTTCTGTGCTCTGTTATCATTTATTTGTAACAACGAGCTTTAACTTTTAACCTTAACTATTGTTATAAAGTTTAATTTTACGATAATTAAATTATCCACTTTAATTGGATTTAATATAATTTTATTATAGCTGACAAGCAGTGACAAATTCCAGACCCCAAAGCTTGCTTTAACTCTTTGTTAGAGCAAACCATCAAAGTTTTCCTGAAAACCAACTGCTAACATTGCCAACATCAAATTAGGCTTAATCCTCTACAGACGTCTACGATTACCATTTAAATTGCCATCCACAGCAAACAATGATAAATCTAATCATTAATGAAACTGATAAAAGTCATATAGAAAAATCTCTTAGGATTTTTATGTTCTTTGTTTATTGATAGTAATCTATTGACAAGATAAAAATTCTTGTATTTACTATAAACAATACAGTAATCGGTGAGAGTAAATTGAAGCAGTTCGAATATGTTTGAAGATAACCCTTTTCTTTAAAACAATTAAAATATTAACCATTATTTCTTTATCATCTTGTATCAGAAATATTTGGATGATAATGAAATAATGGTTGCATGAGATGTTGGGATAATATTCTATGATATACTTGCAGGATGATTATGAAATAATGATCAGTTTTAATTTATTAAAATAAAATGCTACTAAAATAATCTCATATAAATTTGTATAGGTTAAACCCTAACCTGTTTGAGCCAAAACGTTTCAATTACTCGCGCTTCAGTTAAGAATGATCTTATTTGCGTCTTATGAGCAGCACCTATATTAGAAAAATACCTGTCTATACCTGGATTCATTAAGAGTTTGCAGTGGAGAAAGTGTTACGCGTTGCATTATGGGAGACTTTTTGCGGCGTATGTTTACAGGAAAAAAAAAACTTTTTTCTCCTTATTTTTCTCCTTCCATCTCTACCGCTTTTATTTCCTGGAATTTGCAACCTTTATTTTCTTTTATCCTGTTTAAGTTAACCTCCTTCCCTCACTTTTCGATCATTTCCATCTTTAAATTTGGCGAAATATCAATGAGGTGATATTGCCGCCATGATGAGTTAACTTCTTATGACAGCGATATGTATATACTGCGTATGCGCGAATCAAAATATGGCCAGTGTTTATAAAAATTTGTTTTCGTTTCTATAATAAAGAATTTGCTAAGACAGACACTTTTTTTTTTTTTTTTACAAATTACAGGCATTAATATCCCTTTTACGTATGGACTACATACCACAAGTCCACAATACATAATTTTTAATGCCTCAGATGTACATTTCGGGGTTCTCAGTCGACTGATGAAGGGATCGTAGACCCCGAAATGTACATCTGAGGCATTAAAAATTATTTATCGTGGATTTGTGGTTTCGTTGCTTTGCTGGTTGATAGTTTTTGCAGTTTCTTGGCTCTTTTTCAATTGTATTGACTGATCCCAAGTATCCCTCCAAACGACCCGGCAAAAGGGCACGTAAAACATTTCTCTACTGCAAACTCTTAGTGAATCCAGATATAGTATCAGGTACCATCACCTTTCGCCCTGATTACGGCGGCTATTCCTCTCGGCTTGGCCTTGACAAGATACCGGAAGCGTTGGTAAGCTTACGAACCTCGACCCCTGAACAAATTCCCACAGTTCACGAAGATTTGATGGAGGAGGTCTGAGGCTCGAACATCTTTCTCGATGGCATCTCAGAAGTGCTCGATGGGATTGAGATTAGGTGACCTAGCTGGCCATGGAAGCGAGGTCACGTCCGTGAAGTGTCCATCCAACCATCCGAATACTATTCGGGAGCGATGGCACGTTCAATTGTCTTGTTGCAGGAAGAGGTCTCCATCGGGATGTTGAAGACCTCCACATGGTCGTCAATGATATCCCTGTTACGTTCATCTGTGAGGGACGATGTTACACGCACAAGGCTTCCCATTTCAGTCCACGTAAACAGTCACCAGACGAGAATGCCACCTACACCAGCTTGAAGGATCCATCGCTTCAGGTGGTTTGCGCCTTATTCGTATCTTGTCATCAGTCTAGGCAACCTTTTTCCACATGTCTGGTGTACAGAGACGATGCTGCCGTGCCAATGCTACTTGTTGCCCCCTGTACTGTGCAATCAGAAAGCTTACCAGCATGGGACGATGGCTTCTGTACCCCATAGCGAGGACGTGGTTCTGGATGGTGCGGCTGTTTACCCCACGCGTTTCATAGCCGAATAATCTGTTGCACTGTGGCCGTCCATCCGCCGTTACGATGCATGCTAGTCGACGACGACCCCGCTCATCCACACGCTGTTGTCCACGACCTTTGCAAGGATGCTTCTATCGGTATCGACGTATTCAGGATACACTCATGACATAGTGGCTCGTGAAAATCCCAGTGCTACACGACTTCTGAGATAGTGACCCCATTCGTTGGGCTCCGACAATTTGCCCACGATCAAATTATTTTAGATCTTTCGTCTTACCCGTACTGCGCCCGACTATTACTGATTCCTGACATCGCTCCTTAGATTGTCGGATCGAAGCTTGTCATTCCGTTTTCAATGGCAGGGCCACCTACAGCCAGTATATGAGCAAAAGCATCTGGACCTAGAATTGCCTCCGAAATTATTCACACCCTAACCAAATTAAGAGAAAAGAAATATTTGTTTGTACATTTCATGGTCAGTTATTCAATGTGACAATTATAAATAAAATTTTCAAACATTCCAAAAAGCTTTAGCTGTGACGCAGAAGTACGATTATTAATGTATCCTGAGCAACAGACAATGTCCTTTTTGTTCACGCGCTCCCTATCAACAATATTGTCAACCCTCATTCCGTAACTGAAAACATAAATCGCGTTAATTGTTCTGTACCTCTCTGCAAAAATTATAACAGTAAAGCACCTGCAAAACACCACATGCCTCTGTTTACAGTAAAAAGAAATGGAAATTAAAATTAAATGAAGATTAAATAAATCCACAATAAATTATTGTTTGAAAATTTCAATCACAATGATGCTTTAAAGCATCCACATGACAGTAAGTTAATGCTTTGAAATGTTTAAGGCAAATACTTTTCAAACTTTGCTTTAAACATTTTATACACTAGCAATAATTAAACAAATTTTTTAATTCTTTGTTTATTTTTGATTTATTCAATTTAACTTTGAGACCTGTACTTGTTAAACTGAATTTCTTTAATTTCCACATTTCAGAAATGTTTCAGCTAACTTTTAATGTAAAAAATTCACATTTAATCATTTCTGTAGATATAAATTAAAGAACTTTTTAAAATTTTTAATTTAATTAATTTAGCTAGTTTTAATTTAATTTAGTTTTAAAATTACTTTAATTACTATTACTATGGATGAAGAAAGCATGGATGGAAAACTCTTTTGTTAAAAGCGTGAGTTTTTTTTAAATGGCGCCCTCGGACGAAATGCAATCACATTACATTAATTAGCGAACAAAAAATGGCGGCAACAATAGAAAAGCTGAGATTTCTAATTTGTTATAATGAGATAGGAAACAATGTTATAACATCCATATTTAAATAAATCAGAAATCTCAGCTTTTCTATTGTTGCCGCCATTTTTTGTTCGCTAATTAATGTAATGTGCTTGCAATTCGTCCGAGGGCGCGACTGGAAAAAACTCACGCTTTTAACACAGGAGTTTTCCATCCATGTTTTCTTCATCCAAGCTATTACTAAAAAAAACGCATTGTTGCATGAATTGTTGTATGAAAATGAGTTTCGCGTGTAAATTTTGAATACCATTGTTGTAACCGTCAGTTTAACGGATTTTATTCAACTTGATCCACAGGCCATAATATATTTAAGATAAGTCATTTGCCCGGTTATTCCGGGGGGTGGTGGAGGGAATAATATTTACTATTTAATATACTAATTTACTGTTATGCTGCGGGATGGCCTAGTTTTAATTTAAATATAATCTCATGTTTAAATTTCATGATTTTTTAATCTCATGTTTACAAAGTTAATATAATTTAACACAAGATAAATTATGAATAATTTAAATTGAAATTATGCTTATCAGCTGGATATTCACTTTTCAACTTCTTTATTCTTCAGGATTATAACAACAAACTATTATCCTGCCTTTTGGCTAGCTTGCACTTTACTTTTTAGTGCCCATTCTAGCATAGTCTGGCAATGAATATTGATTTCATGTAATTATCTATTAAATCTTTATACCTTTTCAAGATGATACTGTGGAAAACAGAATTGAGGAGCTTGCCGCAATACGGAGTTAGCTTTAAATTCGGCGGTTTTGATATTTATCCGTTCTTCCTCCCCAAAAAATAGTTGTAGCGTTTGGTGGTATGAGTTAGCTCCTCCTTAGTTCCTGAAAATATCCCGTTTCCTTGTGTTCGAGGCTGAATCAACCAACTTTAAAAATGTAACGTGATTTTTATACACAACTTTTTTGTTCCTTACTATGTTTCTTATGTTCAAGTTTGAATAAACTGAGTAAGCAAAATGTAAATATCCTTATTTCTCTGAGTTTTTAACATTTTTACACAAATCAAATAAAATGACAATCAACTTGTGCAATAAAGAGTTAACTCCAAAATTCATATGGCCTCCTCTCATTCTTGGAAGGACTTAAATGGCAATGGTGTAAATAATGGGCATTTATATAAAGTGAGTGTGCGAAGAGTAGTTTGTAGATGGAATAAAAAATAAATTTTTAAACTCTTAGTTGTTTTTTTTTTTTGTTTTTTTTTAGTTTCCCAAAAAACAGTAAAAATGAAGCCGACTCATTGTAGCAACGCCCTCAATATGAAAAAGTTAATCCGTTTTCAAGTTATCGTGCAAATGGACGACCGGATAAACGTACAGACCAAGCATGCATTCGTTAAGTAGCTTTTTTGAAAAGCTCCTTAATAACAGAATTGCATTTTTTGATTAAGTACCGAGATTCAAAATTATTCACACCCATTGCAAAGACGGTGTTCATAAATTTTGGTAATTTACTATCCAGTGTGATTGGTCTTTGCAGTGACTCGCAAAGTAAAAATGCAAATATCTGATATTTTTGTAAAATTTTTGACAAAATATTGCGTGGAAAAGCAGTGGTCCGCTGTTCGTTGTCAATCAACAATGGGTAAAGTCACATGACCAAGATAGATCGGGCAACAATCCAATCTTCATTGTTGCCAACAAACGAAAAAAGACTGATTGTTGAAATGCAAGATAGATAGATTGTTGCTCGATCATGTGACTTTTTAGTGCCTCGGCCCGTAACCACCGAGAGAGAAGGCCTCTGCGATGAAAAGTAATACATTGTTACATTATCATAGTTACGGCAAATTGATGGCTTATTATTGGTAGAAGTACAAATAACAATGCCCTGTATATGATGTAACAGTGTATTATGTTTCATCGCAGAGGCCTTCTCTCTCGGTGTTTACGCCCGGCCTGTCTTTTTTCGTTGGCTGCGAATTCACTCCGTAGCCACTGAAAAATTACCTGACCAAAACAGGTCTAGCAATAATATACCATCTTTGTTTCCATCTTAGATTTTAACAATCAGTGTTTTATTTCGTTTGTTGAAAACAATGTTGCTAGTCTTATTTTGGTCAGATGACTTTACAATTCCGGAGCCTGTCTTTTTTCGTTGGCTTTGGAGGGAATTGGCTATACCACCATTTCCAAACAACTTAAAGTCTCAGTTTCAACAGTGGCCTGTATTGTTCATAAGTTTAAGTCTATTGGATATGTTGTTCATCTGTCTGGACGAGAAAGAAAACTCAAATTAAGTTAAACGAGATTCGAATTTTCTGAGAAATTGCAGCAAAGAAAAACTCTGTGACAAGCATCGGCATACTATTCGAGAGCTACTATTAGTAACATTCAGTGACATTCTGGAACAGGAACATCTGTGTCTAAAGTCTGTCTAAAAAAAGAGTGCCTATAACTTTCTTGGCAACACAGAGCGATAAATGTTTGTGGTAACAATGGCTATCATCTCCTGTATCCGCGTTGCACGTGCAGGCTAATTCGAATGCAAAGAGTTTTAGTTCAACTGTGAAACAGCAATGAGTGCGAAATAAGCAAAACAGTTCGAAGCAACGAGATTAAAGAAAGAGTGGAAATACACTGATCATCAACGTCACTACTAATAAGCCGTGGTAACTAGCGTCAGCCATGACAGTTGAGGTCAAATATAAGAAGAAAATCTGACGCCTGCAAACTTATTTATAGTAAGATGTACAGCACAGCAGTATCGCAAGCAGCCGCTGCACGCTACAATATAAAATTAACGGCATTTGTAAGGAAGCGGGTGAAGCGTTTTGAAGACCACAAAAATATCGATGACCTATCGGAAAGAGGCGTGACAAGAAAGACCACTAAACAACAAGACAAGCAGGTCATAGAAACCATCATGAATAATCCATAATAATAAAAAACTGAGACATAAATACACTAAGTTGTCTCTGAGACAATAAGAAGTCGTTTGCGGGAGAAAAGCATAAAATGGAGAACGGTGAAGAAACATCTACTTTCTGAAAACTAAGTGAAGAAACGTCTCCAATGGACACAGAAAACTGTGGATCGTGATTGGGGCAATATTGTTTTCTCGTATGAATCCTCGTTTTCGTCACGTGATTCCCCAAGTCGAGCATGGTCATTCCCCCAAACAGAACTTTGCACGATCTGTAAAGCTCCATATTGAATTTGGGATTTTGTTCATCTTGACTGGAATTCTTTACTGGAAAAACCTGAACGTTCAAACCTGAAGAAATCTACAAAAAGCGTCTGTTACCAGCTGATCAAAGTTTACGGAAGGACAAATACAAATTAAGAGGACAATGACTCGAAATTTCGTAGTAGGCTGTGCACGCAATAGAAGGCACAATATGACAGTTAGACCGGTCATCTCAGTCACTTGATTTCAACTCCATAGAAAATGTACGGAGTTCGCAGAAACCGCACCTGGAGTTGGAACCAGCTGACAAATTCGACAGATTTGGATGTTTTTGCCTATAGAGTTTGCTGTCAGCTTAGTAGAAAGCAAGCTCCGGAATGACAAGCCATTATTAACAACGACGTCGATTGGACCACTTACTTACAGTGAGTGGCCAAATTATTATGACCAGTTTTAGGCAAATTATTATGAAGAGTTTTAGGCAAATTATGGATGACAGTTTTAGGCAAATGAGCTATTGCGTCACAGCGCTACCGCTAGAGGGCTAGATAGCTATAAAAAGGGAATGCAGGTGAGGTGAACCATCAGTTGCACTGTTTTTTGCGACGATATGGGCAAAAAACGTGATTTAACTGAGTTTGAACGCGGGATGATCATCGGCACGCTCAGTGTCGGAACCAGTATCAGCAAAACAGCTGAACTTGTGAAGTGTTCAAGAGCAGCAGTTATTAATGTTTACAGAGAGTGAACTATCAAGCAAAAAACCGGCTCTCAACGTCAAGCGTGTGGTCATCACAGGCTCCTCAATGCTCGAGCTGAAAGGAGATTGGACAGAGTTGTCCAGGGCGACAGAAGAGCAACAGTGCGTCAAATAGCGGCAAATCTTAATCAAGGACATACTGTGACCGCCTCTGAACGAACTGCTCGCCGCTCATTACACCGTTTAGGCTATGGAAGCCGACGACCAGCTCGAAAGCCTCTATTGTCAGCCTTGAACAAGAGCAGACGTCTCCAGTTCGCCAAGGAGCACAAGGATTGGACAGTAGATGACTGGAAAAGGGTCATGTGGTCCGATGAGTCACGATTTCAAATGCATCATGCAGATGGCAGGGTTAGAATATGGAGAAAACAACCCGAAAGCATGGACCCCACCTGCATCGCCACAACACTTCCAGCTGGTGGCGGCAGTATTATGGTTTGGGGGATGTTTTCTTGGCATTGTTTGGGTCCTTTGATTCCTCTGCACGGAGGTGTGCGTGCCCAAGATTATTTAAGCATTGTCGCAGATCAAGTACATCCCGTTATGTTAATGGTGTACTCTGACGGGGATAGATACTTCCACCAGGACAATGCTCCTTGTCATAAGGCTGACATCGTCCTCAAGATAGTTCGAAGAACATGCCGGAGAGTTTACCTTGCTTCGTTGGCCTGTACAATCGCCAGATCTCAATCCCATTGAGAATTTGTGGGATGAGATCGAACGGGCCATCAGGCAGCGGGATCCAGCACCATCATATCTGCAGGAATTGGAAGGTGCAGTTCTTCAGAGTTGGGCTCAAATTCCTCCTACAACCTACCAACATCTCATAGAATCCATGCCCCGAAGAATGCAAGCAGTAATAAAAGCGAAAGGTGGCCCAACACTGTATTAAGGGGGTGGTCTTATTAATTTGGCCACTCAGTGTATATGCAAGAGCTACTGTACATACGTAGTTCTATCTGGAGTGTGTCTTCTCATTTTCCGTAAATAAACATTTTTAAAGCTGTAGCAAACATTTTTTTTTTTTTAGATAGACGGTAAGACGAAAATTCGCGTATTCTGCACAAGAGAATATATGTTCCTCTACTAAAGCCAGCTCACAAGCGGAAGTCACTACAGTTTGTTCCTCATTTAATTTGCGGTTTCGTAACTGTGAGGCTGATGCTGATGGTAATTCAAGCACCTACATAAAAAATTCTCTCGACTCAGACATGCCACATGTCGAACCGACTCAGTTGAATCCAAAATTAAAGAGGGCGTTTTTATGGGGCCACAAAATCATCAGACATGTTCCCCACGATATTTACAAACGAGAAGCTAAAAAAAAAACGAAAGTCCGAAGATGATTAAGGTATTCTTAACATGTACTGTATTATAATATTTACATATATACATTTTTCTAAAAAATTCGTACACATTACTAAGAAACCGTAGCCAATTCAGCTTTTTCTTAGTTATATTCGTCTTCAGCACATTGAATTCGTTAAGAAATGACTATTTTTATCTCGGAAGCAGGAAATTTTTAAAATTTTGCTGCCCAGTGTTATTAGTAAGGGGCTACATTGTTTGGTGGATGTGAACTTTTTCTCTGAAGTGTGATTTCCTGCAAACTTAATGCGGAACAACATATAGTTTACAAAAAAACATGAATATGAGCCAGACAAGTATTGGAAGCATGTTATTGTGGTCTGATGAAACGAAAATTGAGTTTTTTGGTCATAATTCTACGAGTTATGTTTGGCGACAAAACAATAAAGCTCATATAAGAAAAAAAAACAACGTCCCACTGTGAAACAAGGTGGTGGCTCCATTCTTTTATGTGGCCTTTTGCTGCACTGAAACTTAAAGAACTAGTAGGAATTGATATCATGAAATTCATAAAAATACCAGGACATTTTGAGACCCTTTAAAAAAAAAAGCTTAGATCACAAGAAAATATTTGCGAAGGAAAATCTTTCAACAAAAAACATCAGCATTTGGAGTGCCCAGCTCGATCTCCAGACCTGAATCCAATTGAGTACATTTAAGAAGATATGTTGCTTCACTCAACCTCTGTCCCCAGATTCTTTGAACTCTTGGAGAAGCTTAACGAGACCAATGAGTGTCTCTCCCTATGGAGCTCTCCAAGTGAATATGATTTTATAATTCTCCAACTGTATGTTTCTGATAATCCTGCTTCCACTGATTGTCATCTTAGCGATTTTTTTTTGTTTGGAGATTCAACAAGTCTTGCGCGAACCTTCTCTATCGTCGCACCCTCGTCTCCTGCATTGATTCACAAAAGTTATAATAATTGCGGTAATTTTTTGGAGCGTGCTTAAATTTATACACTGACTGAGCAGAACTCATAATGTAGGTCGCTGATTCGCGGTCGGACCACGTGTGTTTCACCGCCCCTGGTGGCGGCCGCAGTTGTGTGTGAGAACTTGTGGGAAAAGGCTGTGTTTGATTCATGTGAAATGCAACGTCGTCGTGAGCTGACGGCATTCAAACGAGGCATGGTGGTGGGTGCCCGACGCAAGTGAAGTTCGATTTTGGCAGTCGTGCATGTATTCGGCTTCACACGTTCAACCGTGTCTAGGGTGTACCGAAGGTTGGAGGAAGGCGTAACAGCCCACAACAGCACCATACAGAGCGTCCAGCCATCCTCGAAGACCGTGACCGGCGACACCTGGGACGAATGGTCAATAGAGACAGCAGGGCCACAGTGGACAATCCGTCGGAACATGCGTGCCATCGCTCTACTCAGATACCACTGTTGACCCTGCTCAGACACACCGGCGTGCATTTGTCACCAATCACATCGGATGGACACTGCAATAGTGGCGTAGCGTCATATGGTCGGACGAGTCACGGTATCAACTGTTTCATGCCGATAGGAGGCACCGAGCTCATGAGGCCATGGACCTGGCATTCATTCTTTTCTGTTTGACTACCTCTAAAACTTGTGCATATTATCTAAGAAATTTCCACTAAAATGTCATACTATTATTCCGTAAAAATTGCTCGTTTATACTAGCAGGCTCTTACGAAATTCAGAATTTTCTCTGAAAAGCAGTACCGTCTTTTCTTGGCGTAGAATCATTTTTAAACGATTGCATCATCAATTTTTAAAGAATTTTTATACCAAAAAAACCAGTACTTTTTTATTATACTCTAGTTCTTAAATCATAAAGTTTATTATTATAATTTCAGTAGCCTGCGTAGTATTTTAAAGAATATTTTATCCTTAAATAGCTATTAAGCCATTTTAATAGCAGGTATATTTGCTGACAGATCATTTCATTCACTCTTTGACGGCCAGGGGGCCGAGGGGGCCAGGGCGTAGGCTTTCTAGTTCTCGAGCCCACCTGGGGCCTTAGTCTGGACTTTTACTCACCTCACCTCACCTCACCTCGAACTCATCGCGGTTGTTTAACACGTATAAATTTTCTCGATTCACAAATCGGTAGTCTGGAACAGGTTAACTCGATCAGTGAGTCACAATTCGTAGCCATCGGCCGTACGCGTTGCTAATTGAATTATGGGATATGCAAAAAGGGATTTTAGGTGGAGGTTAAAATGCTATAACCAATCAAATCGCAAGATTATTTCGTCCCATTACTTGTTCGTCAGTTAGCTGATTCGCTAATTCTTTTGTAATCCTAAATAATCTGCGAAAATGGTCGTCATGCAGATCAAAGGCATTCATTCGTGGCCTAAGAATTCTTTCCCTTCTTAGCGCACGTCTTTCATCCCTTTCTAATGTTTCGATAGCTAACAGCATAACATATCCGTCCACATATCCGTCCTCCATGACGGAAATCACCAACACGTATAAAACTCAGACATCTCACTGGCTGTCGACCACATGTGTAGCAAACGCATCAGGCGAGATAAAGTGAGTAGTGTGTTCAGATGCGTTGAGTGTCGAGACTACCATTTTCTTCTCGCCAAACGTGTTTGCACCACGTGACACCGTCAACACGTCTCACGATGGAACTCACAAAAGTCCAGACTAAGGCCCCTGGTCGTGGGCTCGAATCCCGTCGTGGGCATGGATGTTTGTGTTTGTCCCGAGCTACGTATAGATATAACTTGTGTAAAAGGCGCAAAATGACCTTAGTAGTCGGCGCCAAAAATTCTAACAAACCAAACCATTCACTCTTTTTTTTTTTTTTTTTTTTAGCCAGTGTTATTTTTAAAACTAATTTAATAATGCAGATTTTGTTATCTATTTATGTTTTTTTCTGATAATATTTAATGTATTCTTCAGATGTGGAACATGGTTACCGGCATCAGAATGAGAGGATTTACTGGAAAAAGATGTGTTAACAATAAGCAAAACATACAAATTGTGTTTATTATACATTATATTTTGTAGACCCTTACAAAAGTTTGATATATTTTTGTTTGATTATATTTTGTAAATATTTATTATTTTAAACGTTGTATTCATAAACGGCGAAAACAATTATAACAATTGTTCACGTCCAGTTTTTATACCAATTGAACAGAAGATGCAAAACTGGACGTGACAGGATTTGCATGTAGATAGTTCGAGTTTCATTTTTGAATGATCTATTCATTCAATTACGATGAATTTTATTTTTTATCTTTATTGTGTTCACAATTGAATGCTCTGTATATAAAATTAATTATTGGCGCAATATTCCTTAGAGGAATCAGTGCCTTTGCGGTCAACTGCCTTCTGGCTGTTGACTGACAGCCCACTTATAAGATAAGATAATTACATAAATCTGGCAAATAATTAAAAATTCTATTGGAACTGCCCTGTAAATATTGCATATTATGTTGATGTTTATTTTTTTACATTTTTGATGGAATAAAATCGGACCTTGAAAAATGAATCTAAGTGTTTTTCTTACAGCGAAATTTTATGCCATAAAAACAGAATTTAAACAATTTGGATTAATAAATATGATAAAATACAATAGTTAAAACCAATATCAAGCATAAAAGCATGGGAGGGTAGCAGTAATGAAAACGTTATTACGTCATTTATCACTTTACCGCATTAATGAATGTTCCCCGTAAAACTTGCTCGGACTGTCAGATGGCGCCACATAACCGGAATTACAGAATTTCAATGGGCCAATCGTCAAATGCCCAGTCTCCTATTACAAATATCTCTGCTGTAGGTTGACATAATCGATGATAAATAAAGTCTATAACTCTCAAAGAAATTACGAAACATAACGGGTGTAGAAAGAAAGGACTGAATCTTTTTTTTTTTTTTTTTAATTTTAAAGTCAATCGGCGGGGCTGAAGGGCGGGGCCGTTACAATATATAATTATTTAAATAAAACGATAAAAGGTCTTAGCCAAAGTGTGTTTTTATTCTGTCCCTAAGCCCTTCATTAGAACTCAACACCAATCGCAGCACACGTTTGTCAACAAGATCATGTTTATTTATTTATTTATTTATTTATTTATTTATTTATTTATTTAGAATTGAGGTTTGGAAATATACAACTAAGCTCGACAGAGATCCTAATGGTCCAAAGGGACCGACAAGTTAGATCTCTGAGGGCTCGTACAAAACACTTAAAACAAATTCGGGTTAGTACAACCTTATAAAATTTAAAAAAAATCACTTACAGATGGATCGGCGGGGTAAATACATAAACACAGATATTTTAAATAATACAAGTCCGCCATAATGAATCAAGCTTTATTTCTATTAATATATAAAGGGTCAGGTACGTGCTTGATAAATCGGTCGCATAAATGGCTACCAAGATGGTCATTAAACAAACCTATCACCATAATACCCAGACAGTAAATCAAACAACAGTAGGTTAATACCTCGTTAGATAGGAATTTTAAAGTCCGGCGCATATCTAAGAGATATCTTTAACCCGGGTACTCCGTACAACTAACTGAAGGGGATGATAATTCCACCAACACCTGTTAATATCACAAGCAGGTGACCCCCCCCCCCTCCTGAATTTTTACACACAAAAAACAATAAGATCTTAGCCGTCTACGAAACAGCGAATACGTTGATATTGAACGGAGCTCCAGGGGTAACTGCGCCCAAGTTTTTACCCCGATAAAGGAGATACATCGGCATCGGTAATTTAGTCTCTCAAATGGTAAAAAATATTGTTCGCAACACGGGTTGGATACTTACGCCGTTCACAATTATAAACATCCGTAACAGGTGTGGTTAACAATAACAAAGAGTTCATACTCTTATAGATAAAAGTACATATTTGTATAAAAAATATCTGATAAACAGATAATATGCGCATAGAGGCAAAGTATGAAGATACAGAAGAGGACTTGGGAACACCAAGAAGGGTTCGAAGAAAACATTTCTGTAGTTTAAACAAGCGATTTAAATTAGGAGAAAAGGACGATAACCAGAAAATGACAGTAGCACAGGGAGGAATGTATCAATGAATAATAAAGGAGAAGAAGAATATTCGATGGTAAATATTGCAATCTGAAGATCATTCCTTGCTTCCGATTCAGATTCATCAGTAAAGTATCAACATGCTGATCCCAGGGTAAATTATGTGTAATTTAGTTTAAAGGTTATTACCGTCTTTACCAGTTGGTTATCATAAAAAAACTGGGAGACAGTTGGGAATATTTGATTTATTATCATCACCACTGAGCTCAGGAGATGATAAGCTGATTATTCACTAAGACTGTTGAAAGCTGATACCTCTATGGGTTTACTTGTAGCTCTTTGGCGTAGATATCCACGTTTCTGGCGGTTCTTGGCGCATGGTAGTTCAGGTTAAACTCCCTGTGGAATTGGGTTGACGAACATACTTTGGATATGTTTTCACAGTCTCATAAGTTGAGGGATAGTCGAAACTGCCCTGTGGATTATAATGCCTAAAAGAGCGAGTCTTCTCTGTAGGTTGAATATTTGAGTAGTTAACTCAGGATCTTTCCCTTATTGGAAACCCCCTTTTGTGGGATAGGTGCATAGTGGTGCTCATTTGGGAGCTACCTATTTTGATTTTGTGTAGTGACAGGAACTTATCATCTCCAACAGTCTCAGCGTAAGCATAGGAATGTGGTATTGTGATCAGATATTGTATAAATTTCTGCATTAATTGCGTTTTTATTTACTTAACCTTACATGAATTAAAACCATGTTTACTTTGCCCTCACGCATTGCCCTCACGCATCCTGCCTGACTCACGATTAAAGGGTGCTCTTCTGGAGCCATAACATCGTCTCCAGTTACAACAGCCTCCAGCATAGTCTGCTTCCAGTTAAGGTGACTAGCCGTAATTAGCATTGGCCCTCTGGCACGACTTATGAGATGTATAACCGTTCAAGGATGATGATGTTTTTGAAGTCCATCACAAAGAAGTCACAGTTAATTCGGAGGTACTGCGAGTCATTATTTGGACGGTCTGTACATTTTTATTTAGATGGCCACTCGTTCTCCCAGTATTACCGAGACAAGACAAACTTTTCCAAGGGTGAGTGATGTCACAATTTTATGACCCATGAAGAGCACTATGGAATCCTCCTTGCTCGGAAAAACTGCAGTTAACTCCAGCCTATGTTTCATGCTGAGCTTAAATTCAGAGGTTAGAGAAACCAAGTACTGTAAACAGAACTGCTTCCTGAACACAACGCAATTTCCCTTTTCTTGAAGAAAGCTATAAAATTAAGATTTACACAGAACTTTCTTAGCTTTATAAAGAAATTAACTGGAACCAAATAATTTATTTTGCTGAGATGATAAGCTGATTATTCACTAACGACTGTTGAAAGCTGATACTTCTATGGGTTAACTTGTAGTCCTTTGGCGTAGATATCCACGTTTCTGGCGGTTCTTGGCGCATGGTAGTTCAGGTTGAACTCCCTGTGGAATTGGTTTGACGAACATACACTGGGTTTGTGTTCACAGTACTCGTAAGTTGAGGGACAGTGCAGAACTTCCATGTGGATTGTATTGCTAAAAAGAGCGAGTCCTCTCTGTAGGTTGAATATTTGAGTAGTTAACTCAGGATCTTCCCCTTATTGGAAACCCCTTTTAGTGATGCTCATTTGGGAGCTACCTATTTTGAGTTTTTGTAGTAACAGGAACTTATCACCTCCAACAGTCTCAGCGTAAGCATAGAAATGTGCTATTATGACCAGATATTATATAATTTTGTGCATTAATTGCATTTTTATTTACTTAATCTTACATCAATTAAAATCTTGTTTACTTTGCCCTCACGCATTGCTTGCTAGTCATTTCCCTGATCGTCCGAATACCGAACCTGGCGACATTACCCTAGGATCCATTAAAAAAAGTAAAGGGGGTGTCACAATATATTACATGCCATATCTTAGCAATGAAAGTTTCAACGGTACCATATGGTACCATTAAAACACGTAAAACACTAAACAATTCCTACTATCGTTTTTCAATTCCAAATCGATGTGCTCAGCACGCATTTTCCCCAATGCAAGGATAATTAGTCTCTTCTAGCAATTCAATACATGCACTCTCTCTATTGCAACGCATTGCATTATTGTAATTGTGTCTACAGACGGACGGACGGACAGCTGGACAAACCGATCACATAAGCATTTTTCTACGATAATATGCTAAAAAGGTCCTGGAATAGCAAAATGGTAGTTTTTATTGCCTACGCGTCTCGAATACACTTCTTCATCAGTGCAGGTGACGATTACAATTGTGTCGGCATCCACCACAAAATACACTGCTTTGCAATGAAATTGCCCCCACCAACAAGGAGTTATCCGACCTTATCCATATTTAGTTGTGTGGTTCGTTTACCTTCGACTAGTAAACGATTAGATGCATGCTCACGGGACATGACCATTTGGGTTGATACAGGGTGTCCGGGTGCCTGTATAGGCTCATCAGTTGACACCTGTGCGAGACGTTCCATGCAGCAGGGAGGAAGCAACTGCCTCGTGAACGTACAGTACTGTAAACCGCACAACGGTCTCAATGCCGCGACGACGACAACGACAACCGTTCACGCAATTTACGGACTTCGAACGAGGTCGAATTATTGGCCTCTCCGAGTCTGGATGGTCAACCAGACGGATTGCTGTCCATGTTTCTCGGGACGCACAGACAATAGGCCGATGTTGGAGGCAATGGCAAGAGAAAGGCACACATGCCAGAAGACCAGGCTCTGGGGCCCGGAGAAGCATGTCAGCTCGTACCGATAGGCGGATACTGCGAACAGCGCTAGCGGACAGAACCATCATCCTGCGGCAACTGCGCGACAACATCACTATTTCCGGTTCGGGTCCAGTGTCAATAGCGACAATAGCGTCAATAGCGGTACACGCCGTGACAATGTCTGCCAGGCGTCCATTGTCGTGCCTTCATTTGACACCTGAGCACCGCGCGATACGACTGCAATGGTGTCGTGAACGAGTGGGCTGGCGAATGGAATGGCGCCCGGTGGTCTTTAGCGACTAATCCCGCTTTTGTTTGGACACCGACAACAGAAGCGGACGGGCGTGGCACAGACCATTGGAACGTGCAATGAACAATGCGTCAGGTATCGCCATCGTGGACCAACACCCGGGATCATGGTCTGGGATGCCATCGGCTACGATACCAGAACGCCTTTAGTCACCATCCAAGGCACCCTGACAGCAGCACGGTACGTCACAGATTCTGCAGCCCGTATTACTTTCCTTTCTGCACACCACACCCGGCGCAATCTTTCAGCAGGATAACGCCAGACCGCACATGACAAACATGAGCATGGCATGTCTGCATGATGTCAACTGCAAGCCATGCCCCGCGAGGTCTCCAGACCTATCGCTAATTGAGCACGTGCGGGACATGGTGGGAACGTCATTTACGATTACCCCGCAATCTCCATGAACTGACACAGCAGGTTCCAGGCCTGGGCAGACGTACCCCAAGATGACATTCGCCACCGCTATGATCATCTACACCTGTGGCTGGAACAATGCATGGCCGCTAGAGGTGGTGCCACAACCTAATGATGCCGCTTTCCGTTGGGACACCTTGTACACGTCTTGGCTCCATAACGTAATAAAGGTGTGTTCAGATGTATCTTTTGCTGTACACCTACTTTTGGCTGATCGGATAACTCCTTGTGGGTGGGGCAATTTCATTGTAAAGTAGTGTATATGGCAATCGTCCATCAATCAAGATAAAACTCTTAAATGATGCTGATTGGTGGACTTACAAGATGTAACACAATAACAAGAAAAAATGGTATTCGTACATCATGGTGCTAACTGGTAGACTTACAAGTAAAAAAAATCAAGTTCTTATATGAGAAACTATAAGGATCGTCCAAATGAAAACGATAATTATTTACTTTATCCGAAGTGTATACAAGGAATTGAAAAAAACTCTCCAAATGCGTTAAGGCATTTATCCCACTGCGTAACAAGGCGTGTAATTCCTTTATAGAAGAAGTCTTTCGGTTGCGTGTGCAACCATTCCAAAACCTTTTCCTTCACTTCATCGTCCGACTGAAACCTGCGGCCTTTCAGATGTTTCTTGTGGTCCGGGAGCTATTGTGCACAGATTTTTCTGTAGTGCAGATGGTTCTTGATAATGGAGTCAACAGTTCCACGACTAAGGCCAGTTTTAGCAACCACGACATCGGTTGTCACTTTTCTGTTTTCCTTTAAGACAGCGTCAAGTTTGGCTTTGGAATCATCCGTGATGGCGCGGTTTGCTTGTCCAGGTCGTTGATCATCTTGCAATGATGACCGTCCCTTTGAAAACCTCTTGCTCCATGCCCAACCACGAGGGAAGGTTAGGCAGTCATTTCCATAGATGTTCTGCATACGACGATGAATTTCAGAAACTGAAACTCCTTCACATGTCAAAAAACGAATTACTTCTCTCTGTTCCCGTTTCGTTGACTCCATTTTGTTGTTTGGGCGAAGCGATCATTCGCAGAGTTTCACAGCGCTAGCTATCGTTCTTTCCCACGTGATGCAACACTTGCAACCTATTGTTCCATTTGCACCAGTGTTTCGCAATTGTTGAAAACAAAAACTTATGATCCGACACGTCCCACACAAATTTTCGTTTTCATTTGTACGATCCTTATAGATTGATAACATAGAAATACATATACAGGAAACGTAATAGCAGAATAATTTTCATGAAGTTGCTACTCTATGTCGTATTCTGTTCGCTTGGTTGACGATTTTGTTAACGGCATCATGAATGGGGTTCTCCTCAAAACTTATCTGGTTATTTAGTATCCTGTCTTTGTCTGTTTTAAGGTATTTACTTGTTTCCAAGGCTTCAAAAGTTAGGATTCTTCTGTGACCTCTTTCGATTCAGTATGGAAATAATTTTCTGCATTGGTCCAAATTGGTGGCTTATTTGGTGGTCTGCGAAGGCGGACTTGCCATTTCCGTTGACCCGGGCTCTACGGTGCTCATTGAACCGCTCCTTGAAGGTCCTCTATGTTGATCTGACGTGGGGCCGTGTATTCGTCGCCAGGGTCCGTGTGTTTTCTTCGGGTTTAATGCATACGTACATTTATTGTTAGTCCTGAAGGCTTATTTTATTATTATTATTATTATTATTATTATTATTATTATTATTATTATTAT
>JAHWFO010089604.1:511020-557877 GCA_023313115.1 Rhysida immarginata
ATAATTATAACTTCAGGATAATTCTCTAATATTCTATTTGCTTTTAGAGAATTATCCTTTTTTGCTTTGATAAAGGATAGGCTCTATCCGAAACGTCAGCTCTTTATTTGATTTTTTAGTTTTATTTTGATTATACTTATATATTTATTATTTTGTTATTTGTTAATTATTATTTCATTTTTCAGTTGTATTTATTAACTATGTATAAATTTACGAAATCCAAGGATAAGAGCTCCATATTGTCATCCAGTTTGATTTCTTTTAGTTCATTCATGAGTTTTAGGTTATTTTTACTACATACGTATTTGTTGTTAGGAGGGCCTAGAACATTGATGATATATGCGACTTTCTTCGCTAATAGGTAGAATGTCGAAGAGATGCAATTAACTACTGGTCTTATTGGGCAGTTTTGTTTATGGACCTTTACTAAGGCACGTATACGAGGTAGGTATGATTTGTTGGATACCAGCCTATTGCTATGATCTTTTAAATATGTCAGAATGAAATTGTTTGGTGACTGCCCTTATTTCTTTTGTGAAACCTTAAGTGGGGTCCGTTTTCATTCTTACAAAACCGTTGCTGGTGATGAAGTCCATGGTCTTCTGCTCATACTATGTAGCGTATATTACTACGTGGCGTTCCCTTTATCCGCTCCCACAAGCAGGGCTTCGTTCTCAGACAACTTCTTTTTGATAATGGTTGCTGCTTTGTACTCATCTTGTGGTTTTTGGTTTTTGTTCTCATTGTAGATCTTATCTCACTCTTGTGCAGCTATTATCCGTGCGCCGGTCTTATCGTCTGTGCCCAGTTTTAACAATGCGAGTTAGATTTCCACGGCTAGGTTAATAAAACAATTGTTGTTGAGGAATGTTCGCAGGTTATGTTTTAACCCTTATTCTAATAGGGTTGTTTCCTTTTCCGTGAACGTGATAGAGGTTAAATTCACTACATTATTATTGAAAGTGAATTTACTGGCTTCCATATGTACTAGTCTTGTTGTAGATAGACGGTCTATTTTCTTGATCGTATTTTCAAATTTTATGGTCTTCTCACTGTTGAGTGACTTCTTGACGTTATCAGTTATGTTCATTAAGACATTGGTACTTATGTGCGTGGCCATTTCTAAGTGTAGTTTCAAAACAAGTGTATTAAAGTGTACCTTCTTTTTGTCTAATGAGGGGAGGTCTTCGGTGATGCACCTCTTCTCGGCGAAAATTTTGGTGCGGCGTGCAGCTGAAGATCTGTCCCTCATCTTAACGATGGCGTATCGTGGTGTTAACTTAAGATGTATAATCTTCTGTTATACCATATGTCAAAATAGTAAATGCCAATTAACGAGTTTTCTAGTAGTATCTTCTAATTAGATCAAATAGTTATATTTTTGATCAAGGTTGCTGTTAAATAACGAAAAAGAAAAAGAAAGAAAAAGAATAGCAAACTGGTAGCGTTTATTGCCTACGCGTTTCGAATACACTTCTTCATCAGGGCAGGTGACGACTACACTTGTGTCGGACAATCGACAATCGAATAATGAAGTGAAAAGAAAAAAACGAGTGGTCCAGGAGCCAAGCTCACTTTGCACGCTCGTCCAAAGAGTAAACCAGAGGAGATATACTGAACTGGGAGAGAAGCCGGATGAATCTCTTTAGTTCTCCAGAGAAGAAGCCCCCAGAAGGGACGAGAGTCAGATTGTATATTGACGAATAAAGAACCCAAAATCAGGAGGATCTAAAAGATCCAGTAGTTTGGGAAGACGACCTTGTTAACGTCATCAATGCAGACATCCAGGATCTGGCGGGGTCTTCGAAACCTGAGGGGACCCTTAACAACGAGTGGATGGTCCAGAATACCAGAAACCAGAGCATTTTCATGGTTTTCCATCTTGGGTAGCATGTTCTTCATAAGTGTCTGGACAAAGGTGACTATGTGGGTCATACCCAAATTGTCTTAGATAGAGTGGTTGTGGCAACTCTTCTGTCAGGTTGGGCAATCGACCGGAGAGCAACATTTTGGAAGGTCTGGAGATCCTTCCACCTAGATTTGCAAATAGAAGCCCAAGCAGGCATTCCATGAAGTAAAATAGTACGAATCACAACCTTGTATATCAAGAGTTTGTTATCGACACCAAGAGCGCTGTTTCGCCCCAGAAGTGCAATCAAACTGAACTTCGTTTTCTTTGCTTTGTTGAGCGCGTATTGGACTTGGTCGTTCCAGTTTAGTTTGGAGTCGATCGTGACACCAAGATTTTTAGCTTTTTACCCACTCAAGTTTCTTGCCAAATAAGAAGAGGGGCTTTGGAGAGTTTTTGCGATTGCGATTAATAAACATGACTTTGCACTTGACGTTCAGTTTTAATCGCCACTTAGTAAACCAGCTCTCGCACTGATGTAAAGCTTTTTGGAGTCGAGTGATGACATGGGCTGGGTTTCCTGCCCAGATCATGATGGACCCGTCTTCAGCAAACAAGTAAAGATTACACATTGCAAACTTGGGAAAGTCATGGATAAAGAAGTTGACAGAGCCTTGGGGTACACCAGCATTAACATCGCAGGGTACAGACAAGGAGTCCCCGACCTTAACACGAAAAGTCCTCTTTGACAGGAAGGAGCGAACCAGAGCAATTAGATCGTCAGGGAATCCGTAGGTAATCATTTTATAAATGAGTCCATCATGCCAGACTTGGTCAAAGGCCTGTTGGACATCGAGGAAAACGAGACCACCGAACATAAAAAGGTTGAGAGGACCGTTTAAATCAGCAACGAGACTCCATAACTGAAGCTGTTAAGAGTGGCCTGGACGGAAGCCAAATTGCTCACCACGAATGAGATTGTATGCCTCGCAGTATTCGTTGAACCTCTTGAGTATAGTGCGCTCAAAGACCTGGGAAAGCATGGGTAACAAGCTAATGGGCCTATAACTTGTGGGAAGAGCAGGATCCAGTCCAGGTTTGGAAATAGTGATGATGACTGAGTCCTTCCAGGCACTAGGGAAATGGCCGTTAAGCCAGCAGTCATTCATAACCTTGGTGATAATGCAGATAACACTGGGAGGCAAATTCTTGAGAGCTGCCTTGGTAATGGTGTTGATGCCGGCTGCCTTTTTGCTTTTCAGGCGCTTTATAATGTTCAATATCTCAGAGGTGCCAGTGACATCAGGAGAGGCAAGAGCGCGTTGGATTTGGCCATACTTGTCACACACGTCTTTGACCTCACGAGTAATATTGACCAGACCATCCTCTTTGGGCGTAGAGAATTGCCTTTTCAGTGAATCTGCGATAATTTGTATTTTGTCCTTGTCATTGCTAACGACATCGCCACCCTCTGTAAGCAGAGGAGGGAGAACAATAGTCTTGTTGCTTTTAAGTGCCCTGACGCGTGCTCCAGAGAGAGTTGTCCTGGACGGACAGACTCTTGATTTTGTCGTTCCATTTTGATTTCTTAAATCCTTAATCTACTCACTTACCTTGCGGGATAGCCTGTTGTACTTCATCTTGAAGTGGAGAAACCTGGTACACTGCCAAAGTCTTCTGAAGATGTTTTTTTTCGTGGATAAATTGCCTGATGGAAGGAGGAAGTTCCAGATGGTCTGGCCGCTAGCATTCAACCGGAGTAGCGCTAGCATTTGTAGCCATCTTGATGGATGAGTGACGTTTTGATATTTTCGTCAGTGTCACTGCTGGTGACGGGATCCTGATAGGGAATATTACTGTCGTTCATAAGTTCGCTAAAAAATTTCCAATCCTGCTTATAACGAAGATTTATTTTCAGGTAAATATATTATAGGGTTTGAAAAACCTCTTGAGAACAGCAATGTCGAGCACGTGACTAGCGGGTGAGTGATCACAGTAGTATGTATCTTCAAGAGGGCCAATGACGGAAGTGTCGAACTGATCTACCATGTACCTATAAAGTACCGAGCCACTTTGATTAGTGCATCTGGAGTTCCAGTGTGGGTGTTTCACATTCAAATCACCTGCCATAACGACTGGAGTGGGTCCAGACAATAGTTCATCTAGGTCGCGAGGATCTAACTTTTGCTTGGGTGGGTTGTACAGAAAAGTAAACTTAACCTCTCCAACGTCAGCATCTTTAATGACAATGGAAACTGCTTCCATATTCACAAGGTTAGGTGTGACAATCTTTGTGTGATCAATACCTCTTTTAACAACAATAGCTACCCCACCAGAAGCTGGATCTGATGCTTTTATAGGGGGCCTATCATTTCTGTAAACATAATACCCTAAGCCCTACTCTGTTTGAGATGGGTTTCACACAAGAAGGCAACATCGATGTTCCAGCTTGTAAGGAAATCATAAAATTCAAAACGCTTGCGAGGGATTCCCCTCGCATTCCATATAGTGCAACGTAGCTTACCTTAATTTCCAAAAGGATGGTCAGTTTGAGTGGTCTGCGGCAAAACTTTGCCACTATCCTTTAACATATTCATTAGGTTGCCCAGATACCTTTGAATTTTAGCCAATTCGTCGTGACCAGCAACTCCCTTACCAATAGACGCAGAAGCAACCGAAGCAAAAGTTCTTTCTTCAGCTACTTTGGAAGCTCTATTCCTTTTAACTTGTGAGTATTTGGGACACTTAATATAACTCGATGTGTGCTGGCCTTCACATCGAAGACATTTAGGCGGGTCCTTACCTTTTATATTGGTGCAGTCCCTTGACTGGTGGTCTCCCGCACACTTGTTACAACGCGGCGACTCGGTGCAGCCCTGGGACACGTGCCCAAAACGTAAACAATTGTAACATTGTAAGGGCTTCTTGTTTGCCCCTAAACAATTCAACTGTTACAGCAAGTGGACCAATGCGCTTTAAATTTAGGAAAGATTTATTGTGCTGAGTGTTTTGGAGGAGAACTAGGACGATTGGCATCTCACAACAGCACCATTTGCTTTTTACAATTGTGTCGGCAACCACCACCGAATATATGGCAATTGTCCACCAATCAGGATAAAAACCTTAAATGTTGCTGATTGGTGGACTTACAAGATGTAACATAATAACAAGAAAAAATGTATTCGTCTATCAATCAGTTAGTGCTGATTGGTAGACTTATAAGTAAGAAAAATCAAGTTCTTATATGCGGAGTTCTTCAGTTTTCAGTTGCACGCAAAGAAATTAGGCTTAACTAAGCCTTAATAACAAGCAAAGTTATAATTATAAATCTATCTCATAAAATAATTATCAGACTTAGTTATCAGAATATTATACGTTTAACCCGAAAAAGTTAAAACGATATCAGAAAAGAGAATTCAATTTTATTTTAAGGAAAAATGGTTATAAAGTATTGCACGTCACAAAATGAACGTTATAAGATTACTGACAGAATCCATCTCACTGCTTTCCCTTTACGGGCTTAGTGAAAATAATTACAAAAGTTTCTTCATAAACTGTTTTTTTTATTGACATAAAATTAATGTAACCAGAAAACTAAGTAACTAACCTGGGACAAAACTATTAAAGAAAGCACAGTAAAATTAAATTATTGACTACAAAGCCAGTCATTACCGAGATGATAAAATAAACATTCCTCCTCTTTCTTCCTTTGGAAAACAAGCAAAAAAAAAAAAAAGGTCAACTTCCATCTGAAATTCATACATCAATGAAGAAAAGAAATTTTGAACTGCATGAGTCAAACACGAAGAAAAGAAATTAAACATAAAAATTTTACAGGTTACATGGGCCAAATCTAGGGAATCGTAGAAACAGAACTTTTCGGGAAGTTTTTCAAGAGTCAAGCCACTCGTGCATTAACAGCAATTAAAGGCTTGAGAAAAGAAGCAAAAAGCAAGTCCCCTTTTTCCATCATAAACAGAGAAAAGTTTATCCTTGACAGAGAAACTTGGGCAGGAAATGTTCTGACCGCATATTTATTTACCACTCAGCACTACTGTTCAAACTTATTTGCAACGTCTTTTCAGTCCATCACGAGGAAAGTCCAGAGTAAAACTGCATTAACAAAAAAAAAATACAAAGTGTCCATCTAGGCATCTAGGAAAAGAAAGACGATTGGCTCTGCTCACACATTGATTAATCTATCTCATATTCAATCGTGCTGTTTTGAGAAGTTCAGATTAAAAAAACACATCTTTGTGTGGCTTGCAGAGGGGAGCTGTTGGAGCTGAGGCTGATGGAATTGGCTCAGCGGACGCCTCAAAGGATTTTAATTAGGCGCCAAGTGCACATGTTCCAGATGTTACACATGTGCACTCCTGGGGGGCCACTACTCCTGTACGAAGGGGTGCTGAGAAGTTCCTGGCTTTGTCTTGAAATAGTTGAAATAGAAAAACGAGTTTAGGGGCATATGTAAGGCTAATATCTTGGTATGTAACTATGAAACATCAGGTGTCTACAATGTTTTACAACTTTTTTTCATTCCAGTGAGAAGCTGAGATGGCAGAGGCACGAGCAAGTTTCACGTCTTTGGAGGTCCGGGCCGTCCTGAAGTATTTGTTTCTCCACGGAAAGTCAGCAAAGGGCATCTACACTGACATGTCGCAAATACTGGGGGAGAAGTGTCCTTCCTACAGCATAGCTACATTCAAAAACACCGTGCTACGCGTGTCGTGTTAAGCTAAAGCTCGATCCGTGCTAGGTGTGATTTTTGAATGAACGCGTGCACCGTCACAGTGAGCATAAATGAGGCTGAAGCAAAGATTCTATGCGTATTCGGAAAAAAAAGTGCTAATTGATGAAGCTTTTCGCACGTCTACGACGAATACTATGCTTATACTACAATTCTTGATCGTGATCATTTTACACAAATTCAAGGTGAATCATGTTCAAGCTTTATCGACAAATCTTAATTACGATCAGGGTTACAATTTTTACCGTCAAATGGGGATAGTGGAGCTTATAGCGATAGCGTGCTTTACTGCCGACCCAATCTTCTCTGATTATCAAAAATAACTTTGTTTCTTTCTTGTTTTCGGTTCATAACCGATGTTCTTGAACAAATGGAGTTCCTTCTATATTAATTATTAATGGGATGATGGCGCAATTAATTCGTACAACTATAAAATATTTAGCGAAGCGATGTTTTTCCGCCATTACGGCTTTTCATGAGAGATGAGGAGTGCTACAATGAGCATGCGCACCAACATGGTGCTCGAGAGCTAACACGAACACGAGAGAAAAAAAGAACCCCAGCCGCAACTGACCCAGCAACATGCGATACCATCCATGAGCTTATTCTTGAGGACTGGCAAATATCCGCCCAAAAGATATCTTAGATACTAGACATGATCCGGGAGGCGTTATTGTAAATCCTGCTACGGTTGCCGGAAGATCGTTCCTGATTGGTTAGGAATTCTCACTTTCCATGCTGTCTCTTTCCTCCTGGCGGTGCCATTGTTAATCGACATGATTTCTGACTATGTGGCAGAAAAAAAAGATAAAAGTGTGGTGGCGCGTTTAATATTAAATTTTAAAATGAAAATACTACATAATAAAATAAATGCGCCGCCGCACTTTTACTCTTTTCCAAATTTTTGAATTCCTATTTACATAAGAGGCACTTAAAAAGTTTTTTTTTCTTAATATATTTTTTATTTTAGTATTTTCAATCTTGGATTTGCAATCAATTTTCAACCCATGCTTTTGCTACATAGAGGAATATTTTTTCTCTATTTATTAGAATTTATTATATTCATGCTTTAATTTTTAATATTTTGCGTCTGGGAACATCGCGATGACCGAAAACATCGTCAGCCACATCCAGGTCAAAGAAACATCGATATCTCGATCGTTTGTGCAATAAATCTTTTTACTAGCGCTTTTTACCGTAAATCCATATTTTAATGTATTGCATTTTTTCATTCTGCGATGCCTAATTGCTGTAATGGATCCCAAATTTCACTGAACTTCGGAGGAAATAGCTTAAAAAGATAATAACAGAACTCTAGTATAATTGCATTGTGTGATTCTGAGACATAGCTCTGGATTACTACAATAATCTTATTTATAATTTTACTTATAACCTTAAAAATAATATTTAACCCTTATGTTACCGGTCGGGTACAGCTGTACGCGAAAGCACCTTTAAGCTAAGAATTTTAGGCTTTGTAGATGATTATCCAGCACGAAATTACATGGCATCTTATAAACTCATTCAGTCCTTCCATGTGGCTCATAGTTCTGAAAAATATGCTTAATATTTTTCAAGCAAAAAATTCTTAAACATTTCTTATGCCTTGTTTACCAACACGGGTACAGGTGTACCCGGACTTGATGATTGAAAATGCAGTTTTTTTTTCAGCAAAACAGATTTTTTTAATAAACATTTTAAAAATAACAAAAGAGTTGTACAGAATTTGTGAAACCAAAATGTTATACTGATTACTTTGCATACATGTGTGAATTTACAGAATGTGTATCACATACGAGTTTTTCACCGACAGAACAGGCTTTACGAGTTTTACGATCTTTGTACGCTTCCTGCTTGCAAACATAACGACGGCCAATAACTTTAACACATCTTGGTGTAGTTTGTGGAACCACATTTTCTTGCGCAATTTCACGCCCAAGAACAAGTTCCCTTGAAATACGCAAATTGCGCTTCGCAACTATTTGAGGGTTAGCAATTCTTTCTTCAATTGCAGATTTACATAGATGACTGGCAAGGTCTTTCAGGAATTTTCTTCTACTATCTGTGCCAATAATGCCTGGATTGTATTCCATGTATATGATATACGCATCTAAAGCAGCAATGTCAACAATGTTGTAAAAAATGCAAGAGGACAGCGATTAGTTTTGCATTTGACAGTGTACTCTCAAAGCATTTTGTCAATTACATCCACACCTCCTTTTGTGTTATTGTAATATTTGATGATCTCAAGTTTAGCTGCTGCGATGTAATCAACATTTGAGGTCATGTGCATTGATGACAAAAGAATGACTGTCTTGTTTTTCTTGACATAGGAGCAAACATAATGCTTCGTTTCCCTCAAAATTATGCCAACCATTTCTTTGGATAGTATTGCCTGGAATGTATCTTTAGCAGTAAACATATTCCTGAAGCCTGCTGGTCCACCTTTCTGGCGCCAAATATTGCGGCTCAATATATGTGCTTGTAGAAGAGAAGTACAATCATCAACAGGAAATAATCCACACGAGTTTAATACTTAATGTTACATTTCATGCTAATGTGTTGTTTTAATAGGTTTTTTAATTATAATTATTTAAATTTAATAATCTTAACTCTAAATATAATATTAAGTTATTAAAAATAAATTAATATTGAAACGGTAAAACTTAGAGTAAATTCAAGTGTAGATTATTTCCTGTTGATGACTGTACATTTCCACTGAGTGCCATCTTTAGCAGTCATAATATTTGAAGAAGCAGGTTGATATTGGTCCCCTTGATTGCTATCATCTGAGTCATATTCTGATTATCCTTCCAACACACCATGTATTTCAGCATCTGAATCTTCATCAGCATTAAATTTAGAAATATATAATTCATCATCAGAAGCTGTAGAGGTCTCATTTTTCGAATCTGATTAATCTAGAATAGCTCGTATTTCATCAGAATTCAATCTGATAATGATAACCAACCATTAGAGCAAAATAAAAACAGAAAAATAGTCTATATCAGCCTACCTTTCCCGTAATTTTACTAGGTCTAGCATCCTGATCAGACATCTTGAATAGCTTCACAACAATAAAATTCGAGGCTAAACTCTTTGTATTTTTATCTAATAAAACTGGTTTTAAACTCCAACTCATCCAACCGAAACCAAAAGTAGTATTGGAAGCATTAAAAAGAACCGAATCCGAAAGTAATATTAGAAGAATCTGTACATAATCTTTCGACAGATATTCACGTTGTATCCTTTATCTATCACTAGCTGATAACCCGGCGTCGCCCGGGACTTTATTTGCTCTCTTGTTGAGCTGTCTCAGATTAAAATGATATCAATCTTCACCACCGGGAAACATCTCTGGATACTTTAGACCTATCTTTCCTTCGAAGTTTCCCTTGCACTTGAAGTAGAAGCTCTTATACCATCCTGCTCTAGACGAAGTTAGCGTTGTACAGGTGTTTCCAAGGCCCGGATAACTTTTTGTCTTTGAGCTGCAGAGTTTCTCTGACTAATACTCGTTCTTTCTCTATCCTTTCCAAACACACAAATTTTCGTTAGTCGTTTGAACGTTTGTTAAGGAACTCAAGAAAGACATGCGTGACTCCTTTGTTTCCACGATAGACACTGCCTTATATATGTCTTGTCATTGCATCATCATCTTATGCTCATTGTTAATAATTCTTGGAAACGAACGTTCAATCATCGCATCATCACCACCTCGGTTTACAAAACATTCACATAGAATATAGTCAAAATTTATCGGGGATTTTTTAGAAAATGTTTGGATCTGCTGTGCTACCAAATAAGCTAGGTGATATCCCCGGCCTTGCTCGGACTCTTTTTTGATTAAATTTTGCAATACCTGAATGTGAATATACAGTAAAAATGAACCCATAAAAACGCTTAGAGTTAATACAGTAAAAATTCATAATGAAAATTCGAAAAAATAAAATTTTAATTCTCCCAATGGATGGAGCTCTTCATGTATGGCACAGCTATCCTAAATAATTCCTTGATCACGTAATCTTACTTTAGATGTTTACTTTTGACGATTTATATCTCTTCATGGGTGGCAGTGCATGTACAGTCGGGTGCAAAAAGGTTTTTACCTGCTCCGTAGGAACTGAGCTTACCGGATGTTGATCGGTTGCAAAATCAGGTGCTCTTAGATACAGGGGTTGGTCGGGATTCACAGGGGTTGGTCGGGATTTTTATACCTTTTTAACTCGTTTATAACGCATTTGTGGAAAAAATGGTATTCGGAATAGTTTTAGTTTTGACCTTCCCTACCACCTCTCCAAGTTTGGCAATGGAATTCATAAAAACCCTGTATAGAGATTTTATTTTTTCATGAAATAAGATCAGATGATAACTTTACAATACCTGATTTACAATAAACCGCTTAGATATGTATTACCTTTTGCCGTTTGATATTTTGTCTTCAGATATTAAGAACGGAAATCGTTTGTTTTATTACTGCAAATTATTTGTTGACTAATTAGAAGAAACAATATTCACAAGCACCTTCTGCATAAAAATATTCAAGTTTAAATTTTTCGCAAGCTTATTTCCGACTTTAACATAATAATGTTTTAAGGCTCGATGTCATTCTGCAAAATGCGTGATCTAAAATCCGACCAAAAAAAGCGTTACAGAAACAGAAAGAACATTTCAAAGTTTTGTTTTATTGTTGCACATTTAAGCATTGTTGGCGCTGGCTTGAATCACGCGACGGCACTGATAAGTCACCCGACCATTGTAGTCTGAGCAACAATTTTTATTTAAAATCTTTATTACAGTCTTGACTTCCTCTATTATTCCAGACCGTAGCCAACGAGAAAGACAGGCCCCGGGGCTAAAATATACATTGTTAAGTTTGAGCGTTAAAATACATTGTTAAGTTTGAGCGTAGCCAAATTCATGCAATAGAGGGAGCAAAAAACGACTCTTCAGTAAATACAGCATTCTAATTGTTGGATTAAAACAATGGAATTCAGTGCCTGTGCCAACACCTCCTAGAATGAAAGCCTCACAACTGAAAAGTCGTGCATTGTTACATCATCATAAGTCGACCAAATTTAGGGCTTATTATTGATGGAAATACGATCAATAATGGTCGAATTATGACGTTTCAGTTGTAAGGCTTTCTTTCTAGGAGGTGTTGCCTGTGCACAGACAGGGGATTAAAAGATTATGCTGTTACCATCTTGGATTTTAATAATCAGTATTTCTTCGTTTGTTGGAAACAATGGAGGTTATATTGTTGCTCGGACTAAGATGATCAGGTGATTTTTTGAGTTTCAGGGCCTGTCTCCAGATTCCTTCCTCTCTAAAGTTAAGAATAATGTTCCTACCCAAAACAGCATTACGGGTGATGCAATAATTTTAATTTTGCATCATACATAATACACTCATTTTGTGATTTTAGATACTGGAAAAAGCTTGCACGTGCCGTGTTTGTGTGCCCACATTCGATTGTGAGTAAGAAGATACGCCTTAAGCATAGACGCTGTGTTTACTTAACATATTGAGAGACTCGATACCTGTTCTTATACCGTGTGTCCCAAAAATGAGCGACGATTTGAAAAATCAATTAACGATAAATAGAAGGCGATAAAAATGTATGGTTTACTGCGTTCTGCTAAGGAAACCAAGGAATTTATTCGTACTAAGTTTCAAAATTAGTTACAAAATTCGTCAACAGATGGTGCTGCTCACGGGGGAAAACTACAAAACAATGTTTTCAAATACATGTAACCAATATTTGCAGCAACAACGTGGCGCAGTCTGGGGACAAAATTCGCAGATGCCCGTGGAAATACAGTATTTCAGTTGGAATGCTGAGCGAGATATATAAAGCCGATCTGATGGGACGGAATGCGTAGAGAATAGCCGCGCCATCTGTATTTGTTGGTATCCTAAGCATAACGCAGCAAACCGTACATTTCTATCGTCTTACGTTTTTCGTTAGTTGATTTTTCAAATCGTCGCTCATTTTTAGGACACCTGGTATCTCATAAACCCAATTACTCAGTATTACCGACGAACATGATTATGTAGACTCGTCCATTGATAAATAAATTGAAATGGCAGAATGGTACATTCGCACAGGCCTATCATTTGACCATGAAACGGATTCAGTTTTGGGTTTTTTTTCTGCTTGGAAGAGGGGGGAGTTCTTAAAATCTTAATTACTCTAAAATGGCTCATCGCAGCCATACAATTTCTTTCCAAAATAATTCGTCTCAATGAGAGTCAAGGCAGTTTAGACTGGATCTGTCCTTTCTAAATGAAAATAGAGTAGCAGGTATACGCTTGGGATGTGCTATTCACGTGCTCAACTTTGACTTAAGTATAAACTTTTCTGCACCCGACTGTACATGATCGTTTCAGTCTGTTTCAGTTCTGCAATCCCAACAATCCGAATGGGCTTATTCACTACTTGGTAATATGTTGTTGCAATTCATACTCTGCTCTCGATGTCTTGAAGAAAAACTTGCCCATTCATCACTTTGTGTGGTCTAGCAGTTTATCAGTAGTCTGGTAACTAAAAATATTGGAAAATAATATGTGGATAGTAATAATTAAAGATATAACAAGATCAAACAGAGTATAAACAACCCGACTTTGATGAAACTTTCACTATCGCCTAGCTATATCAGTCGTATCTTGAAAACTACTGAACCGATTTTGATGAAACTTGGACTATTCCCTAAGATGAAAGATACTTAATCCAATAAAAAAAAGAATTATTGCAATTCGATTCCTGAGAAATACATAAACAAACATACATATATACATACATACATACATACATACATACATACACACACTTATGAAACTTGGCACACCTGTTTAGAAGCCCGCATAGACTAACATATACAAATTTTGTGCAATTCCAACAATATTACATACATACGCGTCGAATTGATAACTTTTTTTTTTATGAAGTCGGTTAAAAATAAAAAAACTCTTTCACTACAACAAAATAAGATTAAAAAAAGATTCGATCTTTGCCTTGCATTGCTGGTCATGATATATATATTGTTGATCCCTGCATAGAGTTGGTGCATTGCGTGTTGATACCTTGTTGATACATATTGTTGTACGAACTTTGCCTTGCATTGTTGGTCATGAGATACTTCTTATTAATATACCCTGCCGTCATTATGAATATCAATTTATTATCGTTAATTATTATTTTTCAAAATCTGAGGTGACTGACCTTCCTCTTGCTTTGGAGATCAATTGTGCAAAATTTCATCAAGATCTGAGTAAAACTGTAGATTTGTATAAGAAACAAACAAACCCATAAACGTTCTTCTTTATATATACAGAAAGATAGATACTTCTAAAAGAAATTCCACTTCGAAATTTGGGTGGCCATTAGAATAAACATCAAAAAATATACTAGTAATTTTTACAGATTTTTAATATGTCATTTTAACTTAATACAGGGTGATTATAAAGTCGCTATACATTTTGGTGAAATCATTAACGAATTTCATTTATTTGCACACCCAAACGCACCTAAAGTGAATGTGTGGATGGGAGTTACACAGTCAAAGGTCTATGGGCCCTTCATGTTTACCAAGGGGACTATCAATGGTACCGTGTACTTCGACATGTTGGAGCAATTCCTGGAGCCACAATTGCGAGATGAAGGATTTAGGATACCATTGTGTTCCAACAGGATGGGGTACTATCCCATTTGGCCAACATCGTTCGGGACTAACTGAATCACGCATTCCCAGGCAGATGGATTGGTCAGGGCTAACCAAGACTGTGGGCTCCACAGTCCTCAGATTCGACCCCCATGGATTTCTTTGCGTGGGGTTTTATCAAGTCCAAGGTGTACCAGGTCAGGATTACGCACCATTGCACAGCTGAAACAACGGATTACAGCCGCGGTGGAGGACATTGCACCGCAATGTTGCGCAATGTTTTCCGGGCCACGGTGGAACGCTGGGAGCTGTGCCGGGATGTGCAAGGGGGGCACATTGAAATTTACTAAGAATGTATCCTAGTATGATATCTGGTTGATGCATACTGCAATTCCTGCAATAAAACGGAGTTTTCACCAAAATGTATAGTGACTTTATAATCACCCTGTATTTTCAAAATTAATGTTAAAATTATATTAAACAAATTTTACTTTAATTTCAATTATATCTGAAAATATATAGTTTAAAACCCACATTTTAAGTTTTAAAATGAGATATTAATGAAACCTTTACGACGTACAGTTTCAGAGAAACATGTGTCTATAGAACATCTTAAACGGCTAATTTCTGAAAATGTGACTGCGAATATTTTTGTAAGAAATTGTGTTACATAAAAATTAACACCGTGGGGTTACTTACTTTGATGTAGGGAATGTGTAAGAATAGTTTGAACCTTTTATAATGATGTAGTGTACAAAAAAGTATCGGGAAAAGTATTGGAAAAATAGTTTTATTTCAAATATTGCTACAAAACCTTAAAATTCTTCAAAGTACATCCATTGAGCGTCCACACACTTTTGCCAGAGGCTTTTCCATGACTCGAAGGCTCCCTGGTTGGCGGATTCTGGAAGGTCCTTTTCGTGCAAGCTTCTTTGACGGCACTGAGGGTCCCATGGTTGCGTCCTTTGAGGAAAGATTTCACTTTTGGGAATAGAAAAAGTCCGCTGGGGCCAAGTCGGGACTGTAAAGGGATTGGGGAATCATCGCGACGCCGTTTTGCGTCAGGTATTCGGTCACCTTGGAGCATGTGTTGCTGGGTGCATTGTCGTGATGCAATTTCTAATTTCTGGCGATGGCTGGCCTAACCCGGTCTGAATTCCGCACTTCACGCACACATTGCACGTTGTCGTTGGTTCTTGACGTCGACGGCCATCTAGCGCGGGGCTTGTCGTCCATACTCTTTCAGCCATCTTTAAAGAGCTTGTGACATAGTTTCATTCTTGAACACTTGGTGAATCATGCCCAACGTCTCCGTACCCGATTTCCCCAGTCCAACATAATATTTGAAGATCAGACCCCACACCACCGAGCACGCACGGTGTGAGCGCGTTGCGAACTACAGTCACGTCAGGAAAAATTGTTCCCGATACTTTTTCTACAAACCCTGTAGAATGAATCTAACAACTCCTCATAGCTCTCTCTGTTAATGAAGCAAAAGCTTCGAAATGCTTAAGCTAAAAGTCAATAAACTTAAGTATTGTTTAAAACTAAACCTACCAAATTCATATTTATTATAGAAATACAAGACCTTGAGATCATAAATATGACTTATTAATTTGAGAAGAAAAAATGGCACCGATTCTTTGTTATTTTAATAGAGAGAGACACACAAAGCTTGCTAAAAGTATACTTTCATGGTACGAGAGGGCGGCTATCGCTCTGATGTCATGTGCCGCCCTGCTTGCTCTAGAATTATTTGGATATTGTTTACGCATTCTTACGTAAATATTTAAAACTAATTGTTTCATCTGACTTGTTGAAGGTGTGTGGCTTAACGAGGAAACCGGCATGGTGGCCATGATAAGATGTAGTTCCGAAAAGATGTCTACGCATGCGTTATTAATAAGTATGAAAAGACCTGGAAAGTGATACATTAAGTTTGCAAAATATGAAGAGTAAATAATTTAAATCGTGCATATTTACTATAAAATTATATTTAATAAAATGCTAGAACTATATTTCAGCCGCGCATTCACATAGCCTTCTCGCTGCCTGTACTTACTCCTTCATTGAAACATTTGGATTCTAAAATGTTTTCTAAGTAGAAAGAAAGGTACGTGTTGTGATGCCGTGTGTACTAATCATCAAATGGGCAAGAGGAGGGAGGCTTCCTTTATCGTCAATCAATTACCTTCCTTTTCTCTTTTCCTAACGTAACCTAACCTTCATCATTGTTCATTTAAGTAAAATGAAACTAATGAAAGAAAATGCTTAAAGAAGAAATTATTCTGTTAGGTATGGAATAAAACTTTAATAACTCTCAGAGAATAAGTGTTTGCCAAGCAAAGCTAAAAATTCAAACATTCAAATGATAAAGTTCACTTTTAAAAGGAAAGCGATCCTTGAATTTCCGGCGGAAAACTTTTCTGATTCTGATGAAAAGCACGTGAATCAAGGTTTCCTAATCAAATGAGCATGGACGCTGTGACGTCAAAATTTCCGTCAAAACACTCACGTTATGATGAATCTGAAACAATTTTGGCCTTAAATGGGTGAATTTTTCTTGAGATTCTAATGAGAATTTTAATCCTTTGAGAAAATAAAAGTTTCTTCGAAGCAGTCATTACTTAACTGGTAAACATTTCATCTCTCAGGATTCAAGGATTCATCTAGACATAATTGTTAGTTTTGGTGTAAATGCGCTCTCAAGTGACGAAGGAATCGTGTAGTGAAAAATGTTTAAGATTAAGCTGTATTGTTTATTTAATTTTATAATGTATACAAATAATCTAATAAACATCTGCAGCTCATTGACGGAATGTTTATCCAAAATAAAAACTGAATAAAGCAATTAATTCTTTCTTTAAGCTTATTATAATTTTGATATATCTATGTAAGTTGTGAAAACTTATAAAAATACTCCTCAGATTTAATTATATATGGGAAAACATCTAACTCTAACCCCATTTTGCAACCTCTTTTAAACTGTATATTACATTAAGAGTGTCCGTTTCTATTTTTAAAGTGAAAAATATTTTCGAAGTTTGAAGACAAAAGGAAGTATCATATCCTTGAGATGATTTGATTTTGTATTTCGATAGGAAATAAAATTTCATATATTAATTTCACATTTTTTTTCATTTCTTCTCTATCCTTTTAAGTCAGACAACATTTGTTTTCAAAGATCTACTATAATTGTCCAGAATGGATACAAATTAAGAATTCGCAGTCCGATCGTTATATTTATTTTTCTAAATAAATTCTAATTTTTATACCAAAATTAAGTTAAAATTTTTGTAAACCAATCGATTATTTCGTGAACTTAAATTTCTAGTTTTCATTTTTACCTAATAGAAACCATGGTGTTTGACTTGGCAATACATGTAGTTATGATTTGACCGTGACAACATCAAATCAGAATAAATGATAAGAACCGTACAATCAATAAATGCATCCGCATTATTGCCTAATAAACTTCTTGTCTCCCCCCCCCCCTTCTTTTCGGTTTTGCATCTCCTACAATATAATTAAATGATATAATCTAGATACTAAATGACAACATATGATTTAATGCGATCAAAAATTGCAATTATAATTGTTCAATAGTTTCTGTATATCCCTGCCGGAATTTTTAATATTGTGTCTGAGCTGAACTTTGTTTGAATTTAAAAGTGCTGAAAATGTACAAAATAATATTGCTGAACTTCGTTTATACAAACATAATTTCTTCCAAATTTCTTTCCAATTGTTGATAATTAAAAAAAAACATTTTCCCATCTTCACATACGTAAATTTCAGTTTTTATGATTAAAGGCAGTAATCTCTGGTATTCTGGCAGATCGTCCACCGCCTCCATGGTGAAGTTCCTTTTATCCAAACTATTAAAAGTTCAGATGAGGCTTCTGAAAATGGAAGAGAGTGTATTGGACAGGGGACAAGACAAATAATATATGTGGACACCCTTATACAAATAGGGTAATTCAATACTTGCTTCAACACATTTTATTTGTTAAAGCTGGTTTGAGTTATTGAAGTTTTAATTATATCACCTAGTTCCTCAATTATTTGGCTACATAAACCTATATAGGAGTAAACCTTTAGTTTCGACATAATCTCCATTCATGTCTATGGTCTTACGCCACCTACATTATTTAATGTCCTATATTATATATGAAAGCGTGTATGCCTGCTGTGTATAACTCTTCTGCTCTTTGTCGTAATCAGTCTCCTTGACCTGAGATGAATCAGGTTACACCCAACGACGCTTTTATCAACTGTCATGTTTCCGTAGACAAAAGCACTTGCGTATATATGTTACTATCGTCTTTTTCATTTAATGCTGTGTTTGGAACGCACCTCACTCAGTGTTAGGTTGCTAACTAGTGGGAGACGATGTAACTACACGAGCTAGTGTGGGAAGGCTAAAGGATGCTTTAGTCGGATTCAGGTAGCTTTAGGAATTTCTAAAAGCCCAATTACTCAGATCCGGGAGATAACTGCGCATTCGGGGGCTTGCGCAGTTGATTGAAACTAGTCCTCTGCAGAGAATGGTTTGCTTTTAAATGAACAATCGAATAAATAATTACGTGACTGCGATTTGCAAGTAGATCCAATTCCTAAATTACCTAAATCTGATTTGGGTACAGAAAGTTGATTACGATGGTAACGATTTGGAGGAGAAAGTTTACGAAGAAAACCCCTTTCGCCACCAACGACCGTTTTCTATTTGGCGACCCTGATTGTGAATTATTGCCTTGCATCGTATCTTCCACTGTAAAAGAGATGTCTGCCGAACGGCGAGGCTGATGTTATTCCATTCCTGTTTGCAGGTTTTCCAGAGGACCTCAATGGTTGTTGGACGGCCTCGAGCAAGGGCTCGTTTCAATAATTCAAATGCACAGAAATCCATCGGGATGCTTCTGGTGATGTGTCAGGAATATCATGAAAGGGTATAAACGTGAATTCCAGTTTCATTTTCTAAATCCAGCATAAATTGAACGGTCGAATTAAAAGTATGGCTGGAGGTTATGTCCTGATGCAGCCAAACTTTGCTTTTGTCCTCTCCAGTCAATGTCGGGTTCCCCCCCCCCGTGGAAAACTGGACTGAGAACATGCTGCTGATAGTAAAGGGAGTTAACCTTAGCCTTCCTGTTCACTCTTCTGATTGTGAACTAGCTGTTGTATTCAGTAATCAACATAAATCCTTTGAAAAACTTTCTGTACATTCTTTGGACAACTTTTAATTTGACTTCTCTCCACGTGAATGGTAGAAATTCGCGCGGGATTTGTTGTAATCGTTGAGGTAGACGTAGGCTTCATCCAAATGATAACGTACTTCCATCGTTCTGTTGCGAGGTAACCTTATAGAGCCTCTTACAGTTCTTCTTACTTTCTGCGACGTGTCATGTCAGCAGCTTATGAACACGACTTGTAACGCTTATTGCCAATCTTTGTTTATTATTATATTTACTGTAGCCTGTGAAGTTCTTACAATGTTTGCAATCTCTTTTTGGGTTGCTGGATTTTCACACAGATAGGCTGCTTGATCTTTCGAATGACCTGTGGTGTTCGGCTTGTGAGAAGCCCACGGTTTTGCTGTTTCTGGCCAGTTGGAATTAACCCTTTCCGGGATCTTCCTTTTCCTTTCAGTACTGCCGATATGCCTTTCTTCGAAACAGAGAAATTTCGTGTTTTACATGTGGTAATTATAGCAGAATAAATGTAATTAGCGTTGGAAAGGGCAGTAATGTATCCTTCCCTGTAAGGTCCGATTTTCGGAGACATTTTTTCATGATTTTGATCTTTTCGAATGAAACAACAATGCAGATGTAATAGTATCATTTCACGTGCTTTCTGTCGCGTGCATGTGCACGTGACCCGCAGCATTAAGCAATAAATCAATACCAAGATCATAAACAACCTTCTGTATACATTGATTTTTTTCATAACCTAACCTAATCGTCATACATTTCTGAGATTTTTTTTTCTAACAAAAACTGGACGAGAAAGAAAATCTCAGGGAAATGGGGAAACCTTCAAATTCCTTATAGGAATCTATATACAGGGTGATTATAAAGTCACTATACATTTTGGTGAAAAATCCGTTTTATTGCAGCAATTGCAGTACGCATCAACCAGATATTATACCAGGACACATTCTTAGTACATTTCAATGTGTCCCCCTTGCACATCCCGGCACAGCTCCCAGCGTTCCACCGTGGCCCGGAAAACATTGCGCAAATAGCCGGTGTAATGAAAGCTGTGCAATGGTGCGTAATCCTGACCTGGTACACCTTGGACTTGATGAAACCCCACGCAAAGAAATCCATGGGAGTCAAATCTGGGGACTGTGGAGCCCAGAGTCTTGGCGAGCCCTGACTAATCCATCTGCCTGGGAACGCGCGATTCAGGTAGTCCCGAACAATGTTGGCCAAATGGAGTAGTACCCCATCCTGTTGGAACACAACGGTATCCTAAATCCTTCATCTCGCAACTGTGGCTCCAGGAATTGCTCCAACATGTCGAGGTACACGGTAAAATTGATAGTTCCCTCGGCAAACATGAAGGGCCTATAGACCTTTGACTGTGTAAGTCCCACACTTTGGGTGTGTTTGGGTGTGCAAATAAATGAAATTCGTTAATGATTTCACCAAAATGTATAGTGACTTTATAATCACCCTGTATTATATCTGATAGATCTGTTATGTCCGTTTTAAAAACTACAAGCCGAATGAAAACTTCACGATTTTATCACTGAAATATCCACTCTGCTTCAAATTCTGTCTTGAGTGTTCTATGACCGTTTGCTGTTTTACCTCCATTATTTCTAAAAGGGATAATGGCACAAAACATTTGAAAGAGGCAAAAAATGCTGCCGTTTCAATGACAGTGCACATGTACGTTTTAGCGACAAAGGATGGCATTCCTTGTCTAAAAGATCATTTTCAGTATGACAAAAATTTAAGTGTATTTTTCAACGCTGGTTTATTCGATTTTGTTTTTTTTATATTAGAAAGCAGAGGACTTGGAAAAGAGATGGCCAAACGTAAGAGAGCATTTAAAAGAAAGCTGTCAAAATAAATAAATCTCTTTATCATCTTTTTAATCTAATTTTACTAAGTTTCGAATATTAGTGGAGATCTAAAACGAATTGAAGAGAAACTAAGTATATCATATTCAGATATTTGTTCTACCTCACTACTTCACTTTAAATATTACTAATTTCAATCCAGTGACATTAATTATTTTTACCATGACCATCTACTACAAAAGATTCCTTAATCGTTGTTAATAAATGGGCATTAAATCAATTTACTTTCTAACGAACTAGGAACCTATTCTCAAATCCTATGTCCAATTATCAGACGACGTTTTCCCCTTTAAGAAAAAGAGAAGACGGAAAGAAGTTTCAGAAAGATGATTGTAATAAAATGAGAATCTGAGTCGAAAATTGTAGCCTTTCATCATTTAATGCTTAAACAAGAGAGATAGGTAGATAAGAATGCAAGGAGAAAAAGGATTTTTTGTTGGGTGGTTCTTTTGTGCGCAATTTCATCGTCGGAAAAATAGCCGAAAAGAAAGAATGCTACAATCAGTGAATGAAACCAGTTGGAAAATAACCACGTTGAACTGTATATATAAGCGTGCAGACAATAAAAAAACATTTTCATATAAAATAAAACTTTTTTCTTCTATGTTCATCTGAGAGCGATGTTCTTGACACAAGAAAATTAGAAGCATTCCTTAAAGAATAAAAAATAATAATAAAAAAAATGTAAACATTAAAAATGTGATATAAATAAAAAACCTGACCAACCCATAACCTCGTGACGTCATGCAGTTTTACTGGCCGACCTCATCGCCTTCCGTGGAATGTGGCTCGGCGTTGACGTTCGCCGTTTTTCTCGAACTCTCCGATCGACGGAACCACCCTGCGATGACGTTGATGAGAACGATTTGCATCGGCGGTTCGCGAACACTGTTCTTAACTATTTCCGAAGCGATGAGAACGAACCTTGAGTTTCCTTTATTCTTTGATTAGTTTGGGAATGGAGAAAGAGGAAAAAGGAATAAAATTTCAGACCAGGCTTATATCTAAGATTCTATAAAGGAAGGAGAGAGGTTTTGCTTTTAAAGAAGAGGATTCCATCAAATATTTTATAAATCCTCTATTTTCCTCATATAATCTCCTATAAATTCACCACAAATGGAGTGGGGCTAGCTGCAAAATAAAATATTAAAAAACACAAAACCCTGGACACAGTCTTGTGCCAGACATACAAATTTAGCACTTCAGCTTCAAAAACATGAAAATTTCCTTTAAGAATAATATTAAATGGCTTCGAGTAATACAAATTTGACCTACTCAAAAGAAAAATAACACGTTCGAAATTATGCTTTAACTAATTTAAGGCTAGCTATATCTGCGCCTTTAGAGCCTCTTGTCACGTATTTGTAGTACCTTATTGGTGTAAATATGTTTATTTTGGATTTTTAATAGAAATAAAAGTAAATAAACAAAACGCTTATGCAGGTATAACAGTTTTAATCGAAAAAACAAATTGTAACATTACAGTTAAAGAATAATTTAAACATTTTAGTTGTTGATCAGAAAATTGCTCAACTTTGATGCAACTTTGTTAACTAAAATAAAAATTAAATAAGCGAGAAATTGATTATACTGTAACGTTTTAAGAAAAGTTTTATTTTATCTAAACATCATTTAACGTTACTTAATTTAAATTAATATTATCATCAAATGTGATGTTTAAGCTTTAAAATTGTTTTATTGACTTATAAACGTAAATATAAAAAAAAAAATAGTTTGAGATTAAATCTTTAAGGTTTCTTAAAAAAACTTCAAAGAAAATTTTAATTCTTCAAAAATTATTATTTTTATCAAAATAAACTATTCTCACAACATTAGTGAGATTAAGATAATAGAAACAAGGTCGTATAGTGGGATTATAATCTAAACATCATTTAGACTAGACATTACGTTGCGGTTTTGTTTTTTTTTAAAGATGGTCAAAGACTTATAAGTTTTAAACTAAATAAAGTTGTATGCAGTTAAATTGTGTTTTGCAAATGAGAAAACAAAAACAGGCATGTTGAAAGAATTGAATTTATATTTTAATATTATTAAAGAAAGCTTCATAAAAGATCTGACTTTACATATTAATCCCCAAAATTAAAGAGTGGAGATACAATATAAAAGAAAGATTGCAATTTTATTTGAATCAAGAATTTCACCATAAAATAGCAACATGAGAAATTGCTCAATAAGATTTAAGAGGACATGCAATAATAATGCATAAAAAAATTAGCTTTTAAGCACTTGTGTGGCCATCACAAATGAAAAGGAAAATTGCATTTTAACTTAATCACCTAAAAAAAAAGGTGAATATTTGCATGAGATACAAAGCCTCAGCTATAATGAGAATTCTTGATTCACCCACAGTTGGAAAAAATTAATTTATGACAGGAAATATTAAGAAGAACTTCATTATATAAAAAATATTCCTTGCATTTTCATAAGAAAATGTAAGGAAAAATTTACAAAAAAAAATATTAAACTATTTGACTACTCCACTTTGGCTTTTTAGTAAGACACTAGGGACCAAAATTTAAAGAAAAAAAAACCCTTTTTAAATGGATAAAAGAAAATTTAGAATTACATTAAGATCCAAAAGCGAAGATAAAAGAGAAATTACATAAAATGAACTGTTGTTAAAAATTTAGAAAGGTTAAAAGTCCTAATTGAAAAATTTAATTTTAAGTCCCGATGGGCATGATTAGCACACAACAGAAAAGAAACTTTGCATTACATAGTGGACAGAAGATGAAGATGACTTCCGGAGAAGAGATTGACTGGGAAATCCAGACAAATCTGCATCACAGTTTATAGAAATAAATGTCCATCTCGGCAGAAGACGAAGATGAGAATGAAAAAGGGCGAAGGTAAGGCGATGGTAAGGCGAATAGGCATTTAGAAGTCAGTAGAGGCAAGACGTGTGTCTTGATGAACCTCGCCTTGACAAACATCGAGGTGCAAAAAGGAAAGTTCTTGCCAAGGCGAGACAAACCCTTATCAATAACTTGCTGCCAGTGACGAGAGTCCATATCGGGAAGAAAGGAGAAGACGTAGCCTAGCACTGTAATTTGCTCACACCACGTTATTGGGCAGGATTGAAGATAGTCCACTGATCACTTCCCAATAGCGATGCCTTTAGACTTGACGAGATTGATGGAACTTCCCGTCGAAGTATTAAAGAGATCGAAGGATTCTTTATAGATGCCCAGGGAATATGCATCAGATGCAAATAACACTACGTCATCAGCATATGCCAGCGTACGGATGTTGATGGAAGCAGCTGGCAAATCAAACCCCCGGACATCTGGGTGGCGATTGAGAAATTGTAATGATGGCTCCAAATAGAATATATATTAGGAGAGAGATGGGACACCCCTGTCTGACGCCTTTTGAGAGAAAGGCTAATTGGAGCCATTAATCGCCACGCATGTGGCAGAAGCATACAGTGCTGAGATAATCGTAGCAAATTTCCGAAGATGAAGATGGTGAAACACTCTGAAAAGAAACACGTGATTCACCTTGTCGAAGGCCTTTTCCTGGTCAAGACATAGCACGGCAAGAGTCTGACGGCGCACACACGCTTCCTCCATAACACACTTGATGGTAATGATGTTGTCGGACATCCTGCGAGATGGAATGGAGCAGGATTGTCCCGGATCGAAGAACTCGTCGGCGAAGCATTTGAGCCGTTGTTGGAGCACACCAGTGAAGACCTTATAGTCTGTGTTGAGTAGAGTAATAGGCCTCCACTGGGTGACGAATTCAGGATTCGGTACCTTGGGGAGTAAGATGATTCTCCCCGCGGTAGAGTCCGACGTGATGGAGGAACGGTCCTTAAGGATCGAGTTGAAAACTTGGACCAGGAAAGGCCCAAGAAGTTTCCAAGTCGCATTATAGAACGAATACGGGATGCCATCTAGTCCAGGGCTGGACTGATGACGGCCATCCATCGACAGAAACTTCTTGACTTCATCTTCGGAAAAGGGACGGGTAATTGACAGGTCAGCGTCAGCAGTAAAAGGTCTAAGTGCCTCGATCCATTTCATCGTGGCGTCGGATGGAAAGACTGGGTGGCCAAAAATGATGAAAAATGAGAATGGAAAGCCGACAAGATGTCAGCGTCGGTTTCCACTGTCCCATTCTCCACCACCAAACGATGGCACCTCTTTTTGTTGGCGCGACGCCTCTCCTCAGCGAACACAGCTGACGACATATTCCGGACGTCAGGCGCCCAGGAGAGTTTGGCCCTGAGCTGCGCCGGCGGCCTTGCGGATCATTAGAGCGTTGATCTCGCTCTTTACCTGGCGGATGTCATCAGCATACTCCCCCTTCGGGATGGAACAGCGGAGGAGGCGCAGGATTTCTTGGAGCATGAGGAGATGGCGCCGATTGCGTCTAGCAGCATCACACCCAATCTTTCTAAAGAAACGACGGAGCTTAGATTTAAAAGAAAGCCACGAAGCTAACGACGGAGGCAGGTTGTGAAGGTGTCTTTCCACAAAACGAACGAACATTCCCTTGTATTTATCGATGTCAAGCAGAGAAACGTTCAGAAACCAATTGTTCGAAGTAAACCCTGCAGAGGAGGCTGGGAATGGAGGTTTCCAAGACCACTTGATGGCACTGTGGTCAGAAAAGGAGTAAGGAATGACCTCCATGGAACCAGGGGCACCAGCGAAAGTGGCGTCTACTAGAAAAAGGTCCTACCTTCAAGACACAGAGTGCCCCCGGTGAAAGGTAGACCCACTTTGGTTGGAATTGGAAGAAGACGCCCACAGATCGAAAAGTACATTCCGCTGGCACAACTGGTAGACACATCCAGACGAAAAGAAGATGTTCTCATCCGGATGGCAACTGACGTCCCCAGCAACCACTGCAGGCAAGGACGAGCACAGGTAAAAGTCGAGGTCTTCAAAGAATGTCCGTTTCTCTGCTGATAAACACGGAGCGTACACATTAAGCAATCGGAATTTAAGACCAGATAGCAGAAAGTCCAAAGAAATTACCCTGCACTCACATTCAAAGACGCAGTTCGACACCACAATGGAGGGGTTGAAGATGGAGACAACCTCCTGCCCATGTGGCGAAGATGAGTTGATGAAGAACTGCGCAGATGGATATTGACTGCGAAGGCCAGGGAGGTTAGCAAGCTGTTGCGAATGATGACAAAACCGATTGCTTGAAGGACGAACCAAGGGAACGAATGTTTAGGGAAAAGACCTTCACTGCGAATTTAAGCTGACGGGGGCTGACCTGTATCTGAAGGACTTGAGCCTCACGGACGAGGGAGGAGGCTCAGATGTCTCCCGTCTAGGGGAGCGAGCACGTCCCGAAGAGGAAGAGGGGCTGTGATGATTACGGTCTACGCAGCTGTCTCGTTCAGATGAAGAGGACACAGGAATCCCGTCCCTCTTGCTACGATGTCGTCGGGTCTTTTTCTTGCGAGGGCTCTTAGGAGTCGCAAGAAGATCCCGACGAGCAGACGCTGATGGCTTTGAGGTCCCAGCAGAGGAAGAAATTTTTCCAGACGTAGGCGCACAGACGATTCGCAGAGGCTGCGATGCCTATGAAAGCGCAGATGGAGGAAGAGATGGAAATTCCTCCGCAGAAAACACCGACTCGGAACATAACGAATCGTCTAAGATGACTTCTGCAGAGTGGCAGTCCTCCACCATCGGGGAAACATCAGGCGAAGGTGGACGAGAAAGTCTCTTGAACCACACGAGGCCGAGGAGTGGGAGGCGGCATCTCCTTCCCAGGAGTCGTAGGAAGAGGCGATGACGGTGGGGTCGTCTTCGACTTCCTCGGTGGAGGACGAGGCGCTGTTGCTCTGCTCGGCTCAGGTGACTTGGCCGGTGAAGTCATTTTTGCTGGTTGCTGGGACGACATTCCTCGAGGCGATGGCGTTGGGGCTGCTGATAGAGCGTCTGACCTCTCCTGGCACTGGTGGAATTTGTGCACGGTCTTGTGGCAGGAATCACATTTCCGAAGGAGAGGACAGTCTTTCCGAATGTGGGAAGTCTTTTTGCAGTACCAGCAGCTCTGCCTCTGTCCCTTGTAAGACACGGAGACTTTAACTGCGCGCATTACAACGAACTCTGGAATGTCTTTATGAAACTATGTAGACTACGATGTCGCCCGTCATCTGAAGGGGAGAATCCGGGTGCAGGGGGTACGAGATTCTTCGCACCACCCCGTAGTCCGACATGTAGTCACGTAGATACTTCTCAGACATCAGTGGCGATGCGCCCCGGATAAGAACTGGAACATATCCGGGTTCGGCGTAACTCAGGTGGACGGTGGTTTGCCCAACCTTGATGAAATCCGCAGCCACAATTCGGTCTGCAACATTCTGTTGCCTGCAGAGCATCTTCGACTCTGTCGGAGAAAGCTTCTGCAGGACGGAAACAGCGGGAAAACCCGACGGAAGGATAGGAGGAATACTCCTTTTGGAGTATAACTCCTTCATGAACATGCCGACGGCGAAGGGGCCATCGGCAATCATATTTTTAAAGATTTTGTGTGAAGGAGAAAGAAAAAGACCTCCCCCAGTAGACACCAGGGGAGGGGGGGGGGCAAACACACTACACACTTCTCTCACAAACTATAAGGAAGATGGAGGAGCCTCTTAACTAAAGGAAGCGTGGAAAAGTAGTGAAAAATTTTTCAAAAGTTGAAGCTTTTATGCTCTTGAGGCAACAGTCAAGAAGCACACGGCTATCACGCGGCGACAATTGAAGGGCACATTACAGAGCATGATTATGTAAATTATAGAACAGCTTCAGAAAAAATAACAACAATCAATATGTTTCATAGACATTGTTGATGAAATTATATTAAGCTATCTAAAGAAAAATTAAACAAAATTTATCTTATTATATAACTTAAATTCTCAAATTCATAGGAGTCTTGTATAAACATTGCAAAAGAAAATATTGACAATAGAAGTGTCAACTGAAGAAATATTAACCACATTTCCACAAAAGAAATGTTTTCACGTAAAATACAATCAAGCTAATTGGCTCTAGTTTGCAAAAGAAAATGTTTTGAAAGTAAACATTTATAAGAAAAATGTCCATAAGAAAATTATTATAGAAGAATGTGTACACATTATTTAATTAATCAACATTGCTGTTGAGATAATTCAGAATCCACCCAAAATACAAATTGGGAAAAGAAAATATATGTCTAGTTTAAACGACAAACAGCCAGAAAAGAAATATTAAAATAACATTCCTTTTTACCTACAAAAAAAAATTACAACTTTTAATAATATTGCCCGGGTCAAAATAAAAAACTAATAAAAAATTAAATGATCATAAATTATTAAGGTTTAAATTATAATATAACTTTAATGGCTGCAAGTCAGATAATAAATTGAGGTAAAGAATTTATCATATTATTTTCAAAAAAAAATAAATAAATGTGATGAAAGATTTATTCGAACATCACAATATATTCAAAAGCCAAAGCCAAAACTACTATTACTTACACAGAATGACATGGATAATCTTAAATTGCTTATAATGGTTGCGCCCAGATGCATTTTATCAATTTTATCTTTGTCGTTGGCAAGGCGTCAAGAACTCTACGAACGTAGATATACATGGGACATACATTTCCGAGGTAGTTCAGGAATTCAACATTCCGCGATCCATGATTCGCCATCTGTACATGAAATACCTTCTGGAAGGCATTACATCCACTATGGACAACACAGTGACCACCACGGCTGATTTGAGATCGTCACCACCTGTCCAACCGACAAGCCATAATACATAGAATCACTTCCATATTCAATGTAGGCGCTTCCAGGCCCATATACAGATGGTCGATGCTGCGTGCTTTAATATCCATGGGTTGTGGTGACAGAAAATCCACTAGAGTACCACTGATAACGCAACAACACCGTATACAGGGCATCATCTGGGCTCATACTATTTTGACCTTGGAAGACTGGAACTGGTTGTATGATCCCACAATGATGGGATCTTTCAGCAGGATAATGCTCCATGTCATCGAGCCCAAGTTGTGCAGAACTGGTTTCACGAGAATTCCAAAGAATGGTGTGGCCAACTCGCTTCCCAGACATGAATTCCATTGAATATTTATGGGACGTATTGGAAAAGTCCCTGCGCACCCAACATCCGTCATTTACCAATAATAAGGGCTGTGGGTAGCAATCCAGATGGCATGGCTTATGATCTCGCCAGAGGTCTTCCAGCCTCTTGTGAAGTCGATTTGATGCTGTTCGTCGGAGTGAGGGGATCTGACACGTTACTGCCTTTGAGTGTATATACGTAGCTTATTGAAGATTTCTGAACCAGCAATATAGAATTCTTACAGTAGTAAGTTATTTCCTTTGTTTGTTTCATTGAAAACCAATATATGAATGCATAAAACAATAAATAACAGTATTTCACTAAACACATTACTTTACTGAAATATATTGGAGAATTCTGTTTTTAACGAAAAGCTTACAAATAGCTAATTTGAATACTAATGTAAATATTTATTTTTCTCAGCAGCTGGAGCGAAGGTTAAAATTCCTTGTGAGTGATGCTTTGGAAGCGCTTCAATGCGAAAACCTGTTTAAACAAAACGTTCAGCAGACAGGTTTGAAAAGGTTCATTTATTTCCACCTTCTTTTTCCTAGGCGAATCCATCTGGCTGACAAAATGACAAAGACACTATAAATACTTTAGATCCGAAAGTTGTGTTATATGTTAATTGACAGAAAGCGTTAGCGCTTTTTTTTTTCCACTCCAACGTTAAATTGAGCTCCTCCGTCAATCTTCAGAATTTAGGACAAAAGTTACTTGTTGAGCTTAATTGGCTTTAATTTTTCTTGCAAAACTTGATTGTAATTGTAATAGTAACTTTGCTTAAGGTGAAATTTCTCTTTCTTCTTTGTGTATTTTAGTGGGCGTAGAGAATGGAAACTGTTCGAGTAATTTTGCCTCATTATAAGCTTTACACGGTCGGATATCGGTTACGGTAGCATATGGTTTGATAGAAGGCAAAAAATCCATGACATACACGCGAGCGAGTTCATTTTTTGCGGTTTAAATTTAATGAAGAATCAATTGAAGAATAATAATTTTGAAATACGGTAAAGTTTGTTACCAAGATCTAGAGATATACAAATATTTACGTTTCATAATGCTGTAAATCTTCTAATGATTTACGTTCTCTGCAAGGTTAAATTTTATCGAAAGGAGATAAAGCCTAAAGGGGATATAAAAAAGTTAACAAACAAACAAAAAAGACCAAAACATAGTTTGATTTAGTAAAGCAGAAGAGAAATTGCACATTATAATGTGCCCATAATCATTTTGCGTATGTTTTGAAAAAAATAATACTTAATCGGAAATTTTTGAAACAGATATTAAAAATAAAAACAGTAAAATAAATCATTGCAATCTTAATATGAATTACTATTTTTAATAAATAATAAAGCTTTAAAAGAAAAAAAAAGCGCAATTAACGATTTTTTTTCTGTGTGAAATTCAAAGTACAGATGTAAAGTTTTTCAAGAGTTTTGTTTTGTTTCATTTTGTTTTTTTATTTATTTATTTTTGAAGATACAAATATGATATTTAGCATGCTAATTAGAGAAGCAAGATTTTGCCGTGGGGAATATATTTCAGAGGTTCCGATGTGCACTTGTTACACAGCGATTTAGTTGATTTCAAAAGCCAAAGAAGAAAAAAAGCAAAAAAATAAAAATAAAATAAATAAAATAAAATAAAATAAAATATTCAAAATTCATTTCCTCTTTTCTTTATGCAGTACATTGAATAAATTAAGCATTGTGCGTTCTTAAAGGTCAATGTTAATTTATTGACACGAAATAATTCATTCACAACTAATAAATTTCCGAAAACGGTTGTGAGATCTTTAGAAAAATGGCACATAGCTGTAGGCTAAGGACGTCGTTATTTATGCTTTCATAACGCCAAGCAACATCCTATACACGTTAACAAAGCTACACGTTAACATATCAATAATTTATGCAATACATATAGTTTAAAAAATGGACTAGCAAAATCTTTAAATATTATTTATTTATCTGGCTTAGGACCTGCCCATAAAATACGTCACGCTATTTTTTGCTATTTTTGATCCCCTCCTCCTTGCCACGCTTTGTCACGATTTGTGGACCCCCTTTCTTAATATTACGTCACAATATCATAGGCGCCTATTAATAATTCAACGACGTAAAAGTCGTTTAATTACTAATATAACTGTCAAGGAGAATCTCAATAACCAGAAATAAAAAAAATAAAACCTGATCTGTAAGTGTTTCAGTTCAGGAAAAGCTAGTTTCTAAATAATTTGCTGCAAAAACAAAGTTATAGGAAGATAATAAGAATAAGTTCCACGAAATTGGTCCCGTCAACTCAAGCTTCATAGTCATGTACGTCTTGCCTAGAGGAATCTAAATCAATCAATTAAGAGTGTTCTGTCCATCGACAGGTCCAGATTTAAAACCTCTTTCTCCACCCACCCCTATCCTGTGCATTTGTCTTCACGTTTATGTACGAATCGCCTGGCTTCAACAATCCAACAGTTTGATACTTCTTCTTCCTTTGGAGAGTTTCCCTTTAACAATACATACCTTCAAGCGTGACCTTTATAACTCCAATACTTCATAAGATGTGGCCGATCTATTTGTTTTATCCCTTCTTGAGTCCCCGCAATAGTTGTCTGTCTTCTCTTATGCTTCCCAAAACATCTACATTTTTAACTTTCTCAGTCGACTTTATCATTGTCATTTATCTCCAAGTCCACAATTCAAATGCTTCCAGCTTCTTTTCGTCAATCTTCCTAAATATCCACGTTGCTGAACCATACAATGCTACACTCCATTCAAAACGGTTTATCAGTCTTTTAAATGTCTTTGATCTCATCGTCGCATTTATAATCTTAATTGACAATATTCCTAGGTATCTGAAGGCTCGAATTCAGAGCTACGTACTGGTTTGACTTTAACCATACGCCTATGTCTTTCAAGCTTTCGACACCAGTGCCGTGAAGCAGATGGATATATAGCACCTATGACGTGAAACAGATGGATATACAGCTTTCAAGAACCTATAACAATGGCATTGAAAGACATAGGCAGATGGATATAGTCACATCAATAGCACCTAGCTTGTGCTTGAAGGTATGTATAGTTAAAGTGAAACTTCAAGTAAAACTTTGCAAACATTCCAAGGAAGCTTTTTTTGTTTTGAACAAATTAATTTTTAAATTTTTTAAAAAAAAATTTCCCCCCCCCCCCCCGAGTAGGGTAAGGAAAGTAGCAGACCCTGCGGTCATCTATTTTTACCCCTTTATCTGCATTTTTTATCTCCCCCAAGTCTTTTAATAAAAAAATGGATTTTCTCGCACAATATGTAGAAAATGTAAAAAAGCTCGTATCTTCTTTCCTTTCTCATCATTTCCGGTGGAATGACATATCATATGCCATGTGCTGCCATAGTGCTAACGACCAAGTGACTGCCACCCCCGCAATTCCGATCCCACTGGAACAATTGGGCCTAAACTTCATAGTAATCTGGATACTGACTTTCAGTTCTTTACGTACCTAAATATCACATAGATCTTTTGTCATCTCTGAATCCCACCCCCGTAATTCCGACCCCAGTGCACCAATCAAAACCAAACTAAATAATGAAGGTGGACATGCCCATAGTAAGTTATATTCTGAATTTCAACCTTCTACCTCAAAAAATGTAGAAATTATGAAGGGGACGGACGGACAAAATAAAACCAATAAGTAGCTCTATTTCCGCTACTTAATTATATAATTTATGACATTGAGCATAACCTCCTTTATTATTAGAGACCTGTTTTACCGAATAATTTCCATTGTTGTTTTTAGCGTTTCTTAATTTTGCCATGGCGCTGTTTAACCTCCCTCTCTGATTGTTTCCAACAATGAAGGTTACATTGTTGCTTCGACTAAGATGGTCAGGTGACTTTTCAGTGACGTTAAAAAGAAGCTGAATAAGCATTCATTTCATTAAACAATTTTAGATATCTTTTTATTCGCTATTTAATTCCCTTTTAAAATAAAAGATTCTATGCAAAAAATGTTTAATACGTTATGCATTTTTTTTATTTTGTTTGCACTACATTTTGTTTATCTCAGTTGGTAACAAAAGGAAGGTTAAACAGCGCCATGACAAAATTGAGAAGTGCCAAAAGCAGCAATTAAATAGAAATAAAATCTTGTACACATTAAAAGGAGGAGCTTTAGCAGTGAAGCAGAAATACATTTGGACATTTATTAACAAGATATTACTCCCCCACCCCCGAGTAGGATAAGGCAAGTAGCAGACCCTATACTCATCTATTTTTACCCCTTTATCAGTACTATTTACCCCCCCCCCCCCAGTTTTTTTAATCAAAAAATTGATTTTCTCGAACTTAGTGTGTAGAAAATGTAAAAGAGCTCGTATATGCTTTCCTTTCTCATCATTTCCGATGGAATGACACATTACATGACATATGTTCCTATAGTTCTAACGACTAAGCGACTGCCACCCCCGCAATTCTGACCCCACTGGAACAATTGGGCCTAAACTTCATAGTGTAGATTTTGCAAAGAGGAATCTGAATACTGAATTTCACTCCTTTACGTACCAAAATAGCTCATAGATCTTTTGTCCTCTCTAAATCCACCCCCGTAATTCCGACCCCAGTTCACCAATCAAAACCAAACTAAATAGTGAAGGCGGACATGCCCTTTTGTAAGGTAGATTCCGAATTTTAACCTTCTACCTCAAAAATGTAGAAATTATGAAGGGGACAGACGGACAAAATAAATCCAATAATTAGCTCCATTCTTCCGCTACGTAATGGTATAATTTATGAGCAATCGTGCGTCGACAAAGCGATTTCACGTGCGCGCGCCGATGTCAGTACTGCTTAAAAGATGAACAGAAAGTAACAATATATTCATTCTTGACAGATCGATCCATTCTTGGTATTCTTTACAGTCTCTGTTTAAGCACGAGAATTCGACTTGAAGGGGTCCACGAAAAATTCTGAAAAGTTGATACGACCGAGCTAAGACTTTGATGTTCATATTTCTGAAAACAGAATTTGAAAAGGTTAATCCGTTTTCAAGTTATTGTGCAAACGCCGGACGGCTGGACGGCCGGATAAACGTACAGACCAAGGGCGCATTCTTATAAGCAGCTTTTTGATAAAGCTCCTAATAAATAGCTCCATTCTTCCGCTATTTAATAATATAGATTATGAGCACTTGAGCCATCGTGTGTCGACGAAGCGATCATCGCGTGCGCGAGCTCACGTCAACAATACTTAATAGTTAAACAGAAAGTAACAGTGTATTCACTCTTTACGAATCCGTTGTTATAAGACATGCCATTATAAACCAGAAATAAGGAACATGTCTTGGATTAGCAAAATTGGTTGCGTTTGTTTGCCTACGCGTTTGGGATTCACTTCTTCATCAGGGCAGGTGACGACTACAACTGTGCAATCGACAATCGAACAGCGCAGGGAAAAAACAAAACGAGCGGTCCGGAAGCTATGCTTTCACTGCCATGCTCGTCCAATTAATAGCCAAAGGAAGTACGCTGAATTAGGAAAGAAGCCGGATGAACCTGGTTAAGTCATCCAGAGAATAAAAAGGATCCTTTCCTATGAGGAGATAGAGTAGATTGTTGATTGACGATAGGACACGGAAGAGCTAGGTGATCCAGTAGGTTGAAAAGATGGCCTTCTGGATGTCGTCGAAGTTGACGTCCAGGATGTGACGAGGCCTGCGAAGCCTGAGGGAACTTCTGAAGGTAAGCCGGTGATCCACAATATATGCTACCAATGGATTAGGATGGTCCTTAATCTTCGGAAGCAGCTTCTTCAGAGACTCTTGGACGTGGTTTCCAATGGTAGGTATACCGAAATCTTCAGCGATGGAAGTATTAGTTGCTATTCTTCTTTCGAGTTGAGCAATGGTCCTCAGGGTGACGTTTTAGAAGGTTTGGAGGTCCTTCCATCCGGATTTACAGATTGTAGCCCAGGCAGGCAAACCATACAGAAGGTTGGGATTACCAATTTATATAGCAAAAGTTTGCTATCCACTCCAGAAATTCAACCAGACTAAACCTTGCCTTCTTGGCTTTGTTGATCGCATAAGAGAGATGGTCGTCCTAATTTAGCTTGGCTTCTATCACTATCCGAGGTATTTATAGTTTTATACCCACTCGAGCTCCTTTCCAGATAGGAAGAGTGGCTTCGGGGGATAACTGTGTAAGCATCTACCACCGAATATATGCCATTCGTCAACCAATCAAGGAAAACCTAAATAGTGCTGATTGGTGGACTTACATAAAGTAACAAAAAATAATAATAACATTATGGCATTCGTCCACCAGTCAGGAAAAACCCAATTGCCTGATTGGTTGACGAATGCCACATTTTCGGTGGTAGATGCTTGCACAGTTGTAGTCGTCACCTGCCCAGATGAAGTGAATTCCAAACGCGTAGGCAAATAAACGCTACCAATTTTGCTAATCTAAGACCTGTTCATTGACAGCAAAATAGACCACGATGCAACTACATGCCATTATCTTGGTATTCTTTACGGTCCCTGTATTAGTATGTGAATTCAATTTGAAGGGGTACACAAAAAATTCTGAAAAGTTGATACAGCCGAGCTAAGACCTTGATGGTCATTTTTCTGAAAACAGAATTTGAAAAAGTTAATCCGTTTTCAAGTTATCGTGCAAACGGCGGACGGCCGGATAAACGTACAGATCAAGCGTGCATTCTTATAAGCAGCTTTCTGCTAAAGCTCATAATAATCGGAAAATTATGACGAATCTAGATACTGCATTAATTACTCAATGCTTGGATTTGTCATACGTTTTCATTGTTTTAAGCTATTGGTATCCGACCGTGTGTTCTTCGCATAGGACGCACAGACGATTGTTTACGACTAACAAGGGAACCCCAGATAGCCTTTTATTGCGCGCAAGCACACCTGGAAGTGCGCAGAGTTAAAAAAACATGGCGGAAAGCGGGGAAGAAAATTTGTTAGCAGCGATCGACAAAGAATTGCAGTTAGAGCACTGTTATTAAGCATAAAACCTTAATTTTCCTGTACAATTATTCGTCTCGAAATAATTTATAAGATGAAGTAGGCATCCATGAATACTATTTTTATTTAAAATTATAAAGCACCGCGATACATACCCCATCACCAACGCAACGTATTAGTCGACGTTGCACATGAAGCCAGTCCCGTGTTTGATTACCGAATTATTTAATAAAATGAAATAATACATTAAGGAAATGGTTATTAATTACTCTAGACATTTTTACTGGAAGGCAATTAGCTAATTGTAATAATCTATTTTAAAAACTAAGTTTGTTTAGAAATTTGAGAAGCCATTCAATTGCCATCTGCTGCTGTCTATTTCATCTGAATTGGATTCGTGCTTATTGCTGTGAGTAGTGGAAGAAAGATGTTCCGTTAAGCGCATTAATACACCGCTTTAACAATGGAGTCCTTGTGCTCAAATTTTTTCGTTTTCGTGGTTTATTTTGAAAGAAACAAAAATCCGCACTCTTTTATTTTGCAAGCATCTATTGTAGCTTCAATTGAGTAACATATTTCAATTTGGTGGAAATATGTGGCATACATGTTCGAGGGATTCCCTTGTAAGTGTGACATTTCATGAGACATTTCATATTTGTCTTCGGAGATGCACGTCCTATTTTAAAATTGAAGATGATATAGATCAACCTCTGTCAGCTATTTTAATGTGTAATGGACTTGAAGGAAGCCTTAGGCTTCTGGTTGGAGACGTAAGGAGGGACGGCCAAGCAAATTGAGATATATTACAATTTGTAGTAAATTCCGAGACTCGTGAACGTGATTGCTATACCATTCATCTATTATTAGAATCATTGACGAGTGACTCTACATATTTGCTTCCACTGTGTAGTCTTCAGTTTCTATAGAGTATTAGAGGTTTACAAGAGTTTTTGAACGGCATATTCAAAATTTCCCTTCTCGAGATACTCGACCGTAGCCTTGTCTTTGAATGTAAAAGAAATAATATGTTTATCGGATAGAATGAATTTCCCATTCTTATTTCTCAATGAGGTAATTCGTTTCTGTTCTTCTTTAGGCACTACGTGTTGCCATGTGCATTGAATGATTCATATTGAATAACATAATGAACAGGACATGTAACTTATATCGCCGGAGTGCTTAATAGCATTTCACTGTACAACAAATTTGAACTTTTTTTCTGTCCTTTAGATGAAACTATGTGATTCTGTATAAACAAAAGGTGCTTGATTCATATATCAAAACCAAAATGGTTCAACACATACCGTTTTTAGGAGACCAACTTCTCAGAGAAATGTAGCAGAAGCTTGATTATAGAAAACACGAACACCAAAATGATTTTTACGTGTTTCCTCTTGTAGGCATCTGTTGGTGCGTCCCTGATAACAGACCAGCAATATTCAGCTAGCGTACTTCCATTCCATCGTTAAGCTCTGCCTGTGTGATTTCATGATGTGAACATGACATAGATGTAGATGGTTGAAAGTCAGGATCTTGATGGTTTGGGTCATCGGAAGTGTCTTCCTCTGAATCAACAGTATACTTATCTGGAGCTGTAGGTATAGGATCTTCAGAATGAGGAACTGGTCGCATAGCGCTCCTATATGTACTAACATATAGATACGAAAAAAATCTAAAATGTGGATTTTTTCGGAAATTGGTGCGTGATAAACAAAAAATAATTACAGATTAGTTATTTTCCGCCAAAAATACACAAGAAACATATTTTCATCTAAAGGATATATTTCATGTTGTACCGTGTTTTCTATCTCGGGTTTTCGTCAGGCTCACCATCAAAAGATATTAGGTTAGCAAGTTTTACAGAATCTTTGTACGCGCGAGACTTTGTACCATTGCTTTTTGAAAATCTTCTGCAAGTGATCAGCAAAAGAATTATATTTTCGATTACGTATTGCTACAAAGGTCGCTTTCAAGTATGTTATTTTATTTGGTTTATCAACAATATTTGGTATAATCGCAATGCCTGCTTATACTGATAGCATTAATATACACTATATGATCACAAATATCCGGGCACATGCACGTTTGCGCTCTAGCCACGATTTCATGGAAATCAATAAGGCGTTGCACATCCCTTTGCCCGAATCACAGCTTCCACCCTTCGGGGAAGACTTTCCACCAAATGTTGGTAAGTACTTTCCGGAATGTTCCTCCATTCCTCCCGAAGAGCGAGAATCAGTTCAGGTACAGAAGTTGGCCGATGTGATCTGGCCCGCAAGCGTCTTTCCAATTCATCCCACAGACTCTCTATAGGATTGAGGTCGGGACTTTGTGCCGGCCAACCCATTTCTTCGACCCCTGAGTCCACAAACCACTGCTGTACACGCCTCGCTTTGTGGCACGGAGCATTGTCGTGTTGGTAGAGAAATGGCCCGTTTCCGAAAAATTGCCACAACGTTGGAAGTGCACAGTTGTCCAAAACATTCAGATAACGGTCGGAGTTCATGATTCCTTGCACAGGAACGAGCTGGCCCAGTCCGTACCATGAAAATGAACCCCACACCATGACTCCTCCTCCTCCGAACTTGACTGTGGGCTCTGTGCACTCAGGTAAGAAGCGTTCTCCAGGTATGTGCCAAACCCAAACTCGTCCATCGGATTGCCAGAGTGTGTAGCGAGATTCGTCTGTCCACATTACACGTTTCCATTGGTCCATTGTCCAGTTTCTGTGGGCTTTGCACCACTCCAGACGTCGCTTGACGTTGACCCTGCTGATGTGGGGCTTGTGGGCAGCAGCACGCCATGGAATCCCATCGTGTGCAGTTCCCGTCGAATTGTCATGGTACTGGCATCATTTGCAGAGGCGTTTCGAAACTCTGTGGCAATTTTTTCCGCTGAGGACTTCCGGTTGCTGCGGGTGACACGACAAAGCACTCGACGGTCTCTGTCCGTTAGTTTCTTGGGTCTACCGGTTCGTTGTTGAACTGTTGTTGATCCCCGGGTCTTCCATTTCATAATGACATCGCCTACTGTTGACTTGGGTATCTGAAGAAGGCTGGGAATGTCACGCACGGACTTGCCGCATAGGTGACATCCAACGATGGTTCCACGTTGGAACTCACTGAGCTCTGCCGAACGACCCATTCCTGCCAATGTCCAAGCAAAGTTGTGTCTGAAGGTGTGGGAAGCTATTTAAATGATGTGCAAGTCATTATCATGTGACATTAGGCCAATCGATGATCTGTGACGGGTGTCTGGATATTTTTGATCATATAGTGTATATTACTCGTACAATCATATTGAGCAACTCAGTCATGATCTTCATTCAAAAGTGTCTGCTCATAAACCGTTGCTACCCAAATAGTGAATATATAGATGAATGAAAGAATGAATACATAATACGTACCAAGTAACCATTTAATTCTTATAATGGACATTGTTAACTTAGCCAACAGTAAACCTATACTTGTATGAAATAAGCTTCACTTTGTGCGTGACTAGAGTGAGTACGAACCCACACTCGTTTTCAAAATGATTCCGGTATTCAAAGCGTGAAGAAATTTTGGATCTTGATGCATATTCCTCATATACATATAGTAAAAAGATATTTTTGAAGGAGAAATGTCTTGTATTACTATAATTTAAAAAATTAGAGGATGGTTTCAGTAATACTAATTTAATATACAGGATGATTCAGAAAGGTAGGTCAAGAATGAAACATCATGTAGTTTGTAGCGGGGAACAAAGTTTTTCCTATGAACATGGGTCCGAATTTGAACGATAACTGAGATATAAACAGAAATAAAAATGCCGCCACCAAGACCAAAAAGTTAATAACTCAGATTCTGTAAAGCCTAGATTAATGAAATTTCTAGGAATAATAGGGGAAATAAGACTGTGTATACCGTTAAAATTTGATCGAATTCCAACGAGACGTTTCCGAGTTACGTAGCCAAAATTGTAACAAGTGCTGGTTAGTACTCACAAGTGAACACATGTTATGATGTTGAATGAGTAGCTCGGAAAAATCTTGTTGGAATTCGATCAAATTTTAACGGTATACACAGTTTTATGTACCCTGTTATTCTTCCAAATTTCATTATTCTAGGCTTTACAGAACCAGAGTTATTAACTTGTTGATCTTGGTGGCGGCATTTTTATTTCTGTTCATATCTCAGTTATCATTCAAATTCGGATCCATGTTTATTGGAAAGATTTTGTTCCCCGCTACAAACTGTACACGGTATTTCATTATTGACCTACATTTCTGAATCACCCTGTATATCATTAGGAGTTCCTCTCAACATGTTTTGCCTGACGGCATTATTAAGCGAGGTTAGGATCAAAAGTTAAGATTTTGAAAAGATGAAGTAACAATGACCTGGATTGTGTAACAAAGGAGTTAATTACTCATTAGCTAAATTTCTCTCCACTAAAATTAAAACAATTAGCCCCACTACCATACGTTTAAGCCATAAAAAACCATAATAGGGAGAGGCCGTGGCCTGGTGGGATTTCACTAAACACACCAATTCGGTGAAGTTAAGCAGCATCAGGCACGGCTAGTCACTGGATGGGCGACCATCAGTTGACACAGAATCTTGACCCCCCCCCCGGCTGCTGCGACCATCGTACAGCAGTGGTCAATCTATGTCCATCTGGAGTGCGTAACTCGGAAACTACTCGTTGGAATTCGTTCAAATTTTAAAGGTATACACAGTTTTATGTACCCTATTATTCTTCCAAGTTGCATCATCCTAGATATTGTAGAAAGTGAGTTATTAAATTGTTGATCTTGGTGGTGGCATTTTTATTTCTGTTCATGTCTCAGTTATCGTTCAAACGTTATTTGAATTTAATAAAAATATTCTATTTATGCAAATTTCTCAAATGGCGGGTATTTTTTTTCGTTAAAATTTATCAACATCATACTCATACTTTCATAAAAACTATACAAAAAATTCAAAACTGTTTTGCTCCGTTTTGAAGATATTAATATTTAAAGCTTGAGATCCAAACAGCGGGAGTCAGATAGTAGGGACTTGACTACTCGCACAGGGAAGAGAAAGCTTGCAACCTTGGGACCATTCATTTATTTACGTTTTATTATTTATATAAATAGTATTATTAATTATAATTACACGAAAAAAGAAAATCAATAGTAGCATTATAATGAAAATAATATCAACAGGAAAAATATTTCTTAGAACTTTAGATTTTTTTTTCAGAAGTCAGAAAAATATTGAGCACCTGTTAAATAAGAAGATAATTTAGTAGGAAAATATAAATTTGCATTATGATGTCGAATTGTCAGTGATAAAGAAAGTATATTCACTTTACACTTCTTCGGAGTCAATCACTTCCGAATTACCCTGAAAGACGAGATGAATTGCAGAGGCAGCTGAAGTTGATACAGGCTTCATTATACAGAGTGATTCAAAAGTTAGTGTGCAAGAGTGCATGGAAACGTGTACAGCGCACACATCAATGCACTTTCTGCAGGACGTCTTTGCTGATCGAATCGTCTCGCGTGGCATCTGGACTGCACGCTCACACCTCTCGATTTCTTCCTTTGGGGTGCCTTGAAAGGTAAAGTGTGTGCAAACAATCCGCACACTCTGCCTGAGCTGAAGGAGGAAATCACAACTGAAATTCAGCAAATCTCACCAGCCATACTGAGCAGAGTGTTTCACAACATGCAACTGCGCGCTAGCCGATGTCGTGAGGCCGGTGGCGGGCATTTCCACCTCCGACCAGCAACTGTAGAGTAACTTTTGAATCATCTCATTCTGAAAATGTGATTCAGATAAAAGTACCGCGGTTTGATAATTTCTTATTCGTTTCACAGCTCTGGCTGAATTAAATCTATTCTGTAATCTTTTTTCATATGCCTGTATCTCTTCCTTTGAAACTTAACAGAAATAGTATAAATCCCTTGGAATTTGTATTTGATTTTCTGGGGTATTTGAAGACTGGCTCTGGCAGATCATTTTTTCAGTGTTCCTCTTCATAAGTCAATTGGCCCCTTCCAATGAGATATGGCGAAATAGAGCCACTGCAGAAATTCGGAGAGGATATCCGGGATTATTGTCGATAAGAGGATTGAATAGCATCTTTTATCTCGTCATCAGGGATTGAATGTCCCTTAAGTGCTTTTTCTTCTTTGGGAAATAGTGAAAGTCGCAAGGTGCAAGAACTTTCATCTTTGAACTGCAGTTTTTCATATTTGAACTGTAGGCGCTGCAACATCTCTAGTGTGTGGCCATTGTTTGCGGGCGAGCGTTATCGTACTGCAGAAGATGGTCCAAAGCTGCCATTCAATCCTGGTGTCGACAACAACCCCGGAATTCCTCTCCGACGGGTTCACCCGAGTAGTCACACCTTGGTGCAGTGCGTGGAACGGGATGGGGACTATGTCGAAAAGTGGGTAGTGCATTACATAGAGGACAAATGTAATTAATAGATACAAAAAGAATTTTGAAAATCGGTTAACAAATAAAAAAGTTACAGCCATGGAGGCATTATTTTTCGACCAACCTTCGTATCTTCTCTACATTTATTAAATTTTCTTTTAAAAACTTAATGAGTTCACAGTGAAAGGAATAAAAAAACAGCTGTAGAATATTTAAGACAATCGGATATTACCAAAAAATTTATAATTACCAAAAACATTTATATACCAAAAAATTTATATGCCTTGTCCATCTGAAGAACAGTAACATACAAAATCAAATTGTGACTTGGAACTGGAGCTTTAAAAATTAATATCTTCAAAACGGAGCAAAACACAGTTTTGAATTTTTTGTATAGTTTTTGAATAATTTTTAACGAAAAAAATACCATATTAAGACATACATGCTACAATGGAAATCTTAACCATCAAAAGAAAACTCCAAAGATTAGACATTAAAGAAAATTTCAATATTTAGAAGTCCAAAATTTTAAATGAACACCTACTCATCAATAATCATAAAGATCTGGAAGCTGACTCCTTTTTTATGCAAATAAAATTACAAAAACATCCATCTATCAACACTATATTTCTATATCATAATTATTTACTGAAAAATTAATTAATAATAGCAGAGGTACCCGGCGTTGCCCGGGATAATTACACTTGTAGATAATCAGAACAATCTCAAAAAATTAAATTATAACTCCCAATGATGAAATTTTGAAATATCTGATTGTGAATAAAGAGTGAAAAAGAACACATGAAAAAATTAATACAGTAAAAATCATATTGAAAAACCGAAAAGAATTCTTATAAAATGCTCCCAATACATGGCGCTCTCTAACTGTGGCCTTCTAGCAATTCTACCACAGATTAAAGAAAACATGTTTTCTCTATGTTTTCTTAAATCTGAGATTCTATTCGACTTCTACATATGTGTAGAATAATGCATGTGGTTTCGAAAGAGGAAGGAATAGGATGAAAATAAAACAATACGTTTCTTCAGCGCTGGCTGTGGCTGTATTTCTCCTATTTCGCTCGCCACATACATGAGTTGGAAGAGCTTGTGGCAACATGTAGCCTTTGTTTTACCACAGTCGCCCCAGGGAAAGAGAAGATATAATAATTTGAAATGTTTATGGTAAATGCCCTTACTTTAAAAAAATATCGTTCATTACTGCAGATGGACTTATTCTAAACTTGCTAATAACCGATATAGAATAAGATATCATAAAAAATTGACTTTAAAAAATCATTTGTTCATCTAAATATTCAACAGTTCCAAAATTCCACGCGAATGACGTCCCTCGCCTAAATAATTTCTTGGCAACGTAATCATACTTTAGGTATGAACTCGCCCTAATGTGGTGAACTTTGACGATACAATGGATACCCATATTCACCGGTTATAGTTTGCTCTACCAGGGTGCTAGAATATCTTTTAGAGCAATGGTTATCTTGTATACAAGAAGAGTTTAGATTCAATGCATCTACTCCGATGCAGCTATATTAACCCGGTTGTTGGCCACTTGGTGAAAATTCGCACGATTTCGAAAACTGCGCTGAAGTGTGGCCGACTCCTCTTCATCGATAGCCGGCTTCAGTTCCATCTATTGTTGCATTCGCACTTTCCTCTCGATATCTTGAAGCCAAACTTGGGCATTCATCACTTCAAGCAAAACACTGCGTGGGCGAAACCGATACAACGCCGAGCAAAGGGACTGCTTTCTCTGCCGCCTTTCCACTATTTTTCGTTTACAATCACAAACAGACATCCGATGTTATTGGCAACCGCCACATAGGGCCCCGAATGTTATAAAAAAAATTAGGCAAAATTATCGTTTAATGGGTAATTAATTAAACAATTGAAAGTAAGTTAATTTAATTTATCGAAGGAAGCTTTAATTATTGAAATCAAATAGCAGTAAATTTTGAGGGTCCAAAATTGAAGCTCCTAACTTCAGTTTAAGGGCTCCAAAATTTTTACGGCTTGGGGCATCCGCCTATTAACTTGAGCCGTCCTTATTAAGTACCGAAAGGTGCTTTATGCTATCAGTGTGGGGAAACGTGTCTGTCTGTAACTCAAACTTCTCCGAGGCTATAAAAGATTTTAAAAATCTGTTTTCGTCAGTCGATGAATATGATTCATGGCACGAACCAGTTACAAATATTATCTAAATCGGTTTTACAAATGGTGCACAAATGGTACCTCTATTTTCCCGTTTAGCAGTTTTCAATGGGAAGATATATTGAGTAAAATATCAAACAAATCGTAATGACGAGATAGAAGCGGATATAAGTTACTATTTTCGCCAATTAATAAATAAGGTTCCGGGAATGAACCATTTTGAAAGTGGTTGTAATCGAAACATTGGCACGTGCTCTAATGGTACCCTTATGACACCCTCAAAAATTTTCAATAAGATATGGCATGTAATATATCAAACAAATTGGGATGATGTATCATGAATGAATATAACGTTAAATTAATGCTAGTCCAAATTGGTTTCAAGGAACCTGGTTTAGTGGAACCATTCTGGTTTTGTGGTACCATTATGGTTCATTGGAACTTTCAATGCTAAAATATGAATGGTACCCTTATGACACACTCAAAAATTTTCAGTGCTAAAATATAGCATGTAATATATCAAACGACTTGGAATGAGGTGTCATGAATGAATATAACGTAAAATTAATGATAGGCGAAATTAGTTTCAAAGAACCTGATTTAGTGGAACCATGATGGTTCATTGGAACTTTCCTTGCTAAAATATTGCATGTGATATATCAAACAACTTGGAATGATGTGTCATGAATGAATATAACGTAAAATTAACGATAGTCGAAATTGGTTTCAAGGAACCTGGTTTACTGAAATCATTATGGTTCATTGGAACTTTCAATGCTAAAATATGAAATGAAATATATCAAACGACTTGGAATAATGTGTCAAGAATGAATATAACGTAAAATTAACGATAGTCGAAATTAGTTTCAAGGAACCTGGCTAAGTGGAATCATTATGTTTCATTGGAACTTTCAATGCTAAAATATGGCATGTAATATATCAAACGACTTGGAATGAGGTGTCATGAATGAAAATTACGTAAAATTAATTATAGGCGAAATTGGTTTCAAAGAACCTGGTTTAGTGGAACAATGATGGTTCATTGGAACTTTCCATGCTAAAATATGGCATGTGATATATCAAACAACTTGGAATGATGTGTCATGAATGAATATAACCTAAAATTAACGATAGCCGAAATTGGTTTCAAGGAACCTGGTTTAGTGGAACCATTCTGGTTTAACGGAACAATTATGGTTCATTGGAACTTTCAATTCTAAAATATGGCATGTAATATATGATGTGTCATGAATGAATATAAAGTAAAATTAATGATAGTCCAAATTGGTTTCAAGGAACCTGATTTAGTGGAACCATGATGGTTCATTGGAACTTTCAATGCTAAAATATGGCATGTAATATATCAAACGACTTGGAATGAGTTGTCATGAATGAATATAACGTAAAATTATAGATAGTCCAAATTGCTTTCAAGCAACCTAGTTTAGTGGAACCATGATGGTTCATTGGAACTTTCAATGCTAAAATATGGCATGTAATATATCAAACGACTTAGAATGATGTGTCATTAATGAATATAACTTAAAATTTATGATAGTCCAAATTGGTTTCAAGGAAGCTGTTTTTGTGTAACCACTATGGTTCATTGGAACTTTCCATGCTAAAATATGGAATGTAATATATCAAATGACTTGGAATGATGTCATGAATGAATATAACGTAAAATAAATATAACGTAAAATTAACGTAAAATGAATATGATGTAATATGGCAACTAAATTTGTTCAAAGGTACGTGGTGTAATGGTATCTTTGTGGCCCATTAGAAACTTTTGTGAAGATCCCACCCCCCAGGTAATGCACAGGTGTGCATATATTAT